>JAHOYR010000005.1:3491759-3709442 GCA_023213295.1 Bruguiera hainesii
GAAGATACTGGTTCTTTTTGCAATAAAAGCGATTTTCTAGTCCCGTATGTGTGAATGTGTTATGACAACAACAAATGCGGGTTGAGGGGAGAAAATGATGGGATGGCCTCATTATTCTGCAATTAAGAAGAGAATAGATGTAAGAAATGCTAAGGATCAACAAGGACACCTTGCTTAATGAAATTCAATGGGTCTGATGCCCCAAAGGAGTATAGATGAGCTTGTTTCCTTGAATATACTGGTTTTTTTTGGAATAGTAGCGATTTTCAAGTGCCAGAAGTGTGAATGAGTTATTACAACAACAAATGCGGCCTGGAGAGGAGAAAATGAAGGGATGGTGTCATAGGGCCAACCGTCCCGTACAAATTTTTGGCCTTGTGATGGCACTAAGTAGCCCACTTAGTCTCAGCCAAACTCACGCACACTCACACGCAGAGAGGCAACAGCACTCCTACGGGAAATCTTCCCAACCTTTACTACTTAACACAAAGTACAAAGGATTGCCAAGACTCACAAGTGTTTCTCACTCTACACTTTCTCTCTCTCGTGTCTGGATATTTGCTAGTATCCTTGGTGTCTCTTGGCAGACACCTTACACACCTATATATAGGTTCATGACTTGGCTGCCAAGCCAATCATGCTTAGTGAGGCATTCCCCACTACTTCCTACAAGCTAGGCAGAACATGGGTCTGCAATCAAGGAGAGCCTGCCACCTCACTTGGACTGGTTCAACCTTCACCTGCTGGCTGCCATGTGTTCCTTGCCTCAGGGAGAGACTGCCAACACATCAAACCCATGCAGTCATGCTTCTCCCATGTTCTCTGCAGATAGGGTTGCAGAGACTTAGTGGGTTCTCCCCCCCCATGTCCCCCATGAAGTCCTTGTTTCATGGTGCATGGCTGAGAGCCTTGCCCACACCGCCACCTGTCCTCCTGCTGCCCAGTTTGTGTGCTGGTCCGGACTCCTGCCCGTACACCAGTCTTGCTCACTGCTGGTTTGGACTCCTGCCCAACCTGCTGCCTTATTTTCTTTGACGTGTCTGACTCACGCCAGCTCCATGCCAAGCACTGGCATAAGGCATTCCCAATGCTTGCATTTTGCATCAAGGACTCTAAGGGGCTAACAGATGGCCTCATTACTGAGCAAGTAAGAAGAGAATAGATGTAAGAAAAGCTAATGATCATCCACGACACCTTGTTTAATCAAATTCAATGGGTTTGATGTTACAAAGGAGTATAGATGTGCTTGTTTCCCTGAATATACTGCTTCTTTTGGGAATATAAGCGATTTTCAAGTCCCATAAGTGTGAATGTGTTGTTACAACAACAAATGCAGTCTTGAGAGGAGAAAAAGACGGGATGGCCTCATTATTCAGCAATTAAGATGAGAATACATGTAAGAAATGCTAATGATCATCAAGGACACCTTGTTTAATGAGATTCAACGGGTTTGATGCCCCAAAGGAGTATAGATGTGATTGTTTCCATGAAGATACTGGTTCTTTTTGCAATAGAAGCGATTTTCTAGTCCAGTAAGTTTGAATGTGTTATTACAACAACAAATGCAGGCTTGAGAGGAGAAAATGATGGGACGGCCTCATTATTCTGCAATTAAGAAGAGAATAGATGTAAGAAATGCTAATGATCATCAAGGACACCTTGTTTAATCAAATTCAATGGGTCTGATATTCTGAAGGAGTATAGATGTGCTCCTTTCCATGAATATACTGGTTCTTTTTGAAATACAAGCGATTTTCAATTCCCATAAGTGTGAATATGTTGTCATAACAACAAATGCAGTCTTGAGAGGAGAAAACAAGGGATGGCCTCTTTATTCAGCAATTAAGATGAGAATACATGTAAGAAATGCTAATGATCATCAGGGACACCTTGTTTAATCAAATTCAATGGGTTTGATGTTCCAAAGGAGTATAGATGTGCTTGTTTCCATGAATATACTGGTTCTTTTTGGAATAGAAGCGATTTTCTAGTCCCATAAGTGTGAATGTGTTGTCACAACAACAAATGCAGTCTTTAGAGGATAAAAGAAGGCATGGCCTCATTATTCAGCAATGAAGATGAGAATACATGTAAGAAATGCTAATGATCATCAGGGACACCTTGTTTCATCAAATTCAACGGGTTTGATGTTCCAAAGGAGACTAGATGTGCTTATTTCCCTGAATATACTGCTTCTTTTGGGAATATAAGTGATTTTGAAGTCCCATGAGTGTGAATGTGTTGTTACAACAACAAATGCAGTCTTGAGAGGAGAAAAAGAAGGGATGGCCTCATTATTCAGCAATTAAGAAGAGAATAGATGTAAGAAATGCAAATGATCATCAAGGTCACCCTGTTTAATCAAATTCAATGGGTTTAATGTTCCAAAGGAGTATAGATGTGATTGTTTCCATGAATATACTGGTTCTTTTTGCAATAGAAGCGATTTTCTAGTCCCGTTAGTGTGAATGTGTTATTATAACAACAAATGCAGGCTTGAGAGGAGAAAATGATGGGATGGCCTCATTATTCTGCAATTAAGAAGAGAAAAGATGTAAGAAATGCTAATGATCATCAAGGACACCTTGTTTAATCAAATTCAATGGGTTTGATGTTCCAAAGGAGTACAGATGTGCTTGTTTCCATGGATATACTGGTGCTTTTTGGAATAGAAGCGATTTTCATGTCCCATAAGAGTGAATGTGTTATTGCAACAACAAATGCAACCTTGAGTGGAGAAAATGAAGGGGTGGTTTCATTATTCAGCAATTAAGAGGAGAGTACATGTAAGAAATGCTAATGATCATCAAGGACACCTTGTTTAATCAAATTCAATGGGTCTGATGTTCCAAAGGAGTATAGATGTGCTTGTTTCCCTGAATATACTGGTTCTTTTTGGAATAGAAGCGATTTTCAAGTCCCATAAGTGTGAATGTGTTGTGAGAACAACAAATGCAGTCTTGAGAGGAGAAAAAGAAGGGATGGCCTCAATATTCAGCAATTAAGATGAGAATACATGTAAGAAATGCTAATGATCATCAAGGACACCTTCTTTCATCAAATTCAACCGGTTTGATGTTCCAAAGGTGTATAGATGTGCTTGTTTACATGAATATACTGGTTCTTTTTGGAATAGAAGCGATTTTCAAGTCCCATAAGTGTGAATGTGTTGTTACAACGACAATTGCTGTCTTGAGAGGAGAAAAAGAAGGGATGGCCTCATTATTCAGCCAGTATGATGAGAATACAAGTAAGAAATGCTAATGATCATCAAGGACACCTTGTTTAATCAAATTCAATCGGTTTGACGTTCCAAAGGAGTATAGATGTGTTTGTTTCCATGAATATACTGGTTCTTTTTGCAATATAAGTGATTTTCTAGTCCCGTTAGTGTGAATGTGTTATTACAACAACATATGCAGGCTTGAGAGTAGAAAATGATGGGATGGCCTCATTATTCTGCAATTAAGAAGAGAATAGATGTAGGAAATGCTAATGATCATCTAGGACACCTTGTTTAATCAAATTGAATGGTTTTGATGTTCCAAAGGAGTGTAGATGTGGTTTTTTCCGTGAATATACTGGTTCTTTTTGCAATATAAGCGATTTTCTAGTCCCGTAAGTGTGAATGTGTTATTACAACAACAAATGCAAGCTTGAGAGGAGAAAATGATGGGATGGCCTCATTATTCTGCAAGTAAGAACAGATTAGATGTAAGAAATGCTAATGATGGACACCTTGTTTAATCAAATTCAATGGGTTTGATGTTCCAAAGGATTATAGATGTGGTTGTTTCCATGAATATACTAGTTCTTTTTGGAATAGCAGTGATTTTCAAGTCTCATAAGTGTGAATGTCTTATTACAACAACAAATGCAGCCTTGAGAGGAGAAAATGATGGGATGGCCTCATTATTGAACAATTAGGAAGAGAATACATGTAAGAAATGCAAATGCCCATCAAGGACACCTTGTTTATTCAAATTTAATGGGTTTGATGTTCCAAAGGAGTATTGATGTACTTGTTTCCATGAATACATTGGTTCTTTTTTGAATGGTAAGAAAAATATAATATTTGACATTTGAATTGAAAAAAAATACAAGTAAAAAACTTAATCGTATAAAATACAATTTAATGGAGGAATATTATAAATAACAATCACAACTTTTAATGTTGGGTCAAGCATATATTTGTAGAGCGGTGGGAAGACTTTTTATTAGTGTTCACTGCATTTACTTTTTCTTAAGAAATCTGTTTGTAGACTAAAATCATATAAATCATTCCAAATTGCATTATGTCAAAGGGGACAAACAAAAAAAATTACAAAAATTAAATTCAACTGGTAATGAGTAACGCATTCATCCTTGTAAGACTTTAAAATCTAAAAAGTGAAAATTTGGAAAGTTTTGATCTTTTAAATTTATTGTAAATGTCATTGCATTTGAATGGTAAAAAAAATGTAATATTTAAACATGTTAATTGAAAAAAAAATACATGTAATGGACTTATTAGTGTGCACTTCATTTACTTTTTCTTAAGAAATATGTTTGTAAACTAAAATCATATAAATCATTTTGGTACTTTGAATTCATCAAATTCCATCAAACATGGGAGTCATTAGTATGGATTAGATTTTTTGATAGGAATTGAATTGTTCAATTCTTGAAGAATGTAATTGTCCCTCCATTTCCTACTTACAAGTTTTCTTTGTTTGTTGTAAGGATCAATTCATAAAAAATAATTATGAAATTAACTTATATGTCTACATTAAACATTATATTCATTGTGACAAACACCTCCTTACAACTATGATACTTTAAATTCATTGAATTCTAGCAAATAAAGCAGTTGTCAATCTTGATTAGCCTTTCTCATTAGTAATAAATGGTTTATTTACAAAAAAATGAGAACCTTACTTTATTTTTTGTTAACAAGGTTTCTCATTTCATTAGAAGGACTTATTCACACAAATTATCATGAAATTAACTTATGTGTTTATACCAAATATTATATTCATTGCAATTAGCAAGTTCTTACAACTTCGCTACTCCAAATCTATTGGATTAGGCAAAACAAATGAGTCATTGAACTTTATTAGCATTTTTTACAAAAATTGAACAATTTCATTCAAAATAAGGAATTTATCACTTCATTTTTGGCTAACAAGCCATCTCGTAGCATTGAAAAGACTTATTCACCCAAAATTATCGTGAAATTGACTTTTTTACTTACACTAAACATTATAATCATTGCAAAATGTACATTCTTACATCTTTGGTACTTTGAATCCAATGGATTCAATAAAAAAAAGGAGTCATTAATTCCTTGAATTACATTAAACAAATAATTCATACACACACAATTGTCATGAAATTATCTTTTGTGGTAACAACAAACATAATAGTCATTGTAATAAGCATGTATTTATACCTTTGGTATTAGAAATCCATTTAATTTCATAAAAAAAAAAAAGGAAGCTTAAGAGAGTGATTAGTTTTTCTTACATGTGTTTATGGTTCAATACCTGAATCATGAGATCATCTCTTCATTTCTTCCAAAAAAGGCTCCTCCTTTCCTTGCAAGAATTCATTCACACAAAATCATCATGAAACTATCTTTTGTGGCTACAACAAACATTATATTTATTGCAACAAATATGTCTGTAAACTTGGGTATTAGGAATCCATTGAATTCCATCAAAAAAGGAGTTTTTTGATAATGATTATCTTTTCTTACAAGTACTTGTGGTTCAATTCTTAAATAATGAGATTGTCTATTTATTTCTTCTAACACAGCTTTACCTTTCTTTAAAAGAATTCATTCACACAAAATGATGATGGAATTATTTTTTATGGCTACAATAAACATTGTATTCATTGCAACAAGTACATTTGTACACCTTTATTACTAGGAATCCATTGAGTTCCATCAAATAAAGGAGTTTTTGAGAATGATTAGCTTTTCTTACATGTATTTGTGGTTCAATTCTTAAATAATGAGATTGTTTCTTTATTTCTTCCTAAGAAGGCCCTTTTTTTTCTTACAAGTATTCATTCACACAAAATGATTTTAAAATTAACTTTTATGGCTACAATAAACACTATATTCTTAGCAATAAGTATATCTATAGACCTTTGGTTCTTTAACTCCATTGAATTCTATCAAACAACGGAGTCTTTGATAATGATTAACTTTTCTAATAAGTATTTTTGGATCAATTGCTAAATAATTAGACCATCTCATTATTTCTTTCTAACAAGATTCCTCCTTTCCTTCACACAAAATGATCTTAAAATTAATGTTTGTGTCTACAACGTTATATTCATTACAACAAGTATGTTTGTAGAACTTTGGTACTTTGAATTCATTGAATTAGATCAAACAACAAAGTCATTGATCATTATTAGCATTTTATTATTGCATCATCTAACCCTACCTCACAAGGTAAGAATTATTTATGAATAGCTTTATGAAATAAATAAAGAGGTTAAAGACTCACTATTAATGTTTGTCGCATGGTATCACATCCCATGAATGATCAAATGGAATTATAAATCTAATGCTTAGACATCCCATCTAAATTTTATTTTACGATGTTGTTACCATCAAATTGTACATAATTATGTTTAGGCTATTCCTTTAATAAATTTGACCCACTTGGAATG
This sequence comes from Bruguiera hainesii, assembly GCA_023213295.1. NCBI lineage: Eukaryota > Viridiplantae > Streptophyta > Magnoliopsida > Malpighiales > Rhizophoraceae > Bruguiera > Bruguiera hainesii. The sequence continues at coordinate 3,498,426 of JAHOYR010000005.1, forward strand.
TCTCTTGTTCAACTTCCCTTATCCCAAGAACTTCAAGGATTTATGGTCAATATGAATGGCAAACTCTTTGACCCAAAGGACCTAAAGGTAGTTTTTCCTTATCTCTTAATCTCATACTAATGCTTACACTCATTATCATAAATGGGATAATTAAGGGTTGTTCCACTTAGCCTTTCAATGAAGTAGGCTGTTGGTAACTTTTCAATGATTTTGTTGATTACTTTTATAGTCAACACACATCCTCTAAGTCCTATCTATAAGTAATACTAGAACTGCACAAAGACTCATGCTTTCCCTCATATATCCATTTGCCATAAGCTCCTCAACTTACCTTTGAAGCTCTTTTGTCTCCTCAAGATAACTTCTATTTGCTAGTTGGTTTGGCATTATTGCACTAGGGATGTTATTAAAAAGGTAAGTTTAGCCATATCTACGAAGAAAATGAAGTTATTTCAAACCAAGGTTAGGTTACTTGGGCACTTCATAGAAAATGGAACTATAGTTCCCATTGATTGAGCAATTAAGTTTACCTCTAAATTTTGTAATGAAATAAGGGACAAACAAAAATTGCAAAGATTTTTGGGAAGTTTAAATAGTTGAAATACACACATCAGATAAAGGATGCAAGGGAATCCTTAAACAAAGGATTAATTCAAAAAAACAACTTATCTGTTTCACTTTAGAAGTCTGAAGAGGAGTTAGAGTTAATTACTTCACTATAAAGAAATAAATTTTACTAATAGTATTGTGTGTTCAAAAACTTGAGAGTGCTTTGTTAAATAAAAAATTGCTTTTATGCATAGATTGTAGGACAACTAAAAATGTCCTTATTAAAGAAGTTAAAAACATCGCCTTTAAACTAATCTTTACTAGATGGAAAGGAATTTTCTTTTTCTTTTTATTTTGATATTAAGTTTATTAAAGGAACCTTTAATTCTTCACCAAATTTCCTAACTTTTGAATTTTTGCAAATAACTTCCAAATGAGTAAGCGGCCTTCAATACAAGGACCTTAGTCTTTAGCTAATTTGATTATTTCATCAATGAAAGATGCCTCTTGATCAAAGTCTTAAGAAGTTGATAAACTTTAAAGTCATGCTTAAGAGCAAACAATAGATAAAACTTTAACATATCCTTTAATACTAAAGCACATTGATTTTTTATGTACAATTAAGAATAACTATGCTTAACTTTGACCTAATGAGGTCGACAGATTCTATCTTAAAAATGACATGTATCCTCATACTAGTATAAAAGATTGCATGTACTATCAACAAATTCTACATGAAATAGGTTTAATGGTTATTGAACTCATTGAAAGAGGATCAGGAATCACCTATAGCTTTAGAGACTAAGCCTATGCCAAATTTAAAATAAGAAAACTTCTTTATCTAGAAGATTGGCAGGATTATCTCTTTGGTTCTAGAGATTTAAAAAAATGGTGGAAGGTTAAATCTTATAATTATTTTGATTATATTAAAGCCTAGGAAAGAGCCTTACTATACGAAAGTAGGCAAAGGAAATTTAGTTAGTTCATTTATATTCATCTTTCAAATGATCCAAAAAAATTTCCTAACTAGTTTAAAACTTGGTTTTGTAAGTGGGGATTACATCACTTAACCTTACCCCATAAGGTAAGAACTATTTATGAATAGTTTTATGAGAAAAATGTTGAAACTAAAGATCCATTGCTGATGTTTGTTTCATAGTATCGTGTTCCATGAATTATAAAGTGAGATTATACTATTATGACAAAACAAGCAAATGTGTTAGATGTAGACATTAAGCATGTCCCTTGGCTGGCAAGGAGAATTAATATCCATTGGTGGGAAAAGTTTGACTTCTTTGACGATGGAGTTTACATAACCAAAGGAATTATTTGTATAAATGGTCCAAAGCCTCCTTTAAAGCCTATACCATCTAGTAATCTTGAAGAATTATTGAAAAACCTAATGGAGTTACCCAATATTTTATGTTGAAAATGCTGCAAAAATTGGAATAAGGGGTTTCAAGATTAGTTATTAACTACAAACCTTTAAATAAGGTTTTGAGATGGATTAATATCTTATACTTAATAAGAAAGATTTGCTTAAATGGTTTTATGGAGTCCAAGTATTTTCAAAATCTGATATAAAATTTATTCATTTGCAAATCTAGATTTGTCAAAAAGATAAATATAAAATAACATTTATAATATCATTTAAAAATTATGAATGAAATATTTAATACTTATGCAACATTTATTATTGTTTATATTGAATATATTTTAGTATTTTCTAATACAATTACAACATTGTAAACATTTAAACCTATTTTTAAAGGTTAAAAAATTTTGATTAGCTGTATCAATTAAAAAGATGAAGTTATTCTAAACTAGGGTCAAAGTCCTTGGTCATTTTGTTGAAAATAGTTCTATTATTCCTATTGACAGAGCAATCAAATTTACCTCGAAATTCCTTGATGAAATTAGAAAGAAGAATAATAATTGCAAAGGCTTTTAGGATGTATAAATTATATTTCATAATTTTATGAAGAATTAGCTTATAATGCAAAGCTTTTATTTGAAAGGTTAAAGAAAAATCCTCTTGAATGGATAGATAAGCATACTAAGGTAGTCAAGAAGGTAAAATTGAAAATAAAAGAAATGTCATGTTTAACTCTTCCTCATCTTGATGGTTTTAAAATACTTGAAACTAATGCATTAAATAAGAGTTATGAAGGAATCCTTAAGCAAAGGGTTAATTCAAAAGAATAGCTTGTTCATTTCAGTTTAAAAGTCTAGAGAGGAGCTAAAGTTAGTTATTTTACTTAAAAAAAATCTTAGCCATTGTGCTATATATTTAAAAATTTGAAAGTGATTTATTAAATAAAAAATTCCTTTTAAGAATTAACTATAAGGTAATAAAGGATGTCCTTACTAAAGATGTTAAAAACATCACTTCCAAACAAATCTTTGTTAGATGGTAAGGAATACTTTTTGTGTTTGATTTTGAGATTGAGTTTATTAAAGGAAATTCTAATTCTTTGCCAAATTTCCTAGCTCTTGAATTTGTGCAAGGAACTAAGGAATGAGTAAAAGGCCCTAGTCCCTAGCAAAGTTGGTTAATTTAAAAATTAAAAGTGAGAGGGAAAAAGAAGTTAATAATCCTTATAATGATGCTTATGAGCAAGTTTTAGATAAATCCATTACATATGCTTTAATTCCTAAGCACATAATTTTTTTTATGTATTATTGAAAATAATTATGCAACATCTTCCTAATGATCCAAACTGGAATGCTCCATTATTTTCCATTATCCTGGATAAATAATAAGGTTGTCTCTTCATTCCATCATAACAAGGCTTCAATTAGCTTTGAAGTACCTTGTTCATAAAAGCTAACCATGAAAATAACATTTTGCCCGCAAAAAAATTCAATTTTTCAATCAATGTGCATTATAATTCCATTATTTACAAAGTGTCTAAAGAATTTGACCTTAGTTTAAAATAACTTGAACTTTTTAACAAATACTGCAAAACCTACCTTTTCAATAATTTTTAGAAAAAGGTTTAAATGTTTAAAATGTTCTTTGATAGTATTACATAACACTAATATATTATTAATATAAACAATCATAAATGCTGAATAAGTATTAAATATTTTGTTCCTAATCTTCTGATGACATTACATTCCTTTCATAGTGTCCAAAAGACATTGTAAATGTGTTTCATATTATAATCAATTTTTAGGAGAAATTCTTAACTTAACAAATCATTTTCAAATTTTTGAATGCATAATATCATTGCTAATATTTCATTTTTAATAGAATAATAACTAACTCTACTTCCTCACATTATATTAGTTGCAACAAGCACATCTATATACCTTTAATACTAAGAATCCATATAATTGCATCAAGGAAAAGGTCTTTGATGATGATTAGGTTTTCCTACATGTATTTTTGTTTAATTCCTAAATAATGACGTTATCTCTCCATTTCACTTTAACAAGGCTTCAATTGTCATTGAAATAACTTATTTACAAATAAAGATCTTGAAAATAGCATTTTCCCATAGCATTTTCCATATCTTTATCAATGGTAGCTATAGTGTCATTCTCTATAAAGTGTACAAGGAATTTGAACTTGGTTTAAAATAAATTCATCTTTTTAGCAAATACTGAAAAACTTGCCTCTATAACCTATAAAAAAAGGTTTAAATGTTTAAAATGTTATTTAATAATATTAGAGAAAATAAATACATCATTAATATAAACAATTATAAATGTTGAATAATTATTAAATATTTCACTCATAATCTTCTAAAATTCAGAAGTTCCATTTTTAAATCCAAATGAAATTACATTCTATTCATAGTAAAGTAATTAACTCTAACTCCTTACATTATATTCATCACAACAATCATGTCTATACACCTTTGGTACTAGGAATCCATATAATTCCATTAAGGAGAAAATTTTTTGATGATGATTAGTTTTTTTTAAAAGTATTTTTTTGTTAAATTCCTAAACAATGAGGTTGACTTTACCCCCATAAAGTAAGAATTGTTTATGAACAATTTTGCATAACAAACAAAGAGGTTAAAAACCCCTTATTAATGTTTGTAGCCTAGTATCATGTTATGTGGAGTATTAAATGAGACTATACCATTATGGCTAAACAAGTTAATATCTTAGATGTGGACATTAAATATGTTCCATGGTTAGAAAGATAGTTAATATCTAATGGTAGGACAAATTTAACTTTTTTGATGATGGAGTTTATATAAGCAAAGGAATTATTTGTATAAATGGATCTAAGGCTTTACCACTAAAGCAAACTCCTATTAGCCTTGAGGAGCTCTTAAAGGCTTTAATGAAGTCTGTATCAAAAGAGAGGTTATTAGAAATGATGGCTAATTTGCTTTAACCAAATGAAGACACTCAAGCCGACCAAGCAAAAAGTAGTCAAAAGAACCTTAATAATGATATTATGCAAGATTCCTAGGACTCATATGAGTTGTGAAGAGAAGAAGGACAAAACCACTTTTGGTGGACAAGATGAAATGGACCAACTTTAATAAAGCTACTTTAGCACAAGTGGAGGATAGTGGAAAATAATGGAAGCACTCCACTTAAAAAAGTATATTCCTCTCATGATGGTTATCACCATTTTCCATTTATAAATAGACCTCTCATAGGCTAAAGGAGGTAGACTCCAATTAGCATCTTTCTTTAAGTTTGCTTCTTTCCCTTCCTTTATAATATATCTTTTCCTCTCCTCTTTATAACATAAGCTTGTAACAACTTTCTATGTTTAATGAAAGTTTTATTCCTGTAAGTATTTTTTTATTCTCCTGATTATCTTTTTTCATATTGGTGTGTTTAATATATATATATACATATCTCTACATACTTAATCTTGTGCGAGCAAGGAATGGTATCAAAGAGAGAAGAGATATTGCTTTAGAACAAAGTAAGGTGAATGGTGTAGAATTGAACTAGTTAGAGAAAAAGGAGTTAAAAAAATGAAAAAGGACATCAAGGAAAATAAATTTAATAAACTAGATTGATACAAAACAAGATATAGAGTTAAACCTAGAGGACAAGCTTAGATGTTATAATAGGAAAATAGATGGTAGAATTAGAGTTAAGCAAGAAAACTATATTATTATTATGGCCAATTTGACCAAATCATTTAACTTGAATTTGATGCTTGTTTTTTTGTTCCTCCTTTGTTTTTTTTTTCTTTTGTTCAACATAAAATAATAATAGAATACTTACAAACAACAAATGGAACTGAAAATAGCACATTTTGATAGTTATGATCTCAAACAAATGAGCAAACTAAGAAGATTGCAAATGGATAGAATAGTGAGTTTAAATGGTAATGTGCTCAATAGACAAACTAAATAGAAACAAATAAAACTTCTTCATGATGAAGTTTTCTATGATATTGTACCTATGCATATGAGTCATATTTTATTAGGAAAGTCATGGCAATTTGACAGATAAGTTATGCATGATGGCTTTAAGAACCAATATTCCTTTTTAATGAATGAAAAATCCATCTCTTTTGTACCATTAATGCCTTAACAAGCTTAGGAGGATCAATTAAGGATTAAAAATAAAAGTGAACAAAAAAGAGAGATTGAAAAGAAAGGGATAATTGAAACAAAAAAGAGAGGAGAAAAAGTGAGAATACAAGAGAGAGAGAAGAAAAAAAAACGTTTCTATGCAAAAAAAAAAAATGATATTAAAAGAGCATTTTATGCCAAATAGCCTATGATTGTACTTCTGTACAAAAAGGTTTATTTTAACACTAACAAGTTTAATCTATCTTTGTCTATTGTTATATTCCTTGAGGATATTCCCAACGGATTGCCACCTAAGAAAGGAATTGAGCATCAAATTGATTTTATCCTTGATGCATCCATTCCAAACCAGCTAGCATATAGGAGTAATCTCAAGGAGACAAAGGACCTTCGAAGGTAAGTTAAGGAACTTATATCAAAAGGATATGTGAGAGAGGGTATGAGTCCCTATGTAGTTCTTATTTTATCTATACTTGAGAAGGATAAGACTTGGAGGAAGTGTGTTGACTATTAAGCAGTCAACAAAATCACTTTAAAGTATCATCACCCCATATTTAGGTTAGATGACATGTTAGATGAATTGCATGATTCATATGTCTTTTCTAAAATTGATTTGAAAAGTGGATATCACTATATTAGGATGAGAGACAAAAATGAGTGGAACATAACTTTCAAAACTAAGTGTGGTCTATATAAATGGCTTGTTATGCCATTTGGTCTCACTAATGTACCAAGCACTTTGACATGATTAATGAAACATGTTCTGCATACATTCATTGGTAAATTTATGGTTGTGTGTTTTGATGATATTTTGGTCTATAGCAAAAACTTAGAATAGCATCTTAATTATTTATGTTCTATTTAATTGTTTTATGGTTTGAGAAATTGTATGTTAACTTCAACAAATGTTTCTTTTGTACTAACTAGACCATATTTCTTGGCTATGTTATGAGTGCCAGAGGTATTAAGGTTGACATGGAAAAAGTTATGACAAACCATGATGGGCCTACACTTAAGTCAGTTAGTGATGTGCGTAGCTTTTATGGTATCATTAGTTTCTATAAATGCTTTGTTAAGGACTTTAGCATCATTACTATACCACTAACTAAGGTTATGAAAAAGAACATGAGTTTTACGTGGGGCAATGATAAAGACAAGGCTTTTAATTACATTAAGAAAAATGTAAGTTCTACACCTTAAGAAAAATGGCTTGTAATGCCATTTGGTCTCACTAATGTACTGAGCACTTTTACATGATTAATGCCAATACTTGTTAGTTAAACCTTCCTGGTGAGTATAATATGAGTGCAACATTTAATGTTTCTAATCTTGCTCCTTTGATGTGGGTGATTACTTGAGGACGAATCCTTTCAAGGAGTGGGGGAATGATGAGAAACTTAGAGATGATGCATGGAAGGCTTCAAAGGATGCAAGAGATCCATTGCACATTCCAAAAAGTCTAATAATAAAAATTAGAGTCAAAAAGATGAGAAAAGCACTAAATGGGCTGATTGAAGACAATAGGGCCAACCAAGCTACAAATGGTGTGAATTCAAGTTTGAAAGAGAGTCAAGGCCTTATTAATATGATTGGAGTGCTTAATGGGTCAGGATTAAGTAATAGCATTCACTTTTAAATAGGAATTTGTCCTAGATAAGTGTTTGTTATAAAAGTGGAATTTATGAATAAGAATTTATCCTAGATAGGAGTTTGTCCTAAGTAGAGATTTGCCTTAAATAGGAATTAATGCCTCTTTAGGGTGGCAATCTTAGCTTATACATAGGCACCTCCTTGTAAACTCTAAAATCAAACAATTCAAAAGAAATAAAAAGCCAAAGTTTTCTTCTTTGGTTCTTTCAAGAACTAAAGAACTCATCAAGAAGTAACTCTTCTTCTGGCATTCAACTCGATTTGTCACTCCCAATTCCCTTATTTTTTGGAGTATGTCCATATTCTTTCTTAATACCCTGAGTTCATAGTCCTTTCAATATTAGGTCTAGCATTTGTGTGATTAAAGTCTAACTTAGCTTCCCTAGGTATTTTTTGATTTCTTGCATGCATTAGGTCCTTAAACCATGTTTTTCAGGGTTTGCATCAAGAAGGAAATCCTTATAACCCTAAGATAAGGATAAAGCTTCTTCAAGAGTCTTAATGATATAATCTTTTTTTGTTAAGAAATTTTCCTATTTATAAACATAGGAAGAGGAAGAAAAATGAAAGGTCTAATTTTGTAAATAGTTATTATCTAAGTCTTCACTAATAATTATTTCCTCATTCCTACTCCAAAAAAGATTATTACTTTTAAACAATCAATTAGGCCTTAGCTTATCCATGTCTCATGGTATCACTGTCGATGGCTGAAGCCACAACCTTATATGCCTACATGCCTACATATGGCAAACATGGGTACAAAAGCAACGCAACTTGGGCTTTCAATTATGAGACACTGTTAAACTTAAACTTTCTCAACTACTTAGAAGGTCTTATAGGCATGTTTATTACAATGAATAAATCTATGTTATGCAAAAAAGGTTATTTTCAAAATCATTTTTTGTGAATAAGTTGTTTCAATGAAAGCTAAAGCCTTGATAGGAAGGAATACAGAGAAAATCTCTTTATTTAGGAATTAAATAAAAAATACTTCTAGGACAAACTAATCATTATCAAAAACTCCTTTCTTTAATGAAGTTCTATAGATTTCAAGTACCAAAGGTGTACAGACATAGTTGTTGCAATGAAGATAATGTAATGCCTTTTGGTTTAAAAAATATACCCTTTGAATTTCAAAAAATTATGATTTCTTTGTTAGATAGACTTTGATGGATTTGGACTACCAAAGACTTAATGTGCATTTTGTAATAAATTCATTGTTCAATTTAGTCATGGATTTTAATTGTATGATTATTTTTGTGTGAATGATCCCTTGTAATGAATAGAGAAGCCTCGTTACCAAGGCAATGTAATCATGGATTTTAATTATATAATTGTGTGAATGATTCCTTCCAACGAATAGAGAAGCCTCATTACCAAGGCAATGTAATCATGGATTTTAATTGTATAATTGTGTGAATGATTCCTTGCAATGAATAAGGAAGCCTCAATGCCAAGGAATCAATTAATGATCTTAAGTTTCAAGCAATAAATGATTCTTTAGTGGTTATAAACAACTAATTATTCAGAGTAATAGCTCGTTTATTCGAAGTACCTTAATAGTTTCACATTGCACTAGAGGAGGACTCCTATTGTTAAGCAATCAAGAGATTATTTTATTTTTTGAGCAACAAATGATTCTCTCCTAGAAAAGAATGCTAATTAAGAGTAATAGCTCCTTTACTTGATGTACTTTGATGGATTTTGGTTACTCAAAGGAAAAGTGCTATTATTAGGTAATCAAGAGACGATCTCTTATTTTAAACAATGAATGATTCTCTCATAATAAATAAATCTAATAAAGAGTAATAGCTTCTTTATTAGATGTATTTCAATGGATTTATAATACCTACCACTTTATAATGTCACTCTAAAATTGAAAATTTTTAAATGATTATAGTCAAATAAATGTAAAGACATGGTTGAATTTTTGTCAAATAGCTTATACACTTTCAGAAGAATGAGCATATCTTGTAGCTAAATTTTAATTTTGATGCACTTCTTTTTGTATTGAATAATAGTCAAGATAAAAATTCTAATTGGCACTTAATTTCAAAGTATACTCTTTTAGACAACCATCACAATTGACTCCATTTGCACCAATTTTCTTCACCAACTTGCACACTTTTTGTAGAAATTCCATAACAATTTTTCTAAAGCTCAAAAAATTTCAAACTCAACTTCATTTAACACTACTAGTCCTTTAAAACTATATAAGGCTTTGGAAAAAAATACTTTCCCATATGATGCTCTTCAACAGCTTTTGAGTTAGGAGCATAGTGAAGCCCAATATAACAAAAATCACACTTAAACAATTTCCCATAATATGTACATAGGTTTAAACTTTTCAACAATCTCCTTCTTCATTTTTGAGTCATAGGATGTTCTCTAATTGTAGTTCATTAATTCTTTTTGCTTCATATACTTAGCTCACTCCTTTTCTTATGTGTGCATTGCTTCCTTTTAGATTTATGTATTAATTTGATTGATTTTTTTTACTAATCCCACTTAAAAAAATATGTTAATACCACTTAATGTTTTGTTATCATCAAAACTTAATATGAAACTTTAGGGTCTCAACAATCTCCCCCTTTTTACTGATGATAAAACATTGACGCAAATAATAATATAAGCATATGTAAAGCATAAGCATCAACATTTTTCTCCCCCCTTTTGTCATTAATCAAAACTTCTTCCCTTTAATGCAATCTCCTTTGTAAAAAGACAACCAACACATAAGACAATCAAGCAAGATCATATAATTTCATAAAGCTAACAAGACCAATCTTCATCAAGTGTATAAAAGAACAAGAAACAAAAGAAGAAAAAGGGGAAAGGAAGAATGAATAAGAAGGAGGCCAAATGTTTATTAAAGTAATCTTTCTTTAATGTTTTAAGTTACTTATTAACTAGGGGTCTTTATCACAAATGTTGATCTTCACGTCAAAAGGTGGTTTGAAATATGAGTATGCAAACCACTCTAAGTGTCTAGCTTATGAAGTAACCAGGTACTCTCATTACAAGCGTTAGTATTCATGTTAAAAGGCAAATGAGTATTTAAAGAAGACAGTAGTGTGGCCTCTAAATAAAGGCAAAATAAAGAAGAAAAAAAAAATCTCACTTTCTTGTTTTTATTAGAATAAGATAGGAGTAATTGTTAGTTAGACGTTGCTTTTTACAATTATATTGATCATAGATTTGTATAAACTTTTAAAAGTATGTGTGGATATCTGAGTGATAGTTAGAGCATGATTGGCTTGCCTTTCAAGTTAAGATTCATGTTTAAGGTATGTTATGAGCTCAATTATTAGTTAGTATTATCTTTTATTTGTAAGTGATGTAAACCCCAAAAGATAAGGTTTAGGAACCTAACACGCATAGAGAATCAAGCAAGAATACAAGAAAGCTAAATTAGATTTTAATTATGCAAACCTTAAACCCAATGTTTAAAGGAATATGAACCTAAGATATAAAAAAGGATATGGACACCACACTCCAAAAAGGAACGAATTTGGAAGAAATAAGTCTAGTTGAATGTCACAAGAAGAGTTAATTCTTGATAAGTTCTTTAATTCTTAAAAGAATCAAAGGAGAAATTCTCACTTTTCAAATTAAGCCTATTTATATGTTGAAATAATAACCTTAAAACTCTAAAAGTAGAGACAATGATATAATCTTAAAAAGATAAGAACACTTTTATTTTATTGTAAACTCCTATTTTATAACAAATTCCTACTTTATAACAAACTCTTACTCAAAAGTAAATTTTATTACTTAAACCTAACCAAAGAAGCACTCTAACCATATTAATATATCCTTGGTCCTTTTTCAAACTTGAATTCATTTTGAATTCATTCCATTTGTTAAATTCACACCATTTGTAACTTAGTTTTCCTAAATATCCTCAATTGACCTATTTAGTGCTTATTTCATCATTTTAACCCTTGAATGTATCATTAGCCCTTCGTGAATACTTAATAGACCCTTAGAAGCCCTTCATGCATCAGCTCCTTCATAGATCTCATCATTCTCCCTCTTTTTCAAATGATTCATCCTTGAATCATCACTTGCATCAAAAGGAGAAAGATAAAAAAAATTAAATGTTGCAGTTAAATTGTACTCATTAAGAAGCTTCAAATTATAAGCCTTGTCATTAACCTATGCCACTACTTGAAATGGACCATCTCCTCTAGATTACAACTTATAAGTATTGTCATTAACCTTTCTTTGTGCATATGCATCTAAACCCAATCACTAGGTTCAAACACCACCTTTTTTCACCTTTTGTCGGCATGGGATACATATTGCTCAATTAATTGTGCAATTTTTTGTTGCATGCACCTTCTCATGCAACTTCTTCACAATTTTAGCCTTGTGTTCACCATCTAAATTAGCATACTCATCAATAAGTAAAGGAATCAAATGCAAAGGAGTCAAATGATTAAAATCATACCCAATTTTAAATAGAGAGCAACTAAGAGCTAAATGAACATTCTTATTATATGCAAACTTTACATGTTGCAAACAATCTTCCTATGTTTTCAAATTCATTTGAATAATAGCATGCAATAAATTAAAAGGAGTTTGATTAACTACCTCAATTTTCCCATCTATTTGTGGATATTAAATAATTAAGAATACTAGTTTAGTACCTAGCTTCCCTTAGAAAGTCATCCAAAAGTAGCTTAAGAACTTTGTATCATGATTTAAAACAATGATTTGAGGTATCCCATGTAAGCGCACTACCTCTCTAAAGCATAATTTAGTTACCTTGATTACATTGTCAATTTTATGGCATGAGTTGAAAACTTATCAACAACAATAAATACAAAATTCCTATTTTTTTTTTTTTACTACAACAACCCTAGTACAAAGTCCATAAATAAATCAAAGCATAATTTAGTTACCTTGATTACATTATCAGTTTTATGGCATGAGTTGAAAACTTATCAACAACAATAAATACAAAATTCCTAATTTTTTTTTTACTACAACAACCCTGGTACAAAGTCCATAAATAAATCAACCCATAGTTGGCTACATATAGGTAAATAGGTGTATAAGCCATAGGGTAAAACTTTAGATTTAGCTTGTTTGCATGTTATGCACTTCTCACACACCTTCTCAACATCTTATTTCATGTGTGGCCAAAAGAAATGATCAGCCATGACATCTAAGGTTTTCCTAACTCTGAAATGACCCATTAGACCACTTTCTTATGCTTTTATCATAACTAACTCCCTTAAGAAACTTATAGGCACACATAAATGATTTTCTCTAAATAAGAAACCCTTATACCTATAAAATTTCTTAATGACTGACTTCTCACATGGCCCATACACATTTACAAAGTTAAGATCTTTTGCATATAAATCTTTAATAAATCCTACCTAAATAATTTAGCACTAAGTGGAGAGATAAGGGCATACTTACGAGATAATGCATTAGTTACCACATTCTTCTTACCTTATTTATATTTAATGACACAAGAAAAGGTTTCAATGAATTTGACCCATTTCACATGTCTCTTGCTCAACTTTCCTTATCCCTACTTTAAGGATTCATGATTAGTATGGATGACAAACTCCTCGGGCTAAAGGTAGTATTGTCATGTCTTTAAAGCCCATACCAATGCATTTATCTATTTGTAATGTGTGAGATAATTAAGGCCTACTTTACTTAGCTTTTCACTGAAGTAGGTAATTTGTCACCATTTAGTGATTTTATTAACTACTTTATAGTCAATGCACATCCCCTAAGTCTTATCCTTCTTATGCATAAGTAATATTGGAACTGTACATAAGTAATATTGAAATTGCACATAGACTCATGCTCCCCCTCACATATATCCCTTTACCATAAGCTCTTTAACTTGCCTTTAAAGTTCCTTTGTCTTCTTAGGATTACTTTTATAGGCTAGTCAATTAGTAATTGTTGCACTTGGGGTGAATTCAATTTGATATTCTATTCCTCTTAAAGGTGGCAAACTACTTGGTTCTTTAGAAAAAACATCACCAAATTCCTGCAAAAGAAAAATAGCAACATTATAAAAATATAGGTTAAGCTTGTTAGTACTAAAATGAGTCTCTTTATACAATAGTACAATCATAAATTGTTTTGAATAGAAAGCTCTCTTAAAATTACTCTCATTTGTATACAAACTCTTGATTTTCCTCTCTTGTCGTCTTCCTTCTTTTCTCTTGATCTCATCTCATTTCTTTCCCTCCTTTCTCCTTTTGTCCTTAATTTTTTCTTCCCTTTCACTCTTTTTTTCACTCCTCAATTGATCTTTACAAACTTGTCAAGTTATCAGAGGTATAAGAGTAATAGGTTTATCATTTATTACAAAAGATTATCTATTCTTATACCTAGCATGCATTACACAATGATCATATTGCCATGGCCTTCCCAACAAAATATGCCTAACTTGCATGGGTACAACATCACATAAGACCTCATTAGTATATGACTAGGATGCTTTGTGGTTTATACTATTACCCCCTATTAATAATCATGCTATATACCTTATCTTTAATATGACATTATATAGGGAAAATATTATCTCTTTGCACTTCATCATCTTTCTTGGTTTATGCACTCAAAGCTCATCTAACCACTGACACATCTCCCTTAATGGGTACTCTTCTCCACCACTTACATCCTTTAATGGTGGCATGAAGTCATCATCGAACTCACTTTTGGTCTCAATATCACCATTACCCTATAATAAGATGGTATGCTTACTTAGACACTAAGATGCAATATATCTGCTTCCTAAACACTTAAAACATTTAACATCTCTATTTTACTAGGTTAGGAATTAGAATTGCCTTTCGACTTACTATAATTCACTTCCTTACTTATGTATGATTTTGCCTTGGGCTTGTAATTAGCCCATTCCTCCCTTTCACTCCAATTTGACTTTCAAGATGAAGTGAAACTTGAATTTTGTCCAAACTATGTAGAACCATTCCATTTAAGTTTACTCTTACTTTTAACTTTCATTCCTATATGCACCATGTCCTCCAACTACACATAATGCTCTAATTCAACTATGCTAGTGATGTCTTTGTTTAGCTCTTACAAGAACTAAGCCATTATAAGAATTGAGTCGTGGTTGCTTCTTTATCCTCCTCCATATTAGCTTGAATCATGTCAATCTCTATCTCCTTGTGGTAGTCCTCCATACTATTGGTGCCTTAAGTAAGCCCTTACAACCTTTAGTATTAATCCTTATATAGTGATTAAGGATGAACCTCCTCCTTATGATAGCCTTTATCTCCTCTCATGTATCAATAGGTCTCTCACAATTCCTTCTCTTAGTTAAAACAAGTTAATCCAACCAAATAATAGCATAATCAATAAATTCAATGGGAGAAAGTTTTACCTTTTTCTTTTTGAAGTAGTAATAATAGTCAACAACTGACTTAACCTTCTCCTCCTATTCTAGATAGTTTTCTAAATCCTTCCTTTAGAATGGAGGAATTTTCATTTTAATACTATTAAAATCATGATCATAGGTGTCTTGTTTCCTAAAATCTCTTTGACCATTTTCTTTATTGGCAATTCTAACTAAGGTAGCTGGATCATTAAATTCATCATCTAATATTAGATCTTATTAATAAGATTATAGATCCAAAAGAAAAAGGAGAACAATTAGAAAAATATCTTCATCTGTCTCAAAATGAGACCAAGATTAAAGAACTAGAGGAAGATTACAGTTTAAAAACTATTATTCAAAGATTCAGAAATAACATTCTAGTTTAAAAACAAGAAAAACAATAATAAAATATTCTATTAGGTAACTCAAAACTGAAATTAATTAGCTAAAAACTGAGATAAGAGGATTAGAAAAAAGGGTACTAATACTAGAATCTATGATAGAAAAGGATGAAAATCCTTACAATACTACAAGTTCTTCTTTAAAAGAAGAATTAAGCACCCTCTATTATGTCAACCTAATTGATAAGGTTATTATCCATAAATGGCATACTTAGATTACTGTAGTAGTCAATAAAAAATATATCTTTTCTACATTAGCCTTAATTGATTAAGGTATTAATATGAATTGTATTAATGAAGGGATAGTTCCTTCAAAATACTTTTCAAAAATAATAGATGTGTTAAACATAGCCATAAAAGCAAGGTTGTTATTAAATATAAACTATCAAGAGGTATTTCTTCTTGTGGCATTCAAGTTGACTTATCACTCCCAATTCCTTTCTTCTCTAGAGTGTGGCATCCATATCCTCCTTAAATACCCTAGGTTTGTGCTCCTTCAAATGTTGGGTCTAAGGTTTATGTTATTAAACTCTAATTTAGCTTTTCTAGTTGTTCTTTGATTCCTTGTGTGCATTGGGTCCCTAAGCCATGTCTTTTTGGGGTCTTTTGCATTTGTTGGTACAAAGCCTGACTCCAAATCAGGTTGAATCAACTCATTTTTCAAATTTCTACCTTGTGATTTATTTATTTATGTTTAATTTCTCTATTAAGTGTATTACCATTCAAATGCACTAATCTGTTTGTTTGCAATCCTTCTCTTTTGCTTGTTTGTTTGAGATCATAACTATAAAAAATGTGCTAATTTCAATCCCAATTGCTATGTCTAAGTATTCTATTATTTTGTGTTAAGCAAAAGAAAAGAAATAAAAAAAAGCAACAAAAAAAAAGAGAGAAAAAGAAAAGAAAAGGAATAAAAGAAAGAAGGCATCAAATTCAAGTTATTGATAAAAGTTGATAGCTTTGTCATAATGGCTACAATAATAATATAGTTTCCTTGCTCAACTCCAATTTTATTGTTTATTTTCTTGTTATGTCATCCAAGTTTATCCTATAGGTTTAACCCCTTATTCTGATTTTTGTGAGTTTAGTTCATTAAATTTGTTTGCATTACTATCCTTTTTTATCTTATTCTATTCAAAATTAATCCTCTCAATTTAGTTTGCTTAGTTCTTTATAAAGTTGGAAGGGAAATCCCAGTGGTAAAAGGCAAGAGTGAAAGTTCATATAAAGAAAAAGCCACTAAGAGTGTAAACATAAGGGAGTGTAACACCTTCTTCGAGTGAAACATGTGAGGGAGTGTTCTATGAGATAGGTATCCTAATTATTTTTTATAGAAGCAATACTATGACATCCAAAGACAAAGGTGCAGCTTAGGAGGGAGCTAGTTATGTGTCCTTCATAATTAAAGCTATGCAACAATAATTTGAGTATATGAATACCAGATTTGATGATATAAGGGAGAGGATGGAAGAGTAAGGTGATACAATAGCAAAGTTGTAAAGGAGACATAAGGAATATAAGGCTCCTAAAGTAAAAAGGCAATTAAGACGTGCCTATGACCATGAAGATGATGAATTTGACAATTGAACTACTATGGTTAGAAATACTAACAATAGAAGGGATCATAGAGAATTTGGGAGGCAAGGCACCTATGACCATGATTTGGGTAGTATTAAAGTGACAATTCCTCCATTCTAATGTAAGAATGATCCTAATGTGTACCTAGAATGGGAGAAGAATGTTGAATTGGTTTTTGACTATCACAACTATTTTGAGGAGAAAAAGGTAATGCTTGCTGCTGTTGAATTTACTAATTATGCTATTATTTGGTGGGATCAACTTGTTTTGACTAGGAGAAGGAATCATGAGTGACCTATTGATACATGAGAAGAGATAAAGGCTATCATGAGGAGGAGGTTTGTTCTTAATCACTATTATAGGGAGTTGTACCAAAGGCTGCAAGGGCTTACTCAAGGCACTGAAAATATGAAGGACTACCACAAAGAGATAGAGATTACCATGATTAGGGTGAATGTAGAAGAAGATAGAGAGGCAACTGTGGCTCAATTTTTGCAAGGACTAAATAGAGACATAGCCAACATGGTTGAATTGCAACATTATGTAGAAGTAGAAGACATGGTGCACATGAAAATGAAAGTTGAAAGACAACTTAAACAAAAGGATTCCATATGATTTGGGCAAAACTTAGGTTCTACCTCATCTTGGAAGTTGAATTGGAGTAAAAGGGATGAGAAGGTTGATTACAAGTCCAAAGCCAAGCTCTCCAAGCACAAAAAACGTGGGTTCTAGTAAGGAGGCAAGTAATTCTGACCCCCAACCAAGTAAAAATAGAGATGTTAAATGTTTTAAGTGTTTGGGCAAGGGTGACATTACATCTCAATGTCCAAATAAGCGTGCAATGATCTTGAGAGGTAATGATGATGTTGAAACTGCAAGTGAATAGATCATGATTCTATGCCATCATTAGAGGGTGAAAGTGATGGAGAGGAATATCCGGTTAATGGAGTAGCTCTTCTTACGAGGTGAGCATTGAACATACAAGTAAAGCAAGAAATTGAGGTTCAACAAGATAAAATCTTTTAGATGAGGTGTCTCATAAAAAATAAAGTATGTAGTTTGATTTTTTATGGTAAAAGTTGCATTAATGTTGTTAGCACAATCATGGTTGAGAAGCTGGATTTACCTATTATGAAGCATCCTAGGCCATATAAGCTTTAATGGTTGAATGAGAGTGGTAAAGTCAAGGTAAATAAGTAAATGCTCATGTCATTTTCTATAGGAAGATACTGTGATGAAGTTTTATGTGATGTTGTACCTATGCATATGGGTCATATTCTATTAGGAAGGCCATGGTAGTTTGACAGGCGAGTCATGCATAATGGCTTCAAGAATCAATATTCTTCTGTAATGAATGAAAAACCTATCACTCTTGTACCATTCTCACCCTAATAAGATTATGAGGATCATTCAAGGATAAAAAGTGAGAGTGAATAGACAAGAGGGATTAGCAAAAGAGAAAAGAGAGAAGAAATAGTGAGGACATAAGAGAGAGAAAAGAAAATAAAAAGTTTCTATGTAAAAGAATGTGATGTCAAAAGAGCATTTTATGCCAAACAAACTATGATTATACTTTTGTACAAAGAGGCTTATTTTAACACTAACAAATTTGAACCATCTTTGCCTAGTGTTGTTATTGCTTTATTGCAGGAATTTGAATATGTATTCCCTGATGATTTTCCAAGTGAATTGCCATCTAAGAGAAGAATCGAGCATCAAATTGATTTCATCTCTGGTGCATCCATCCTAAACTAGCCAGCAACTAAGAGTAATCCCGAGGAGACAAAGGAGCTTTAAAGGCAAGTTGAGGAACTTATTTCGAAAGGATATATGAGGGAAAGCATGTGTCCTTGTGTAGTACCTCTCTTACTTGTACAAGAAAACTTGAACAAAAGACATCTCAAATGGATTAAATTCATTCAAACCTTTCCCTACATCATTAAGTATAAATAAGGTGATGATTTAAGGACAAATCCTTTCAAGGAGAGGAGGAATGATGAGAACCTTATAGGTGATGGGTGGAAGGCCTTAAAGGATGTAAAATGTCCATTACATAGTCTAGAAGACCTAATAACACAAGCTAGAGCCAAAAACATGAAAAAAACACTAAATGGGCTGATTAAGGACATCTAAGCCAACCAAACTTCAAATGGTGCAAATTCAAGCTTGAAAGAGAGTCTAGGCCTTATTAATATGATTAGAGTACCTAATGAGTTAGGACTAAGTAATAGCATTCACTCCTAATTAGGAGTTTACTATCTGTGTAAGAATTTGTCCTTAAATAAGAATTCCTCCTGAATAAGAATTTGTCCTAAGTAGGAATTTATGCCTCTTTAGGATTGCTATCTTAGCCTATAAATAGGCACCCTTTGTAAGCTATGGAAGCTTAAACAATTTTAAGTGAAATAGTAAGTAAGGGTTTTTCTCCTTCAGTTCTTTTGAGAACTAAAGAACTTATCAAGAGGTACTTCTTCTTGTGGCGTACAAATTGACTTATCACTCCTAATTCCTTTCTTTTATGGAGTGTGGCATCCATATCCTACTTAAATACCCTAGATTCATGCTCCTTCGAATGTTAGTCTAAGGTTTGTGTTGTTAAACTCTAATTTAGCTTTCCTAGTTGTTTTTTGATTCCTTGTGTGCATTGGGTCCCTAAGCTACGTCTTTTTGGGGTTTTTTGCATTATTGAGATTTATAGAACACATAAGAATGACACTAATGAAAGAAGATAATAAAGGCAAGAAGATAATACTTACAAAAATAAAGTCCTATCGCAAATATCATTAAAAGTCAAATTCTATTCCTTTTGATACAATATTAGATTATTTGACAACATCATGTTCTAATATTGGATCTTATTGATATTATTTATATTTATCTTTTTTGTGAATCTAAATCTACTAATAACCAGATTTCATATGAAATTTTGAAATTACTTGGGCTTCATAAAGCCTAGTAAGCAAGTCTTTCTTCTTAGGTATAAGATACCTAATCCATCTTAAGGCCTTATTTAAAGGCTTGTTATTAATAACTAATCTTAAAACCCTTTATTCCATTTCTAGAGCATTTTCAACATAAAATATTAGGCAACTCTAAGGGTTGTTATTTTGTTATATTGTTTTGTTTTTTATTGGAATTTTTTAAGTCATTCTAATTAAATTGTTAAATGATTTTTGTTTTAATTTATTCATTTAGGTTTACAGGATTAATTAAACAATGGTCAATTACTAGAGTTAGGGATTGTGATTTGTATTTATTGTATTCCTAATCACTAAGTACCAATAAACAATAAGGGATTATGAACAAGTTTTTGTTTTATTATTATTAATAACTCAACAAAAGTTAAAAAATTCAAGCTTATGTGATTGTTGCTTGAATTAACCTATTTTCCTAATTCTTAAGGCTAGTAGTTTATAACTATAAAGAGTTTGTTATAAGGATAAAATGGCTAAAGTCTAAAGGGAGAGCTTGTTCTGCTTTGTGAATATCTAAGTGAGAATTCAAGTTAAAGAGCTTGTTGCTACCTAGGGTTAATAGTTCCAATAGAATTAAGGCAAAGATTGTGGATAATTGAAAGTATCTAATATCATAATTGTGAATGAACCTAAAACTAGAATTTTGTTAATTAGTATTTCTATAAGTTTTTTTGTTTAATTAAGTTATTTACTTTATTTATTTTAAAGTTAGAATTCAACATTACAATCTTATTCATATTAGTGTTTTTAAATTTTAATTTTTAGCATTGAATTGATAACACTCTTTATGGCATTGACTCTTATTCATACTATCTACCATTGCATGATCAAGAATAAGGTATTTATATTTTTTGTAGCCTTGATGGCAACTAGCATTGGCCCCCTAAAGTAATAAGATATGCAGCCAAGTCTAGAATTCAGCCCAAACTCCTCAAATAAACTGTCTTTGAACTTGTATGTAGTTTTTTAAGCCTTGATGTTCCTCTAAGCCTTGCTCCTTTTGTTGTGCATTTTTTTCAGCCCAAATAACTTCAATAAGTCCATTTAAAGCTCTTTGCATCCTTTTAGATTTAGTTTTATTATTGAACCTCTATGTATGCACAATGGATCACTACATGTGCTCACTTGATTCCCACCATCATCCCTTCATTTCCTACTAACAAGATTTCCCCTTTTGCTATAAGGACTCATTCACATAAAATAATCATGAAATTAACGTTTTTACTTACACCACATAATATATTCATTGTAACAATGTTGACATGATAAATCCATTGAATTTCATGACTCCTTTGTTTCAATGAATTGAACCATTCATAGTAGTTATCAAGATCAATCAACTTTTCTTACAAGTATTAAATGGTTGAATTACTAAGGAATGAGACTATCCCTTAATTTCCTACTAACAAGGTTTCTCTTTCTATACAAGGACTCATTCATAGAAAAAGATAATGAAATTAACTTTTGTCTCTATGCCACAAATTATATTTAATGTGACATGGTCATCCTTACTACTTTGGCATTCTAACTCCATTGAATTCCATTAAACAAAGGAGTCATTGATCTTAACTAGTTTTTCTTATAGGTCAAATGGTTCAATTCCTGAGGGACTAAATTGTGACTTCATTTCTTACTACCAATGTTTCTCTTATAGTTAAAAGGACTTATTCATCCAAAATGATCATGAAATTAACCTTTTTTGTCTACATTAAACAAAATATTCATTATGATAAGCATGTCCTTTCATTTTTGGCACTTTGAATCCATTAAATTGCACCAAACAATGGAGTCATTACTCTTAATTAGCTTTCCCAATAGGTATTAAATGGTTTAATTCCAAAAGAATGAGACTGTCACTTTATTAGTTGCTAATAAGGTTTTTCCTTTCTTTACAAGGACTCACATATGTAAAATGATCATGAATTAACTTTGGGTCTACACCAAAAATTATATTCATTATGACTTGTGTGTCTATGCACCTTTAGTACTCTAAATCCATTGAATTCCATCAAAGAAATAAGTCATTGATCTTAATTAGCTTCTTTTATAGGTATTGAATGTCTCAATTCATAAGGAATGAGGTAGTGGTACCTTCATTTCTTGCTAACAAAGTTTATCCTTTATTACAAGAACTAATTCACACAAAATGATCATAAAAGTCAACTTGTTTGTCTACACCACACAAAACATTCATCAAAACAACTTTGGTGCGTTGAATCCATTAAATTCTATCAAACAAAGAAGTCATTGATCTATTGTATATTATCTTACAAGTATTTAATGGTTTAATTTTGAAAGAATGAGGCTATCACTTCATTTCTTGCCAACAAAGTTTTTTGCTTTCATTCAAAGAACTTATTTGCATTAATTGATCATGAAATTAACTCTCCCTTTTTATTTCTCACAAATTGTTTGATTTTACAGCTTCTAAGGAGGTGGCTATTTATAAACTAAGATAGCAACCCTAAAGAGACATAAATTCCTATTTAGGACAAACTACAATCTAGGACAAATTCTTATTCAAAGAACTTCCATCTTTATAATAACCACTTATTGAGGACAAACTCCTATTTAGAAGTGAATGCTATTACTTAACTCTGACCCATTAAGCACTTCAATCATATAAATAAGGTCTCGACTCTCTTTCAAGTTTCAATTTGCATCATTTGTAGCTTGGTTGGCCCAAAAGTCTTCAATCAGCCCATTTAGTACTTTCTTTCATCTTTTTGGCTCTAGCTTGCATTATTGGACCTTTTAGAATGAGCAATGGATCTCTTGCATCCTTTGAAGCCTTTCATGCATCATCTTTAAACTTCTTATCACATTCACACACAACTATTATGTAATTAACTTTTATATCTATCCCACACATTATATTCATTGCAACATGGTCATCCTTACAACTTTTGAACCCTAAATCCATTGAATTCCATCAAAGAAAGGACTAAATGGTCTCCATTAGCTTTTCATATAGGTATTGAATGATGAGATTGTCACTTCATTTCATTCTATCAAGGTTTCTCCTTTCATTGTAAGGACTCATTCACACAAAATGATAATGGAGTTAACTTTTATGTCTACACCAAATATTATATCCATTGCAACAAATATGTTCTTGCACCTTTGGTACTCTTAATTCATTGAATTCCATCAAGTAAAGGAGTCATTGATCTTGATTAGCTTTTCTTAAAGGCTTTGAAGCAATAGTAGAGGGTAGAAGTCAACTTTATATTGACGTTGATTGACCTACTTTTCCTCTTATACCTTCTAGTTCTATAATTGGTATTAAAGAGCTAGAGTATTTTGGTTTAACCTTGTCTTTACCCATTTGAGGTTTAAGTTCATACTATAAGATGGAGTAAATCAGATTTTGACATCCCCATTTCTATATTTAATAATTTCTTCCATTTGTCTATTTACCTGTTTAACAAGTTCAACTACCTTTTCTAGAGTTTATCTATTATGTAATTTAACTTGATCCCCAATAATAATTTTAGGTACAAAAACATTAGTTTTTGACCAATTAGTCAACAACAACATTTTGGTCCCTTTGTCTGCATATATAAGGGAATTTCCTCAATTCCTAAAACTATGATATTCATAACCTTATAATATATATTGTAAATAAATATCGAATTTTCTGAAGCTGACATCATATCAAATCCTTCAGTCTTTATGTCTAAATATAATGCATTCATTATATTAGGATCTGATAAGAATAATGTAAAGTTCAAAAGGCAACAAAATTAAATAGGTCCATTACTGAAGTTTGATTCAACTCTTCTAGTAAGGAGTAATAGAACCAACTATGTCACTTACCTCAAATGTAAATAGTAGTTGAGTTATTTAAATCTAATCTATTAGTAGGTTTTAATGCTACTTAAACCATCCCCTTTATGGATAATTTTATATTTTTGTTGATGAGAACTATTAAGTTCTTGTGGTAATAAGAAAAAATTATTATAACCCTGAGCTAAGGCTAATGCTTCTTCTATAGGTGTAACAACATAATTGGCTTTAGAAAATAAACTTCCTTATTTATAAACATAAGAAGAAGAGGAAGAAGGAAGAGTCTAGTTTTGTAAATAGTTATTATCTAAATTTTTATTAATAATTATTTCTTTATTTCTACTAAAACTATTACTCTTAGAAAGTCAATTTGGTTGCCTATCACTATCAACAATTTATGCTACAACTCTTTAGAGCCTATCCTTGGCCAACATGAGCAACAAAGGCAATGTGACTTACGGTTTCAACTACAAATTATAAATAAGATTAAAACTTCAAGTAGTAACTAAGAGATCCTTGGCTTTGATACCATTCCTTCTTGGCAGCACACAAGAATATAGTAAAGAACTAATTTACAAAAATCTATAACTGGAAAGCAAGCAATTTATAGAACAATACTTAAGAAATCAATGAAATTAAATGACTAATAGAAAAAAAAAAAAACTTTCATTGAACAACAAACATTGTTACAAGCTTATATTATAAGTGATAAAGAAGAGGAGAGAAAATAAACTAATACAAATTATCTATTGCACTCTACTTTGCTTCGTCCTAGAGGGACTTATTTATATGAGAAAAAAGCTGATAATCATTATAGAAGGAATCTTTTTTCCAAAGTTGTTCTTGGTTCCTCGCTCTTTCTGAAGTGGCTTTAATAAAAGCTACTTGTTAGACATCTTTGCCTTCTTTCTACTTAAAGTAATTTGTTCTTTTTACAACTTATAAGGATCCTGTGACCTGCATTATATCATCATTGTTGTGACCATGATTGCTTTCTATTTGGCTTGCTTGTGGGGTCATCTTTAGTTGGAGTAATGAGGCAATCATTTCCAACAAAGAATCCATTAGAAATTGTTTCATTTCTTGGTTCTTTCTTTCTAATTTAATGTTTTGATTGTGCCATATCATATAATCTCTTTATTTATTAATTTTGATTCTGATTGTATCTATATAACCTAATTTTTTAGTTTTTTTTTTGGGGTTGCTAACTCAATGGTAAAGTACTTAGCTTTTAAGTGTGACTAACATCTTTTACGCATTTGTTTGAATAAAGAGATTTGTCCATGCCATCAATATAGTTTATAAGACCATGACTAATCTTGAAAGGAATGAATGGAAAAAATAGCATGTTGTATCAAAGTTGAATTCTAAGAATATTTTATTTTTATTGGATCAGTTACTAACCTTGTTTGCATTCTTAGTGTGGAACATTCACTTGACCCAATCTTCAATTCATTTTTTAATGAATTCCAATGAATTTCTTCTTTTCTAATGGAATTTCTTCATTTCATTGTTAAAGGGGGTAGTTCTTTCAATGATTAAGTTAAAGACCCATTACTGATATTTGCTGAATGGTATCACATCCCATGGATTATAAAATGGGATTAGATTATCATGGCAAAACAAGCTAATGTCTTGGATGTGGATATTAAACATGTCCCTGGTAGGTCAAAGGATTAATATTTGATGGTGGGAAAATTTTGATTTCTTTGATGATGATTTTTATATAGCCAAAGGTGTCATCTATAAAACTAAACCAAAAGCCCTACCAAAACCCTCACCTTTTGGTAATCTAGAAGAATTGTTGAAGACTTTAATAGATTCATGTCAAAAGAAAGGTTATTGGAGATGATGGCCTTGTTACTCCAACCAAAATAGGACACAAAAGCTAGTCTAGCTAAAAGCAATCAAAGACATGCTAATGACGACATCATGTAAGATTCATAAGATTCTTATAAGTTGTAAATATGACAAACTACTTTTCATGCAAAAGATGAAAAGCAATTAGGCATGTAGCTTTTATTAAAGCTCCTTTACAAGAGGAAGGAATCAAAGACTACAATTACTTCATTAAAAGGAATCCTTGTGTCAGTTATTACCTTTTTCTTGTATACATGTAAGTAAGAAATAAAGTAATAGTCTCATTCTTTTAAAATTAAACTGTTCAATACTAGTAAGAAATGCTAATCAAGATCAATGATTATTTTATTTGATGAAATTCAATGGATTCAGAGTGTCAAAGTTGTAAGGATTTCCTTGTTGCAATGAATATAATGTGTGGTGTTGACACAAATGTTAATTTGATGATCAATTTATGTGAATGTGTTCATGTAACTGATGTGGAAAATCCTAAAAAGATGTGGCTTAGGGATCCAATGCACATAAGGAATCAAAAAACAACTAGGAAAGCTAAATTAAAGTTTAATAACACAAACCCTAGACCTAACATTTGAAGGAACACAAACCTAGGGTATTTAAAAAGATATGTATGCCACACTCCATAAAAGAGATGAATTAGGAGTGATAAGTCGATTGGAATGCCATAAAAAGAAGTATCTCTTAATAAGTTCTTTAGTTCTCAAAAGAACTGAGGGAGAAAACCCTTATTTTTTATTTCACTCAAAATTGTCTGATCTTCTAAAGCTTAAAAGAGGTGCCTATTTATAGGCTAAGATAGCAATCCTAAATAGGTATAAATTCCTACTTAAGAAAAATCCCTAGGGACAAATTGTTACACAGATAATAAACTCCTTATTAGGAGTGAATGCTATTACTTAGTCCTAACCCATTAGGTACTTTAATCATATTAATAAGGCCTAAACTCTCTTTCAAGCTTGAATTCACAGCATTTGAAGCTTGGTTGGCTTGAATGTCCTTCATCAACCCATTTAGTGCCTATTTCATCTTTTTGGCTCTAGCTTGTGCTATTAGGCCTTTTAGAATGGGTAATGTATCTTTTGCATCCTTTACAGCCTTCCACCCATCATCTCTAAGGTTCTTATCATTCCTCCTCTCCTTAAAATGATTCGTCTTCAAATCATCACCTACATCAAAAGGGGAAAGATTAGAAACATTAAATATTACACTTATATTATACTCACTAAAAAGGTCCAACTTATAAGTATTGTTATTAATTCATGCTACAACTTGAAATGGACCATCCTCTCTAGCTTTAAATGCTTCTAAGCTGGGAACTGTTCCTAATGCATATGCACTCATACCTAATCACCAAGTTTAAACACCATCTTCTTTCATCCCATGTTGACTTGGGATGCATATTGCTTAGTTCATTTTTCAATATGTTGCCACACCTTCTTATGCAATATTTTCACCATGCCATCTAACCTAGGTATGGGGTGATGATACTTTATAATGATTTTGTTGATCTCTCAACAATTAACACACATTCTCCAAGTCTCATCTTTTTTGGGTACAAGTAAGACAGGAATAGTACAAGGACTTATACTTTCCCTTGCATATCCTTTTGAAATAAGCTCCTTAACCTACCTTTTTGTACAAAAGTATAATCATAGGTTATTTAGCATAAAATGCTCTTTTGACATCACATTCTTTTGCATAGAAACTTTTTATTTTCTTCTCTCTCTCTTGTGTCCTCACATATTCTCCTCTTTTTTTTGTTCACTCTCACTTTTAATCCTTGACTGATCCTCATAAGTTTTTTAGGGTGATAATGGTACAAGAGTGATGGGTTTTTCATTCATTATAAAAGAATATTGATTCTTGAAACCATCATGCCTGACTTACTTATCAAACTGTCATAGCCTTCCTAATAGAATATGGCCCACATGCATAGGTACAACATCACATAAAATTTCATCATGGTACCTTTTGATAGAAAATGACACAAGCACTTGCTTATTTACCTTGACTTCACCACTCTTATTCAATCATTGAAGCTTCTATGGCCTAGGATGCTTCATAATAGGTAAATCTAGCCTCTCAACCATGGTTGTGCTAGCAACATTAGTGCACCACCCACCATCAATAATCATACTACATACCTTATCTTTAATGAGACACCTCGTCTTAAAGATGTTATCTTGTTGCACCTCATTTTTTTCCTTTACTTGCACAATCAATGCTTGCCTTATGACCAGAGCTACTTCATTAACCAAATACTCCTCTCCATCACTTTCACCCTCTAATGATGACATTAAATCATGATCTGATTCACTTATAGTTTTAACATCACTGTTACCTCTCAAGATCATTACATGCTTATTTGGACATTGAGATGTAATGTGACCCCTACCCAAACACTTAAAACATTTAACATCTCTATCTCTACTTGGTTGGGGGTCAGAATTACCTACCTCCTTGCTAGAACCCACATTCTTGTGTTTGGACTTGTAATCAGCCTTCTCCTCCCCTTTACTTTAATTTGGCTTCCAAGATGAGGTGCAACTTGAGTTATGCCCAAACCGTATGGAACCCTTTTGTTTAAGTTGCCTTTTAATTTTCATTTCCATGTGCATTATGTCTTCTAATTCCATATAATGTTGTAATTCAACCATGTTGGCTATGTCTCTATTTTGCCCTTGTAGAAATTGAGCCATGGTTGCTTCTTTATCTTCTTCTACATTCGCCCTAATCATGGTAATCTCCATCCCCTTATGGTAGTCCTCCACACTTTTAGTGCCCTGAGTGAGCCCTTGCAGCCTTTGGTATAACTCCTTATAATAGTGATTAGGGATAACCTCCTCCTTATGATAGCCTTTATCTCCTCCCATGTATTAATAGGCCACTCATGATTCCTTCTCCTAGTCAAAACAAGTTGATCCCACCAAATAATAGCATAATCAGTAAATTCAATAGTAGTAAGTTTGACCTTTTTCTCCTCATAATAGTTGTGGCAGTCAAAAACCCAATTCAACCTTTTTCTCCCATTCTAGGTATGCATCAGGATCATTCTTACTTTGGAATGGAGGAATTGTCATTTTAATACTACCCAAATCATGGTCATAGGTGCATTGCCTCCTAAATTCTCTTAGATCCCTTCTATTGTTAGTAGTTTTAACCATAGTAGTTTGATCATCTTATTCATCATCTTCTACATCATCTTCATGGTCATAAGCACATCTCAATTGCCTTCTTGCTTTAGGAGTCTCATATTCCCCATGCCTCCTTTACAACTCTGCTATTGTATTAGCTTTATCCTCTATCATTTCCCTTATATCATTAAATCTAGTATTCATGAGCTCAAATTGTTATTGCATAGTTTTGATCATCATCACCAGCTCCCTCTTAAGTTGTACCTTTGTCTTTGGACATCATAGTATTACTTCTACACAAAATAATTAGGATACCTCATAGAACACTCCCTTCTGTGTTTCATTCAAAAGAAGGTGTCACACTTCCTTGTGTTTACACTCTTTATGGCTTTTTCTTTATATGAACTTTCGCTCTCGCTTTTCACCACTCGAATTTCCCCATTTAGCTCTATAAAGAACTAAGCAAACTAAATCAAAAGGATTGATTTTGAACAGAATAAGATAAATGACATAAAATTGAACAAATTGGAGAACAAGAAGTCCAAAAAAAAAAAAAAGAAAAAAGAATACTAATGCAAACAAAGTTGATGAACTAAACTCACAAAAATCAAAATAGGGAGTTAAACCTATAGGACAAACTTGGATGACATAACAAGAAAATAGATGATAGAATTGGAGTTGAGCAAGGAAACTATATTATTATTGTAGCTAATATGACCAAGATGTTAACTTTTATCGATAACTTGAATTTGATGCCTTCTTTCTTTTGTTCCTTTTCTTTTCTTTTTCTCTTTTTCTTTTTCATTGCTTTTTTTTATTTCTTTTCTTTTGCTTAACACAAAACAATAGTAGATTACTTAGACATAACAATTAGGATTGAAATTAGCATGTTTTTTATAGTTATGATCTCAAACAAACAAGCAAAAGAGAAGGATCACAAACAAATAGATTAGTGCATTTGAATGGTAATGCACTTAATAGACAACTAAATAGAAATAAATATATCACGAGGTAGCAATTTGAAGAATGAGTTGATGTGGAAAACCCTCAAAAGATGTGGCTTAAGGGCCCAACACACATAAGGAATCAAAGAACAACCAGGAAAGCTAAATTAGAGTTTAATAACACAAACCCTAGACCCAACATTCAAAGCAACATGAACCTAGGGTATTTAACAAGGAAATGGAGGCCACACTCCATAAAAGAGAGGAATTAGGAGTGATAAGTCGATTAAAATGTCACAAGAAGAAGTACCTCTTGATAAGTTCTTTAGTTTTTAAAAGAATCGAGGGAGAAAACTCTTACTTTCTATTTCACTCAAAATTATCTAATCTTCCAAATCTTACAAGAGATGCCTATTTATAAGCTAAGATAACAATCCTAAAGAGGCACAAATTCCTACTTAAGAAAAATCCTTATTTAGGAGGAATTCCTAGCTAGGGACAAATTCTTACATAGACAATATACTCCTAATTAAGAGTGAATGCTATTATTTAGTTCTGATCCATTAGGTACTCCAATCATATTAATAAGGCTTAGACTCTCTTTCAAGCTTGAATTCCCACTATTTGAAACTTAGTTGACCTTAATGTCCTCAATCAGCCTATTTAGTGCCTCTCTTATCTTTTTGGCTCTAACTTGTGTTATTGGGCCTTCTGGAATATGCAATGGACCTTTTGCATCCTTTAAGGCCTTCCACCCATCATCTCTAAGGTTCTCATCAATAACAAAAGGAGAAACATTACTAGTAGAAAATGGAGGAGCAAACTCATTCTTCATAAATTAAACCATTCAACATCTATGAGAAAAGCTATTTAAGAGCAATGACTCCTTCATTTGATGGAATTTAGTGGATTCAATGTAACAAAAATGTAATGACATGTTAGCAATAAAGGTGTATAATGACGTGCTTGATGGAATTGCTTCATTTTATTATTAAAGGGGACAGATCATCAAATGAAATAAAAGTGAGAATTTTCTCTTTCAATTCTTTCAAGAAAATATGAAGATGTTTCCTATTTTACATTTGTCTTTGCTACTACTTAGCATTATTACTTATATAAGGGATTAAGAAAAATTTTGGAAGATGAGTTTTGGAGAGTATTATTAAAAATGCAACTTGCACTTTACCCTAATTTTTATCTATGTAATTGATTTCCTTAGTAGCAAATTAACAACTAATTTTTATCACTCTTCCTTCTTTTATCTAAGGGTGCAGTGAATCAAACTAGTTTCTTCTTGTTTGTGGTGAATTTTTTATTAGACAAGGGGTTGCATGTTTTTCTTTTTATTTTGTTTCTTTTTGTTGATTCATAAACTATCATAAACAAAAAAATTGTTACTTTGAATTTTGCTAAACCAAATACAAGTAGGTCTTTGACTCTTGGGCATATCATAATTCATATCAATGAATAAAATTGGCATCTAACTCACTTTATGTCTTTATGTCACCATTACCTCTCAAGACCATTGTATACTTATTTGGACATTAAGATGCAATGTAACCCCTTCCCAAAAACTTAAAACATTTAACATCTCTATTTCTATTGAGTTAAGGATTTGAATTAATTATCTCCTTGGTAGAACTTGCATTCTTACTCTTGTATAGCTCGACTTTAGACTTGTAGTTAGCCTTATAGTCCTTTGTGCTTTAATTTTAAGATGAAGTAAAACCCAAATTTTATCCAAATTGTGTGGAACCCTTTTGTTTAAACTGTCTTTCAACTTTTATTGTCATATGTGCACCATGTCTTCTAATTCCTCATAATGTTGCAACTCACCCTTGCAACCATGTTTGATGGAATTCAATGGATTCAATAGGGTTCTTAATTGCTTGATTTTATTATCAAAGGCAGAGATAATTGAGTGAAATTAAAGAGAGAATTTTCTCCTTCAATTCTTTCAATTGCTCAATTAATAGCAACTATAACTTCATTCTCTATAAAGTGTCTAGAGAATCTAATCTTAGATTGAAATGACTTCATCTTTTTAGCACTATCTGTTAAACTTGCCTTTTCTATATCCTTTAGAAAAAGGTTAAAATGTTTAAAAAGTTCTTTGATAGTCTTAGAGAATACTAATCGATTATCAATATAAACAATCATAAATGCTAAAGAAGTATTAAATAACTCATTCTTAATCCTCTAAAATTTAGAAGTTACATTTTTTTAATTCAAATTGCATTTCATTCAATTCATAATGTCCTACTAAAATTGTAAATATGGTTTCATATTACAATCAATTTGTAGAAGGAATTTTTTGATTCAACTAATCACTTTTGAATTTTTTAATACATAATATTATTGCTAATATTTCTTTTTCAATAGTAGAATAATTAACTCTAGCTCTTCACATTATATTCATTATAATAATCATGTCTATACACCTTTGGTATTAGGAATCCATATAATTCCATCAAGAAAAAAGAGTCTTTGATGATGATTATTCTTTTCGACAAGTATTTTTTGTTCAATTCTCAAACAATGAGGTTGTCTCTCCATTCCATCCTAACAAGGCTTTAGTTGCCATTGAAATAACTTGTTGAAAAAAAAATGATCTTGAAAATAACATTTTGCATGCAAACAAATTCATTTGCTCAATCAATGGCAACTATAGCTCCATTCTCTATAAAGTGTCCAAAGAATTTAACCTTGATTTGAAATAACTCCATTGTCTTAATAGATAATGCTAAATCTGCCTTTTCTATATCCTTTAGAAAAAGATTTAAATGTTTAAATAGTTATTTGATAGTCTTAAAAAGCACTAATATATCATCAATATAAATATTCATAATACTAAAAAAGTATTAAAATTCATTCTTAATCTTCTAAAATTCAAAAGTTGAATTTTTCAATTTAAATTGCATTACATTTCATTCATAATATCCAAATGAAACTGTAAATGCAGTTTCATATTACAATTAATTCTTACAGTAAATTTTTAATTTAACAAATCACTTTCAAATTTTTTAATACATAATACTATTGCTAATATTTATTTTTTAGTAGTAAAATAATTAATTCTAGCTCTTCACATTATATTCATTACAACAATCATGTCTATGTACTTTTGGTATTAGGAATCCATATAATTCCATTAAGGAAAAAAGTATTTTTTGTTCAATTCCTAAACAATAAGGTTCTCGCTCCATTCAATCTTATTAAGGCTTGAGCTTCCATTGAAATAACTCGTTAACAAAAAACAATCTTGAAAATAACATTTTGTCCACAACAAATTCAATTGTTTGATCATTGGTAATTATAACTCCATTTTCTATGAAATGTACAAAGAATCTAATATTGGTTTGAAATAACTTTGTTTTTTTAGCAGTATTTGCTAAACCTACCTTTTTTTATATCCATTAGAAAAAGGTTAAAATGTTTAAAATGTTCTTTGATAGTCTTAAGGAACACTAATATATCATCAATATAAACTATCATAAATGTTGAAGAAGTATTAAATATTTCATTCTTAATCTTTTCAAATTCCAAAGTTGAATTTTTCAATTCAAATTGCATTACATTCAATTCATAATATCTAAATGACACTATAAATCATATTACAACCAATTTGTAGGAGTAATTTTTAATTCAAGAAATCACAGTCAAATTTATGAATACATAATACTGTTGCTAATTTTTTTTTTAATAGTAGAAAAATTAACTCTAACTCCTTGCATTATATTCATTGTAATGATCATGTCTATGCACTTTTGGTACCAAGAATCCATATAGTTCCATCAAGGAAAAAAGTTTTTGAAGATGATTAGTTTTTTCAACAAGTATTTTTTGTTCAATTCCCGAACAATGAGATTGTCTCTCCATTCCATCTTAACACGGCTTAAGCTACCATTGGAATAACTTAATGACAAAAAATGATCTTGGAAATAACATTTTGTTCACAAAAAATTCAATTGCTCAATCAATGGCAACTACAACTCCATTGTCTATGACGTGTCCAAAGAATTTGACCTTGTTTTGAAAAAATTTCATTTTTTTTAACAAATATTGCTAAACATGCCTTTTCTATATCCTTTAGAAAAAGGTTTAAATGGTTACAAAGTTATTTGATAGCCTTAGAGAATACTAATATATCATCAATATAAACAATCATAAATGTTGAAGAAGTATTGAATATTTTGTTCTTAATCTTTTGGAATTCAAAAGTTGTATTTTTCAATTCCAATCACATCACATTCCATTCATAATGTCCAAATGATATTGTAAATGCAGTTTCTTATTACAATCAATTCATATAAGGAATTTTTTATTTAATAAATCACTTTCAAATTTTTGAATACATAATACTATTACTAATATTTATTCTTTAAAGTCAAATAATTAATTCTAGCTCCTCACATTATATTTATTGCAACAATCATGTCTATACACTTTTAAACTAGGAATCCATATAATTCCATTAAGGAAAAAAGCCTTTGATGATGATTAGTTTTTTCTACAAGTATTTTTTATTCAATTCTTGAACAATGAGGTTATCTCTCCATTACATCCTAACAAGGCTTCAACTATCATTGAAATAACTCATTTGCAAAAAATGATCTTGAAAATAATATTTTGCCTAGAATAAATTCAATTGCTCAATCAATGGGAACTATAGCTCCATTCTCTATGAAGTGTCCAAAGAATCTAACTTTGGTTTGGTATAACTTGATCTTTAAATAGATATTGCTAAAGCTGCCTTTTCTATATCCTTTAAAAAAAGTTTAAATGTTTAAAAAGATATTTGATAGTCTTAAAGAACACTAATACATCATCAATATAAACAATCATAAATGCTGAAGAAACATTAAATATTTTGTTCTTAATCTTATAAAATTTAAAAGTTCCATTTTTTCAATCCAGATGGCATTACATTGCATTTATAATGTTTAAATGGAACTATAAATGTGGTTTTGATATTATGATCAACTTATAGGAGGAATTTTTGATTTAACAAATCACTTTTGAATTTTTTAATACATAAGATTATTGGTAATATTCCTTTTTTAATAATATAATAATGAACTCTAGCTCCTCTTATTTTATTCATTACAACAATCACATTTATACACCTTTGGTACTAGGAATCTATATAATTCGATCAAGGATGATGATTAGTTTTTCTTACCAAACCTTTTGTTCAATTCCTTTATTCCATTCAAAAAAGGCTTTTGCTAGCATTGAAATAACTTATTCACAAAAAATTATTACGAAGATAACATTTTGCCCACAACAAATTCAATTGCTTAATCAATGGGGATTATAGTTCCATTTTTTATGAAGTGTCCAAGGAATTTGACAATAGTTAAAAATAAACTCATCTTTTTAACAAATACTGGTAAGCTACCTTTTTATACCCATTACAAAAAGGTTTAAATATTTGAAATGTTTGTTGATAGTATTACAATAGTAATACAACATTAATATAAATAATCACAAATGATGGATAAGTTTTAAATATTTTGTTCATAATCTGTTGATATTTAGAAGTTGTATTTTTTAATCCAAATGACATTACATTCTCTTCATAGTCTACAAATGGAACTGTAAATGCATTTCATATTATAATTGTTGTTCCCACAGCCTTGTATGGGTTGTAATTGTTGTCAACTAGGGTTAAGTGTGCAAGAAAGTAAAGCCACATGGAAGGGCAAGAAAGTAAAGCCACATTGAAGGGCAAGAAAGTAAAGCCACATGGAAGGGCAAGAAAGTAAAGCCACATTGAAGGGCAAGAAAGTAAATCTGCTGTGTAAGGGTAAGAACGTAAATCTGCCATGTAAGCCCTATTAGGGTTTCATGGAAGAGAGTATATAAAGGCCTTGGAAGATAAAACTAGGGCAGAGGGCCAACACAATTGAAAAAAACAACAACCCTACAGCAACCGGCCAAAAGGAAGAGAGAGCAGAACGGCAAGAGATCAGAAACAACACCACCAGGAGAGCAAACTAGAAACGTCACCACCGGGAGAGAAAACTAGAACGTGCGACCTCCTGCAAGCAAACCAGAAACGCCTCCTACAAGCAAACCAGAAACACATCCTGCAAGCAAACCAGAAACGCCTCCTGCAAGGAAACCAGAAACATGTCCTGCAAGCAAACCAGAAACGCACAACCAGCAAGAGGAGAAATAAGAAACAGACCACCCGGAGGAGAAGACAGCAGACCTAGTATTCGTGAGACCACCCGAAAGAGAAGACAGCAGACTAGAAGCGTGAGGCAGGGCGAGAGACGTGAACCAGAAAAACCAATAGCGTGAGGCAGGCCAAGAGACGTGAAACGGCAGACCAGAAGCGTGAAACCAGAATGTGCAACAGCGTGACTGATCAGAAGCGTGGGGCAGGCCGTGAGACATGAAACGGTAGACTAGAAGCTTGAGTGCAAGCTGTGAAACCGTGAGACGGTGAAAGCAGGAGCTGTGTGAGACAACCTAGAGAAGGAATTTGGCAAAGCATCAGAAAGAACTCAACGTATTTTTAGATTTCTTCAAGAGAGGTTAGAGAGTATTGCAGTGAACTTCTAAGCGGCAGTGGAGTAGCCTTTCAATTCAACAGAGGCAAGACGAGCTAGACGAAGGGTAGACACAGTAAGTGACACTCTTTGTATTGTACTTGCTTAGTAATTGCAATAGTGAAAGGAGCAGAAGATTAAGACATCCATTGTAACTGGAATTCTCAAGTATAGTGGATAGTCTCGGTAAGGGAGAGTCCCTACCACCGTGGATGTACGTCACGTTGACGGAACCACGTAAATCTCGTGTGTCCTTAATTTGCTTTATGTTTTGTGTTTTGAATTGAGTTGTGAATGCAGCTAAAGTATCAGCCAACCCATAACCTAACAAAGACCTAAACAAGAACATCCGAATTGTCTATTAGGCAAGGTGTCTGAAAGGTGACTTTGGGGACTATTGTGATTAGTAGGTAGCAATAGATCTACCTTAGTCGAATATGAGAAAGAGTTCACTTTTAAGAAGAGATTGAAGTTGTTCACTTTCCTGCGAATTGCGAATTGTGGTGATACTGATTCACCGCCCCTCTCGGTATCACAAACTAGTAGATCTTAGGGTGAAGTTGGGAACTTCAATAATCAATTTATAGGAGGAATTTTTGACCTAGTAAATCACTCAAATATTTAAATACATAATACAATTGCTAATGTTTCTTTTTTAATAGTATAGTAATTAACTCTTCCTCCTCACATTATTTTCATTACAATAATCACGTTTATACACCTTTGGTATTAGGAATCCTTATAATTCCATCAAAGAAAATAGTCTTTAATGATGATTGGTTTTTTCTATCAAGTATTTCTTGTTCAAGAATTAAGCTTTCAGTGAACATAAAGAAAGAGGCAAACTTAAAGAAAGAAGCAAATTGGACTCTGCCCCCTGTTTGCCTATAAGGGGTCTTATTTATACATAGAAAAAGGTGTTAACCATGATGGGAAGAATTTACTTTTCAAAGTGGAATGTTCCATTATTTTCCATTATCCTTCACTCTTTTTTCTAAAACGTAGTTTATTAAAACTAACCCATAACATCTTGTCCACCAAAATTTGCTTGTCCTTTTCTCTTTACAACTTATATGGGTTATGGCAATCTTGCATAATATCATCATTGAGGTGCTTTTAACTACTCTCAACTTGGTCAGCTTAGGTGTCCTCGCCTGGTTAGAGCAAAATAGCTATCATTTCTAATAACCTTTCTTTCGATACAAACTCCATTAAAGTCTTGAATATCTCTTTAGGATTAGTAAAAGTGGGCTTTGGTGGTAGAACCTTAGGACCATTTATACAAATGACTCCTTTTCTTATATAGACTCCATTATTAAAAAACTCAAATTTTTCCCACCATCAAATATTAATCCATGTTACTAGCCATAAAACATGTCTAGTATCAACATCTAAGATATTACCTTTTTTAGCCATAATGGTATAATCTTGTATAATAAACCATGAAACATGATACTAGGCTAAAAGCATTAACAAGGAGTCTTTAACCTCTTTCTTTGCTATACAAAACTATTTATAAATAGTTATTACTTTATGGGGTAGAGTTAAATGATGTAAATGCCACTTAAAAAACCAATTTTGAAACCAATTTGAAAATTTTTTCAAATCATTTAATTCATATATTTGAGAAAACCAACTAAATTTCCTTTACCTATTCTTATACAATAAGGCTTTTTCCAATACTTTGATATCATCAAAGTAATTCTACATTTTAACCTTCCACCATTCTTTTAGTTCTTGGTAGCCAAAGAGATTAGCTTGCCAATCCTTTAGATAAAGAATTTTCTCTATCTTGAATTTGGCATAAGCCTAATCTCTAACGCCATAGCCAAATCCATTTCCAAATCCTCTCTTTATAGGTTTGATTGCCACCAAATCTATTTCATAATGTATCCACTAATAATACAAGCAATCCTTTGTATTATTTTAAGGATACATATCATCTTCAAGATAGAAACAAGCAACCTCATTAGGTCTAAGTCAAGCATAATTATTTTCAATAGCATGTCAAAAATCTATGTACTTTGGAATTAAAGGATATTGTGATGGATTTATCTAAAACTCGCTCATAAACATCATCATGAAATTTATCAACTTCCTTTTCTTTTACACCTTTAACCAGTGAACTAATTGACTTTGTTGGGGATTGAAGCCCTTGTATAAGAGGCCTTTTACTCATTTTTTAGTTCCTTACAAAATTTCACAAGTTAGGAAATCTAGTAAAAAATTAGAATTTCCTTTAATAAACACAATATAAGAATTAAACATAGAAAGTTTCCCTTACCATCTAACAAAGATTTGTTTAGAGGCAATGCTTTTAACATTTTTAATAATGATGAAGTTCCCAACTTCACCCTAGGATCTACTAGTTTGTGATACTGAGAGGGGGGGTGAATTAGTATCACCACAATTTGTAATTCGCAGGTAAGTGAACAACTTCAATCTCTTCTTAAAAGCAAACTCTTTCTTAGATTCGACTAAGGTAGATCTATTGCTACCTACTAATCACAATAGTCCCCAAAATTACCTTTCAGACACCTTGCCTAATAGACAATTCAGATATTCTTGTTTAGGTCTTCGTTAGATTATGGGTTGACTGATACTTTAACTACATTCATAACATAATTCAAAACACAGAACGTAAAGCAAATTAAGGACACACGAGATTTACGTGGTTCCATTAATGTGACGTACATCCATAGTGGTAGGGACTCTCCCTTACCGAGACTATCCACTATACTTGAGAATTCCAGTTACAATGGATGTCTTAATCTTCTGCTCCTTTCACTATTGCAATTACTAAGTAAGTACAATACAAAGAGTGTCACTTACTGTGTCTACCCTTCTTTTAGCTTGTCTTGCCTCTATTGAATTGAAAGTCTGCTCCACTGCCACTTAGAAGTTCACCACAACACTCTCTAACCTCTCTTGAAGAAATCTGGAAATACGTTGAGTTCTTTTTGATGCTTCGCCGAATTCCTTCTCTAGGTTGTCTCACACAGCTCCTACTTTCACCGTCTCATGGTCTCACCCGTCTCCTATTTCACGGTCTTACTGTTTCATGGCCTGTCCTCACACTTCCAGTCTGTCACGTCGTTGCACGTTCTGGTCTCACGCCGTCTCCTGACATACACCCACGCTTCTGGTTTGCCGTTTCACGTATCTTGGCCTGCCCCACGCTACTGGTTTTTCTGGTTAACGTCTTTCGGCCTGCCTCATACTTCTGGTCTGCTGTCTTCTCTTCCGGGTGGTCTCATGGATACCAGGTCTGCTGTCTTCTCTTCCAGGTGGTCTCACGGATACTAGGTCTGCTGTCTTCTTTTCCGGGTGGTTTCATGGATACCAGGTTTGCTGTCTTCTCTTATGGGTGGTCTCACGGATACCAGGTTTGCTGTCTTCTCTTCTAGGTGGTCTCACGGATACCAGGTCTGCTGTCTTCTCTTCCGGGTGGTCTGTTTCTTATTTCTCCTCTTGCTGGTTTTGTGTTTCTGGTTTGCTTTTCTCTTCTTTTTGGCTGGTTGTTGTAGGGTTGCCATTTATTCAATTGTGTTGGCCTTGACCAGTTTTGTCTTCCAAGGTCTTTATATACTCTTTTCCATGAAACCCTAATAGGGCTTACATGGCGGATTTATGTTCTTGCCCTTACGCGGCATATTTATTTTTTGCCCTTCCATGTGGCTTTACTTTCTTGCACACTTAACCCTAGTTGACAATAATTACAACTCATACAAGGTTGTGGGAACAACAATCTCCCCTTTTGTAATTGTTGGCAGCACTCATAAGAAAAGCTATTATGCAACAATCCTTCATAATCTTCTTAGAGTAATAATCCAGAAGTAGATGGATCACAACTCCCGCTAAATATGCACTCCCCCTTCCTTAACAACTCCCCCTGCACTGTTGCTTCTCTCCCCCTTTGCCAACCAATTACAAATTTGAAAAATTTGCAAAGTAGAGATGGAGGATTCACTTGATTTTTAGGCTTGAGGAGGCATTCGCATAAACAGACTCATTCTGTGCTTTTCAAACAGCTCTGTGGACAGAGATTTAGTTAGATCTTGTGTAGCCTCTTCAATGGATTTAGGTTCAACTTGTGAGAGTAAAGCAGTAACTCCCACAATTCTTTGTAACTCCTGTTGATGGGTCACCTATGATCTGATTTTCTTGATGAGCACTGGTCCACGTTTTCTTTGGCTTTCTTTCTTGCACAGTCTTAGTTGCAAGAGGATCTCTTTCTTCATCAATCACATACAAATTTCCAGCTGTTATTTTCCCGGCTGGAACAGTATTTCCTTCTTTACTCTTTACCTGGCAACCTGTTTTTGTTAATATTACCTTATGGTCTTCATTGCATAATTTGCTGACATATGTTAGATTATATATGAGTCCTTCAATGTGCAGAACATCTTTCAGCTTTCCTCTTTCAATGTTTATTGACCCCTGACCATTGATGTTGAGTGAATCATCATTGCCAAACTTGACTCTGTCTTCTCTTGACTTTTTTAGCTTTGACAATTTACTCTTGTCTCCTGTCATGTGGGAAGTGCATCCACTGTCAAGGATCCACTGCTTATCCTTGTAGTCAGCTTTGAGTGCAATTTCAACTATATTAGCCACCTCCCTTTTTAGCTTTATATTCCCTCTTTTGAACTGGCTGAAAGATAGCTTTCTCCTTTTTCTCAGCTTTGACTACACCGCTTGTTTTTACAGTGCCATTGAGTGCCTTCTCTTGCTTAGGGAGAAGTGTCATACATCTCTTGGCATTATGGCCATCCTGCCCACACCTTTCCCACTGTTCCAAATCTGCCAATATAGCAAACTTATTCTTTGAAACCGCTGGTTTGGGCTTCCACCAACACTCCTTGTTAGTGTGTCCTTGCTTTTTATAGTATGTGCAAGAACTCATGATAGGTGTTCTCCTCTGACTTTTGTATTGTCTCCCCCTGTATGCAGCATCATATCTTCCCAAGTTGGAGACGTATACTGGCCTTCTCCACCAGCAGTTACTTGCCTTATGACCCCAAACTCCACAATAAAGACTGTGACCTTGAAACTGCCTCTTCTTGGGTCTAATCACAGCTTGTTTTCTTTTGTTCATTACTTGCTGTGTAGGCAAGGTTGCTGGCTTCTTTGCTTGTGTGGCTTTCATTTCAGCCACCTTCTTTTCCTTCTTCTGTTCAGCCGTAGCCCTTTGCTGGCTGGCCTTCTTTTCTTCATTTTTGTTTGCCACCCTAGGTTGCTTCTTCAAATCCTCTTTATTCTCAGCTATCTTCTCCTGACTCACAACCTTCTCTTTCAACTTCTGTGACACATTCT
This sequence comes from Bruguiera hainesii, assembly GCA_023213295.1. Taxonomy (NCBI): domain Eukaryota; kingdom Viridiplantae; phylum Streptophyta; class Magnoliopsida; order Malpighiales; family Rhizophoraceae; genus Bruguiera; species Bruguiera hainesii. The sequence continues at coordinate 3,540,103 of JAHOYR010000005.1, forward strand.
TATTATCTTTAGGCAATGCAGCCTCAAATTGCTGCACTTTCTCTTCATTCTTCTTTTCTCTTGCAAAACTTGTTTCTCCTATCATTTCAAGTTTCTGCACATTCTCTTCACTCCTTTTGAGTTATTGCTGAAGTCTCAGCAACTCTTTCTTCATTCCTTCAAATTTTGAAGTCCTTGAGCCAAGCTCCATTGTAAGGTCTTCACATATTTTGATCTGTTCTTCAAATCTTCTCTTCAAGTCAATATGTTCAGCCCTTATTTCATCCTTTTAACTTTCAGCTTCCTCAGACTTTGCTTCAACTTGTTTTATATGGGCCTCCAACCTTCTTATGGTTCTACCCCTTCTGATTATCTCCTTTGAAGCTGCTTCTAACTCAGCTTCAAGATCTGGTTCTTCTTCATCAACCTCCTCTTCCTCTTTAAAGATTGAACTACCACCTTGAGCTGATGCCATAAAGGCATGCTCATCTGATGATTCTTCATCTTCCTCCTCATCAACTTCTTTTATCTGACTCACATAACTCTTGAATGAGCCTCTCTTCTTCTTCTGTGGGTTGGCAATCTTCTTGCTGGACTTCTTTGATTTGAATGATGGTCTTCTCCATTTTGAATTTGGCTCATCATCACCATCCTCATCTTCATCATCAAGTTTCACTTTGCATTGAGAGGCAAAGTGTCCAGTCTGCCCACACCGATAACATCTCAAGGACAACTATCCTTTTCCCTTCTTAGACCCCTTTCATCATCATCATCATCCTCACTGGATGATTCTTCCTCTTCTTTTATCTTTAAGTGTTTCATAGCTTTGAAAACTGCCTCCTTTGATACCTTCGATGTTGAGGAGCTCTCCATTGACTTTATTCTCATCTCATATGCAATGAGATTGCACTAGAGATGATGTGGAAAACCCCAAAAAGACGTGGCTTAGGGACCCAACACACACAATGAATCAAAGAACAATCAGGAAAGCTACATCAGAGTTGAATAACACAAACCCTAGACCCAATATTCGAAGGAACACGAACCTAGGGTATTCAAGATGGATATGGACGCCACACTCCAGAAAGGGAAGGAATTGGGAGTGATAAGTCCATTTGAACACCACAAGAAGAATTATCTCTTGATAAGTTCTTCAGTTCTTAAAAGAACCGAGGGAGAAAACCCTTACTGTTTATTTCACTCAAAGTTGTCTGATTTCTTAAGCTTACAAGGGGTGCCTATTTATAGGCTTAGATAGCAAACCTAAAGAGGCAAAATTTCTATTTTAGGAGAAATCCCTATTTTGGAGGAATTTCGGACTAATTTCAGCACATACAATGAACTCTTATTTAGGAGTAAATGCTATCACTTAGTTTTACCCATTAAGTAGTCCAATTATATTAACTAGGCCTGGGCTCTCTTTAAAACTTGAATTCGCACCATTTGAAGCCTGCTTGGCCTGAATGTCCAGAATCAGCCCGTTTAGTGCTTCTTTTATCTTTTTGGCCCTAGCTCGTGTTATTGGGCCTTCTGGAATGTGCAATGAACCTCTTGCATCCATTGAATCTCTAGCTCGTCTTATTGGGCCTTCTGGAATGTGCAATGGACCTCTTGTATCAATTGAAGCTCTAGCTTGTGTCATTGGGCCTTCTTGAATGTGTGATGGACTTTTTGCATCCTTTGAAGCCTTCCACCCATCATCTCCACGGTTCTCATCATTCCCCCCCTCCTCAAAAGGATTCGCCCTCGAATCATCACCCCACAAAGTCTTCCAGAAGTAGCTCAAGAACTTTGTATCTCGGTCTAAAACAATGCTCCGTGGCATGCCATGCAAACGCACTACTTCTCTAAAGAACAAGTCAGCCATATTGTTCGCATCATCAGTTTTATGGCATGGGATGAAGTGTGCCATCTTTGAAAATCTATCAACAATAACAAATACAGAATCCCTACCCTGTTTTGTTCGTGGTAATCCTAGTACAAAGTCCATGGATAAATCAACCCAAGGATGACTAGGTATGGGTAAAGGGGTATACAAGCCATGGGGTAAAACTCTAAATTTAGCCTGTTTGCATGTTATGCATTTCTCACATATCCTCTCAACATCTCGTTTCATGCGTGGCCAAAAGAAGTGTTCATTTAGGACATCTAGGGTTTTCCTAACTCCGAAATGACCCATTAGACCACCCTCATGAGCTTCTCTTACAACCAACTCCCTTAAAGAACTCATAGGCATGCATAAACGATTTTCCCTAAATAAGAAACCCTTATACTTATAAAACTTCTCAAAGGCTGACTTCTCACATGCTCCATACACATTAGCAAAGTCCGGATCATTCACATACAAACCTTTAATATGTTCAAATCCTAATAAGTTTGCAGTAAGTGTAGAGATAAGGGCATACCTGCGGGATAATGCATCAGCTACCACATTGTCCTTACCTTGTTTATATTTGATGTTGTAGGGAAAGGTCTCAATGAATTCAATCCACTTGGCATGTCTTTTGTTCAACTTTCCTTGTCCCTTTAAGTGCTTCAACGATTCATGGTCAGTATGGATGACAAACTCCTTGGGCCACAGGTAATGTTGCCATGTCTCCAAAGCCCGTACCAATGCATACATCTCTTTATCATAAGTAGGATAATTAAGGCTTGCTCCACTTAGCTTTTCACTGAAGTAAGCAATTGGGCGCCTTTCCTGCATCAAAACAGCTCCAATGCCAATACCTGAAGCATCACACTCAATCTCGAAAGCTTTTTCAAAGTTAGGTAAAGCAAGTAGGGGTGCAGAACTTAATTTTTCCTTGATGCAATTAAAAGCCTTGTCTTGGTCACTACCCCACGTAAAACTCACGTTCTTTTTGATAAGCTCAGTGAGTGGTGTAGCAATGGTGCTAAAGTCCCTAACAAAGCGTCTATAAAAACTAGCTAGACCATGAAAGCTACGCACATCACTAATTGACTTAGGTGTAGGCCAATCACGAATTGCTTTAACTTTTTCATCATCAACCTCAACACCTTTAGAACTCACAACATAGCCAAGAAATGTGATTTGATTAGTACAAAAGGAACATTTCTTTAAGTTAGCATACAATTTTTTAGAACGTAAAACACTTACAATAGAACGTAAATGATCAAGATGCTCTTCTAGGGTTTTACTATAGACCAAAATATCATCAAAATACACAACCACAAATTTACCAATAAATGGACGCAAAACATGATTCATTAGTCGCATAAAAGTGCTTGGTGCATTAGTGAGACCAAATGGCATAACAAGCCATTCATACAAACCGTACTTAGTTTTGAAAGCTGTTTTCCACTCATCTCCCTCTCTCATCCTAATCTGATGATATCCACTTTTCAAATCAATCTTAGAAAAGACACAGGAACCATGCAATTCATCCAACATGTCATCTAATCTAGGTATGGGGTGACGATACTTTACAGTGATTTTGTTGATTGCTCGACAATCAACACACATCCTCCAAGTCCCATCTTTCTTGGGTACGAGTAGGACAGGAACAGCACATAGACTCATGCTTTCCCTCACATATCCTTTGGAAATAAGCTCCTCAACTTGCCTTTGAAGCTCCTTTGTCTCCTCAGGATTACTCTTATATGCTGGCCGGTTGGGGATGAATGCACTTGGGATGAAATCAATTTGATGCTCAATTCCTCTATTAGGTGGCAATCCACTTGGAATATCATCAGGGAATACATCTTCAAATTCCTGCAATAGAGCAACAACAACACTAGGCAAAGATGGGTCAAACTTGTTAGTGTTAAAATAAGCCTCCTTGTACAGAAGTACGATCATAGGTTGTTTGGCATAGAATGCTCTTTTGACATCACTCCCTTTTGCATAAAAACTTTCTCTTTTCTTCTCTTCCTCTTGTGTCACCACGTTTTCTCCTCTCTTTTCTCTTTTATCAATCTTTCTTTTCTGTTCACTCTCATTTTTAATCCTTAATTGATCCTCATAAGCTTGTTGAGGTGATAATGGTATAAGAGTGACAGGTTTTTCATTCATTACAAAGGAATATCGGTTCTTGAAGCCATCATGCATAACTCGCCTATCAAATTGCCATGGTCTTCCTAAAAGAACGTGACCCACATGCATAGGTACAACATCACATAAAATTTCATCACGGTACCTTCCGATAGAAAATGATATGAGCACTTGCTTATTTACCTTGACTTCACCACTCTCATTCAACCATTGCAGCTTATATGGCCTAGGATGCTTCATAGTAGGTAAATCCAACTTCTCAACCATAGTCATGCTAGCAACATTAGTGCAACTCCCATCATTAATAATCATACTACATACCTTATCTTTGATGAGACACCTCGTCTGAAAGATGTTATCTCGTTGCACCTTATTTTCTTCCTTTACTTGCACATTCAATGCTCGCCTTGTAACAAGAGCTACTCCATTAACTGGATACTCCTCTCCATCACTTTCATCCTCTGATAATGGCATAGAATCATCATCTGATTCACTTTCAGTTTCAACTTCACCATTACTTCTCAAGATCATTGCATGCTTATTTGGACATTGAGATGCAATGTGACCCCTGCCCAAACACTTAAAACATTTAACATCTCTATTTCTACTTGGTTGGGGGTCAGAATTACCTGCCTCCTTGCTAGAACCCACATTCTTGTACTTGGATAGCTCGGCTTTGGACTTGTAGTTGGTCATCTCGTCCCTTTTATTCCAATTTGGCTTCCAAGATGAGGTAGATCCTGAGTTCTGCCCAAACCGTGTGGAACCCTTTCGTTTGAGTTGCCTTTCAACTTTCATGGCCATGTGTACCATGTCTTCTAATTCCACATAGTGTTGCAATTCAACCACGTTTGCTATGTCCCTATTTAGCCCTTGTAGAAATCGAGCCATGGTTGCTTCTCTATCTTCTTCTACATTCGCCCGAATCATGGTAATCTCCATCTCCTTGTGGTAATCCTCCACACTTTTGGTGCCCTGAGTGAGCCCTTGCAGCCTTTGGTACAGCTCCTTGTAATAGTGATTAGGGACAAACCTCCTCCTCATGATAGCCTTCATCTCCTCGCATGTATCAATAGGCCGCTCATGATTCCTTCTCCTAGTCAAAACAAGTTGATCCCACCAAATAATAGCATAATCAGTAAATTCAACTGCAGCAAGCTTTACCTTTTTCTCCTCGGAATAGTTGTGGAAATCAAAAACCAATTCAACCTTCTTCTCCCATTCTAGGTATGCATCAGGATCATTCTTACCTTGGAATGGAGGAAGTGTCATTTTAATACTGCCCAAATTATGGTCATAGGTGCCTTGCCTCCCAAATTCTCTTTGATCCCTTCTATTGTTAGCAGTTCGGACCACAGTAGTTTGATCATCAATTTCATCATCTTCTATATCATCTTCATGGTCATAGGCACGTCTCAACTGCCTTCTTGCTTTAGGAGCCTCACACTCCCCATGTCTCCTTTGCAACTCTGCTATAGTATTAGATTGCTCCTCCATCCTCTCCCTCATATCGTCAAATTTGGTATTCATACGCTCAAATTGTTGTTGCATAGCTTTGATCATGAAGGACACATCACCAGCTCCCTCCTGAGCAGCACCTTTGTCTTTGGATGTCATAGTATTACTTCTACACAAAATAATAAGATACCTCACAGAGCCCTCCCTCACGTGTTTCACTCAAAAAAAGGTGTCACACTCTCTCGTGTTTACACTCTTTATGGCTTTTCCTTTATATGAACTTTCACTCTTGCCTTTTACCACTCGGATTTCTCCTTTCAGCTCTATAAAGAACTAAATAAGGTAAATCAAGAGTATTGATTTTGAACAGAATAAGATAAATGGTGTAGAATTGAACAAATCAAAGAACAAGGAATAAAAAAAAACGAAAAAGGATATCAAGGCAAACGATTTTAATGAACTAAACTCACAAAAAGAATCAAGATAAGGGAAGTTAAATTTAGAGGACAAACTTGGATAACAAGATAGGAAAATGGATGATAGAATTGGAGTTGAGCAAGAAAACTTTGTTATTATTGTCACTAATATGGCCAAACTGTTAACTTTATCAATAACATGAATTTGATGTTTTCTTTCTTTTCTTCTTTTTCTTGTTCTTTTTCTTTCTTTTTCTTTTTTTTTTTGTTTTTTTTTTTTCGTTGATCCTTCTTTTTTTTTTTTTCTTTCCTTTTTCTTTTGCTCAACACAAAACAACAGTAGAACACTTAGATACAGCAATTGGAATTGAAATTAGCACGTTGAGAAGGATTGCAACCAAACAGATTGGTGCATTTGAATTGTCATGCACATAATAGACGAATTGAATCGAAATAAATAAATCACAAGGTAGAAAATTGAAGAGTGAGTGGATTCAATCTGATTTAGAGCCAAGCTCTAATACCACCTGATAAGAGTTTGAACCCTAACTCCACCACAAAAGCTAGCTTAAGAATGGAGGGTTGACCCAACCCTTATAAACAGCCCAAAGACCCCCTCAGGAACTGATGTGGGACACATCATTCCCAACCCCTTTAAACTGCACGTCCCCGTGCTGTCTCATTGGCACGGTGGTGGCAGGGAACCTTTGTACATGCGCCCACCAACCCTCTGAGGTTTGGCTCTGATACCAACTGATGTGGAAAACCCCAAAAAGACATGGCTTAGGGACCCAACACACACAATCAATCAAAGAACAATCAGGAAAGCTAAATCAGAGTTGAATAACACAAACCCTAGACCCAATATTCGAAGGAACACGAACCTAGGGTATTCAAGATGGATATGGACGCCACACTCCAAAAAGGGAAGGAATTGGGAGTGATAAGTCGATTTGAACGCCACAAGAAGAATTATCTCTTGATAAGTTCTTCAGTTCTTAAAAGAACCGAGGGAGAAAACCCTTGCTGTTTATTTCACTCAAAGTTGTCTGATTTCTTAAACTTACAAGGGGTGCCTATTTATAGGCTTAGATAGCAAACCTAAAGAGGCAAAATTTCTATTTTAGGAGAAATCCCTATTTTGGAGGAATTTCGGACTAATTCCAGCACATACAATGAACTCTTATTTAGGAGTGAATGCTATCACTTAGTTTTACCCATTAAGTAGTCCAATTATATTAACTAGGCCTGGGCTCTCTTTAAAACTTGAATTCGCACCATTTGAAGCCTGGTTGGCCTGAATGTCCAGAATCAGCCCGTTTAGTACTTCTTTTATCTTTCTGGCCCTAGCTCGTGTTATTGGGCCTTCTGGAATGTGCAATGAACCTCTTGCATCCATTGAATCTCTAGCTTGTCTTATTGGGCCTTCTGGAAATGGACCTCTTGTATCAATTGAAGCTCTAGCTTGTGTCATTGGGCCTTCTTGAATGTGTGATGGACTTTTTGCATCCTTTGAAGCCTTCCACCCATCATCTCCACGGTTCTCATCAGGAGATCATGCAGAGACATAGAATTGAGATCTCTACTCTCCCCTATGGCTGCCACCTTTGAGGCAAACCTCTCAAGCAGAATTCTCAGAATTTTCTTCACAATAGATGAGTCCTTCTTGTTCTTCCCATGACTTCTAAGATTGTTTACAGCATCAATAACCCTGGTGAAGAACTCTTGGACTGTCTCATTTTTCTGCATTCTGAGAGATTCATATTTCTCCTTGAAAACTTGAAGCTTGGCCTCTTTCATTCTGCCATCACCTTCATAGACTTTTTGCAATCTGTCCCATATCTCCTTGGCAGATTTGCAGTCCATAACTTTAGCATATTCAGCATCTGTCAATGCTGAAATGATGATGTTTGAGGCCTTCCCATTTATCTCAAACTATCTTCATTCCTCTGGGGTTGGATATTTACCTTCTTCTGGAGGCTCAAAACCCTCATGTACAGATTTCACCACGTTCATGCCCATGGTTGCAAATACCACCTGCATTCTCGCTCTCCACATATGGTAGTTGGTTCCGTTGAAGATTGGAACCTTCTTGCTGTAAGTAGTGTTGGTGCTGGTACCGGCATCCATTTCTCAGTATGCTGAACAAGTTAAAACTTCTGGAGCTCTTCAAACTAGTACACCAAGCTGTTAAGCTTTATCCTGATGAACCTATACTCTGATACCAATTGAAGTTCTCAACTTCACCTTAGGATCTACTAGTTTGTGATACTAAGAGGGGGGGTGAATTAGTATCACCACAATTCGCAATTTGTAGGTAAGTGAACAACTTCAATCTCTTCTTAAAAGTGAACTCTTTCTTAGATTCAACTAAGGTAGATCTATTGCTACCTATTAATCACAATAGTCCCCAAAGTCACCTTTCAGACACCTTGCCTAATAGACAATTCGGATGTTTTTGTTTAGGTCTTCGTTAGGTTATGGGTTGGCTGATACTTTAGCTGTGGTCACAATTCAATTCAAAACACAGAACGTAAAGCAAATTAAGGACACACGAGATTTACGTGATTCCATCAATGTGACGTACATCCACGGTGGCAGGGACTTTCCCTTACCAAGACTATCCACTATACTTGAGAATTCCAGTTACAATGGATGTCTTAATCTTCTGCTCCTTTCACTATTTCAATTACTAAGCAAGTACAACACAAAGAGTGTCATTTACTGTGTCTACCCTTCTTCTAGCTTGTCTTGCCTCTGTTGAATTGAAAGGTTGCTCCACTACCACTTAGAAGTTCACCGCAATGCTCTTTAACCTCTCTCGAAGAAATCTAGAAATACGTTGAGTTCTTTTCGATGCTTCGCCGAATTCCTTCTCTAGGTTGTCTCATACAGCTCCTACTTTCACCGTCTCACGGTCTCACCCGTCTCTTATTTCACGGTCTTACTGTTTCATGGCTTATCCTCACACTTCTGGTCTGTCACGCTGTTGCACGTTCTGGTCTCACGCCATCTCCTGACATACACCCATGCTTCTGGTCTGCCATTTCACGTCTCTTGGCCTGCCTCATGCTACTAGTTTTTCTGGTTCACGTCTTTCGGCCTGCCTCATACTTCTGGTCTGCTGTCTTCTCTTCCGGGTGGTCTCATGGATACTAGGTCTGCTGTCTTCTCTTCTGAGTGGTCTCACGGATACCAGGTCTGCTGTCTTCTCTTCCGGGTGGTCTCACAGATACCAGGTCTGTTGTCTTCTCTTCCAAGTGGTCTCACGGATATCAGGTCTGCTGTTTTCTCTTCCAGGTGGTCTCACGGATACCAGGTCTGCTGTCTTCTCTTTTGGGTGGTCTGTTTCTTATTTCTCCTCTTGCTGGGTTGTGTGTTTCTGGTTTGCTTGCAGGAGGCATTTCTGGTTTGCTTTTCTCTTCTTTTTGGCTGGTTGTTGTAGGGTTGCCATTTATTCAATTGTGTTGGCCTTGACCAGTTTTGTCTTCCAAGGCCTTTATATACTCTCTTCCATGAAACCCTAATAGGGCTTTTGTGGCGGATTTATGTTCTTGCCTTTATACGGCAGATTTACTTTTTTGCCCTTCCATGTGGCTTTACTTTCTTGCATACTTAACCCTAGTTGACAACAATTATAACCCATACAAGGCTGTGGGAATAACAAATGACTTCCTTTGCTGTCTTACAGTTAATTCTTCAAAGGAATTTTTGATTTAACATATCACTTTCAAATTTTTTAATACATGGCACAATAGCTAAGATTTCTTTTTAAATAGTAAAGTAATTTACTCTAGTTCCTCTTTAGACTTTTGAAGCGAAGCAAACAAATTATTCTTTTGAGTTAATTTTTTTCTTAAGAATTCATCCATAATCCTTATTCAATGCATCAATTTTAAGTATTTTAAAGTATCAGGATAAAGAAGAGTTGGGCATGGTAGTTCCTTTGTTTTTAATTTTATCCTCTTAATTTCCTTACAATGCTCATTTGTCAATTCAGGGGGGGAGTTCTTCAATCTTTCAAATAAAGGCTTAACATCATAAGTTAATTCATTAAAAAATTATGAAATATAATTCAAACATCCTAAAAACCTTTCCAATTGTTGTTTCTCTTTAATTTCATCAAGAAACTTAGAGGCAAACTCAATTCCTCAATCAATAGGAATAATAGTATCATTTTCAATTAAGTGATCGAGGAACTTGACCCTAGTCTAGAATAATTTCATCTTTTTAGCCAAAACAACTAATCCAGATTTTTCAATAACTTTTAAAAATAAGTTTAAATACTAACACGTCTTTAATATAAACAATAGTATATATTATATAAGTATTAAATTACTGATGCGGAAAACCCCAAAAAGACGTGGCATAGGGACCCAACGCACACAATGAATCAAAGAACAACCAAGAAAGCTAAATCAGAGTTTAATAACACAAACCTTAGACCCAATATTCGAAGGAACACGAACCTAGGGTATTCAAGAAGGATATGGACACCACACTCCAGAAAAAAAAGGAATTGGGAGTGATAAGTCGATTCGAACGCCACAAGAAGAATTACCTCTTGATAAGTTCTTTAGTTCTTAAAAGAACCGAGAGAGAAAAACCCTTGCTTTCTATTTCACTCAAAGTTGTCTTATTCCTTGATTGTCTTATTTCCAAAGCTTACAAAGGGTGCTTATTTATAGGTTTAGATAGCAATCCTAAAGAGGCAAAATTCCTATTTAGGAGAAATCCCTATTTTGGAGGAATTTTGGACTAATTCCAGCACATACAATGAACTCCTATTTAGGAGTGATGCTATCATTTAATCTAACCCATTAAGTAGTCCAATTATATTAAAGGTCTAGACTCTCTTTAAAACTTGAATTCACACCATTTGAAGCTTGGTTGGCCTGAATATCTAGAATCAGCCCATTTAGTGCTTGTTTAATCTTTTTGGCCCTAACTCATGTTATTGGGCCTTCTGGAATGTGCAATGGACCTCTTACATCCATTAAAACTCTAGCTCGTGTTATTGGGCCTTCTGGAATGTGAAATGGACCTTTTGCATCAATTGAAGCTCTAGCTCGTGTTATTGGGCCTTCTTGAACATGCAATGGACTTTTTGCATCCTTTAAAGCCTTCCACCCATCATCTTTATGGTTCTCATTATTCCCCCTTTCCTCAAAAAGATTCGTCCTCGAATCATCACCTTGTTTATACTTGATGACGTAGGGAAAGGTCTGAATGAATTTGATTCACTTGGCATGCCTTCTATTCAACTTTCCTCATACAAGTAGGATAGGAACTGCACAATGACTCATGCTTTCCCTCACATATCCTTTGAAAATAAGTTCTTCAACCTGTCTTTTATGCTCCTTTGTCTCCTCAGGATTACTCTTATATGCTGGTCGGTTTGGGATGGATGCACCTGGGATGAAATCAATTTGATGCTCAATTCCTCTATTAGGTGGCAACCCACTTGGAACATTGTCAGGGAATACATCTTCAAATTCCTGCAATAGAGCAACAACACTAGGCAAAGATGGGTCAAACTTGTTAGTGTTAAAATAAGCCTCCTTGTACAGAAGTACGATCATAAGTTGTTTGGCATAGAATGCTCTTTTGACATCACTCCCTTTTGCATAGAAACTTTCTCTTTTCTTCTCTTTCTCTTGTGTCATCACGTTTTCTCCTCTCTTTTCTCTTTTATCAATCTTTCTTTTCTGTTCACTCTCATTTTTAATCCTTAATTGATCCTTATACGCTTGTTGAGGTGATAATGGTACAAGAGTGACAGGTTTTTCATTCATTACAAAAGAATATCAGTTCTTGAAGCCATCATGCATAACTCGCCTATCAAATTGCCATGGTCTTCCTAATAGAATATGGCCCACATGCATAGGTACAACATCATATAAAATTTCATCACGGTACCTTCCGATAGAAAATGATATGAGCATGTGCTTATTTACCTTTACTTCACCACTCTCATTCAACCATTGAAGCTTATATGGCCTAGGATGCTTCATAGTAGGTAAATCCAACTTCTCAGCCATAGTTGTGCTAGCAACATTAGTGCAACTCCCACCATCAATAATCATACTACATACCTTATCTTTGATGAGACACCTCGTCTGAAAGATGTTATCTTGTTGCACCTCATTTTCTTCTTTTACTTGCACATTCAATGCTCGCCTTGTAACAAGAGCTACTTTATTAACTGAATACTCCTCTCCATCACTTTCACCCTCTAATGATGGCATAGAATCATCATCTGATTCACTTTCAGTTTCAACTTCAGCATTACTTCTCAAGATCATTGCACGCTTATTTGGACATTGAGATGCAATGTGACCCCTGCCCAAACACTTAAAACATTTAACATCTCTATTTCTACTTAGTTGGGGGTTAGAATTACTTGCCTCCTTGCTAGAGCCCACATTTTTGTACTTGGATATCTTGGCTTTGGACTTGTAGTTGGTCATCTTTTCCCTTTTATTCCAATTTGGCTTCCAAGATGAGGTAGATCTTGAGTTCTGCCCAAACCATGTGGAACCCTTTTGTTTGAGTTGCCTTTCAACTTTCATGACCATGTGCACCATGTCTTCTAATTCCACATAGTGTTGCAATTCAACCACGTTTGCTATGTCCCTATTTGGCCCTTGTAGAAATCGAGCCATGGTTGCTTCTCTATCTTCTTCTACATTCGCCCGAATCATGGTAATCTCCATCTCCTTGTGGTATTCCTCTACACTTTTGTTGCCCTGAGTGAGCCCTTGCAGCCTTTGGTACACTCCCTGTAATAGTGATTAGGGACAAACCTCCTCCTCATGATAGCCTTCATCTCCTCGCATGTATCAATAGGCTACTCACGATTCCTTCTCCTAGTTAAAACAAGTTGATCTCACCAAATAATAGCATAATCAATGAATTCAACTGCAGCAAGCTTTACCTTTTTCTCCTCGGAATAGTTGTGGCAGTCAAAAACCAATTCAACCTTCTTCTCCCATTCTAGGTATGCATCAAGATCATTCTTACCTTGGAATGGAGGAATTCTCATTTTAATACTGCCCAAATTATGGTTTTAGGTGCCTTGCCTCCCAAATTCTCTTCGATCCCTTCTATTGTTAACAGTTCGGACCATAATAGTTTGATCGTCAATTTCATCATCTTCATAGTCATAGGCACATTTCAATTGCCTTTTTTGCTTTAGGAACCTCATAAGTTTTGTACCTCCTTTGCAACTTTGATATTGTATTAACTTGCTCCTCCATCCTCTCTCTCATATCATCAAATCTAGTATTCATGTGCTCAAATTGTTGTTGCATAGCTTTGATCATAAAGGACACGTCAATAGCTCCCTCTTGAGCAGCACCTTTGTCTTTTGAAGACATATTATTTTTTTATTTTTTTTGATTTAGAGCCAATTGATTTAGAGCCGGGCTCTGATACCAACTGATGCAGAAAACCCCAAAAAGATGTGGCTTAGGGACCCAACGCACACAATGAATCAAAGAACAACCAGGAAAGCTAAATTAGAGTTTAATAACACAAACCCTAGACCCAATATTCGAAGGAACATGAACCTAGGGTATTCAAGAAGGATATAAACACCACACTCTAGAAAAGAAAGGAATTGGGAGTGATAAGTCGATTTGAACGCCACAAGAAGAATTACCTCTTGATAAGTTCTTTAGTTCTTAAAAGAACCGAGGGAGAAAAACCCTTACTTTCTATTTCACTCAAAGTTGTCTTATTTCTTGATTGTCTGATTTCCAAAGCTTACAAGGGGTGCCTATTTATAGGCTTAGATAGCAATCCTAAAGAGGCAAAATTCCTATTTAGGAGAAATCCCTATTTTGGAGGAATTTCGGACTAATTCCAACACATACAATGAACTCCTATTTAGGAGTGAATGCTATCACTTAATCTGACCCATTAAATAGTCCAATTATATTAATTAGACCTGGGCTCTCTTTAAAACTTGAATTCGCACCATTTGAAGTTTGGTTGGCCTGAATGTCCAGAATCAACCCATTTAGTGCTTCTTTAATCTTTTTGACCCTAGTTCGTGTTATTGGGCCTTCTTAAACATGCAATGGACTTTTTGCATCTTTTAAAGCCTTCCACCCATCATCTCTATGGTTCTCATCATAAATATTTCATTTATAATTTTAAAATTCAAAGGGTGCATTTTTTAACCCAAAAGACATTACATGTCATTCATAGTGTCTGAATGGTACTATAAATGTTGTTTTATACCTATCCTTTTCATGAATCTAGATTTGTTAATAACTAGATTTCATATCAAATTTTGAAAATATTTGGTCTTCATAAAGCCTATTAAGCAAATCTTTCTTACTAGGTATAGGATACCTAATTCATGTCAATGCTTTATTTAAAACCTTATAGTTAATAACTAATCTTATATCTCCTTATTCTAATTCTACAACATTTTCAATATAAAGTGTTAGGCAACTCCATGGTTGTTACTTTTCCTAATTCTTTAAGAGATCATCTATTTCATTTTTACAGATCGTTAAAAGCCATGGCATCATAGCTATAGGCTAGGTCTTATGAGGAAGTTGACTTTTATTAAAAGTTGCTTTATATGGTAATTCTACCACATGCCTTTTCCTATTCCAAAAAGTTATAGGAATCTCAGCATAGACTATTGTCTCTAACTTTCTTTGTATTTTTTGTATCTTGACTAGAATAACAAGAAAATTAATTTTTTCTTGTAAATGTTTATTTTTTATTTCACTTTGAAGAGATTGAATAAATCTCTCCTTCCTTCTTATTGTTTTTTAAAAGCAAATCTATCTCCTTATATTAAGGAGTAGATATAAACTTAAAACTAATAAGTTTTCCATCTATTTATGAGAAAAATCCCTTTATTTCCAATCTCCTTAATAAGATATAGTATGTACAAGAAAGAATTTCCCAAAATAATATCTTATGATAAGTTCTTAATTATTGCAAATGGAATTTCAATACAACTTCCATTGTTGCATATAGCAGCTTGAGATAATTTATATTTAATAATGAGCTTTTATTTGTCAATAGTGTTTAATACTTTTGTTATTTTTTAAAAATATTTTGAAGGAATTATCCTTTCATTAATACAATTCATATCAACACTTGAATCAATTATAGATATAACAAAGAAGATATATTCCCTATTAACTACTACAGTGATTTTAGTATGTCATTTATGGGTAATAATTCTTCCTTTGATAAGAAGATTGCATTAATGACCTTTTAAGGTCTTAATTTACAAATAATTCTTGAATTTTTTGTTCCATTTTACATTTATTAGAATAATGCCTTATATTTTCACATTTATAACTAACAACTTTTTTCTTTTTCTTTTTCTACAAAGTAGGCTTTTTGTTCTTTGATTTTTCCTTTTTATAAAAAGATTTCTTTTGAGGTATGGGTTTATAACCCTTCTTTTGAAATTTTTTAGGATATTTCTTAAGTGGATAACTCATTTGTTCACATAAGTCTCCTAAGACTTTTTTTCCTTGAATTTTCTCATTTTGTAACTACCTATGCAAATTTATTTCATTGCATAGTTTAACTCCTTTAGCTACCACCTCAATAGCTAACTCTCAATAATTCCACCATGATAGGATTTTAACCCATTTTTTACTCTTTCAATAAACAAGGTAGGTAACCCAAATAAAAATTTTTCTTTCCAAAAGATACTCTGCTTTCTTCCTTGGTAAAAACTTTAAAGAAGAAGACATCTTTGTACTACCTAATGCACCTCAAATCAATAAGTTTTTCATATGTCTTATCTACCAATAAGGTAGTTGAACCAATAAAATGATTAGTAATTATATAAATTAGTGTATGAACACTATCAATAAGGTGCACCCCTTACTCCATTTTAATAGCATTAAATAATTGAGATTTAGCTTCATTTAATAGATAAAAATCCCATCTTTTAAGCATCTAATAAACTCATTTACTATAAATCTTATTATTTGGGGGTCAAAATTACTTCCTTTAGATTTTGTAATAATAGCAAATATCATTATATGATAGAGTACAATGAGAATCTAATTTTTTAATATTCCATTTAGATTCCATTCCATGATATTACTATTATCATATCGTACATAATTGTACTTAAACTATTCCACTAATAAGAGGTCAGGCAAAGTAGGTTTGAGATAATATAGTTTTGTAGGGACTTTATTAAAAGTTATCTTATTAATTTTCATTTTTTCTTTCTTACAAGAAGGTGATGGATCTTTTTGACTTAGATTTTGTTCTAATAAGAACATTTATTGAATTGTTTCCACATAATCCTTAGCCTTTATTTCTTCTTTTATAATTTGTTTGTTTTTTCCTAATACGAAAGCATCTTTTTCTTTTAATCTAAGGTTTTTTAACTTTTTGATTATTTCATTGACTGATTTTTTTAGGATTTTTACTTGACATGTTGTAATTTATTTCTTCTAACAACATAGGTTTGAATAAAACCCTTTTTTTCCATTTCTAGTTTAACAAAAGGTTTTGAAGCTTTATGAGCCACTTCTTTTATCTTTTCTTCAACTCTATTAAGCTGATTTCTTATTAACTAAAGATAAAGATTAGTATAATTGCTTTGCTCCGTAACAACACTAGTAAAAGGCTCCACCTTATATGGTGAAGCTATAATTTCACAGTCTTTTATTTTCATACTTAAGTTATGTGTAGGTGGATGAATATTATTAACCCATTTTCCTTTTCTTGTAATATATTGTTGATATGCTTTTTTAAGAACCATACATCCCTTAGGGGCAAAAAATTTGGAAAAGGGTTTTTCTTAAGTTTGTAAACCTTTTCAATATAAGTAAATATATCTATAACTCCCATACTATTAGTATATAACATATGACATTTATGTCATATTTGTTGTTCTTTTCATTAAAGGTCATAAAAAAACTATTTTCTTTTTATACTATTTTCAGGAGAGTAAAATAACTCTCTTATTTTTTCATCTACCTCAATGACTACTTCGAGGGCATAAAGACTCCTATCTTTCATCTTGACATCCCATATCAAAGAGAGAAGAAGATTTAGGCCTTAAAGCTTGACCAGATGTTTTTAGTCATTCATTAACCACAAAAGAAGAACATTAACCTATTCTCTTGTTCTTTTAGCATCTTTCAGCATAGTAATTGGTATTAAGGAGGTAGACAATCTAGGTTTAACCTTTTCTTTTCCTTTTCAAGGTTTAACCTCACACTTCTAGATGAAGAAAATAGGATTTCAACATCCCCATCTTAGAATTCAATTACTTCTTCCACTTGTCTATTAACTTGTTTAAGAAGTTTAACTACCTTCTCTAATAACCATTTTTTAAGCAATTAACCTAATCCCAAGCAATTGTTTTAGGAATCATAACATTAGATTTTGACCTATTTATCAAAAATAATGTAGTACTCATTTTATTAGCATATCTTGCTATAATTTCTTCAATTCTTGGGATAGTGGTGTTTATAACCTTATAATGTATCCTGTAATAAGGATTAGATTTTCCAAAGTAGACATCATATCAAATCCTTCAGTTTTAATATTCAAACATAGAGTAGAGATCAAATTAGAATTTGATAATGATATGATAAAATTTGGAAAACAAGAGAACTAAATAGGCCCATCACTTAGAGTAAATTTAATTACTCCTAATAAAAAGTTATGGAAATGGTTATGTCTTTTTTCTCAAACACATATAACTGCTGAGTTATTTAAACCCAATCTAGTAGTAGGTTTTAATGCTACTTGTATCATCCCAATACGAATAAATTTATACTTTTACTGATGTGAGCTAATAAGCTCTTAGGACAGCAAAAAGAAATCATTATAACCTTGAGATAAGGGTAAAGCTTGTTCAACAATTTTACTAACATAATTGACCATAAAAAAGAAACTTCCTGTATATAAACCTGTATAAAAGATAAAGAAGGAAGAGTTCAATTCTATAAATAATTATTATCTAAATTTTTGCTAATTACTATTTCTTTATTCCTAGAAAAACTATCACTTTTAAATAATCTATTAGGTCTTAACCTATCCATGCCTCACCATATCACTGTCAATGACTTAAGCCACAACCCTACACGCCTACACATGGGTACAAATGGTAGCGCTACTTGGGGTTTCAATAATGAGACATCAACAAGTTTAAACTTTCAACTATTTAGAAGATCAATGTTCCTCTAGGTATAAGATTTTGATACCATTCCTATCTTGGTAGCAGGATCACACATACAAAGAAATATATTGATATAGAAACTAATTTAAACTTACCAATATAAAAGAAGATAATAAGGAATAGAACAAAATGCTTACATAAATAAAACTTTCATTGAACATTAAAAGTCATTACTAGCTTATTTTACAAAAGGGGGAAGAAGAGTGAGAGATCTTACAAAGGAAGGGAAAGAAGCAAATTAGAATATGCTTTTCTTTGCCTATGAGGGGTCTTATTTATACATAGAAAAAGGTGTTAACCATGATGGGAGGAATATACTTTTCAAAGTGGAATACTCCATTATTTTACATTATCCTCTACTTTTTTTTTAATTCACCTTTATTAAAATTGACCCATAATTTTTTTAATTCACCTTTATTAAAATTGACCCATAACATCTTGTCTAATGAAAGTTACTTGTCCTTTCTCTTTACAACTTATATAGGTCTTGGGAATCCTACATAATATCATCATTGAGGTGTTTCTAACTACTCTTAGTTTGATTGGCTTGGGTGTCCTCATTTGGTTGGAGCAAAGCAATCATCATTTCTAAAAACCTTTCCTTTGATACAAACACCATTAAAGTCTTTAATATTTCTTCAAGATTAGTAAAAATGTGCTTTGGTGGTGGAGTCTTAGGACCATTTATACAATTGACCACTTTTCAAAGTGGAATGCTCCATTATTTTCCATGAAATAGCCTTAATAGTAATCAAAACTGTAAAAAGAGGATATGGAATTGGATTTGGTTATGCCTTTAGAGATTGGGCCTATACCAAATTCATAATAAAGAAAATTCTTTATCCAAAGGATTAGCAAGCTGATCTCTTTTGCTACCAAGAACTAAAAGAATGGTGGAAGGTTAAAATCTACAATTACTTTGATTATATCAAAGCATGAGAAAAAACCTTATTATATGAGAATACGTAGAGGAAATTTAGTTGGTTCATTCAAATACATATACCGAGTGATCCAAAAAAATTTCCAAATTGGTTTAAAACCTAGTTTTTAAAATGGGGTTTATACCATTTAACTCTACCCCAAAATGTAAGAATTATTTATGAATAATTTTGTATAGCAAACAAAAAGATTAAAGACTCATTGTTAATGTTTGCAACCTGGTATCATGTTCATTAAATTAATAAATGGGACCATACCATTATAGCTAAACAAGCCAATATCTTAAATGTTGATATTAGACATGTTCCATGGCTAGTAAGAAGGATTAATATCTGATGGTGGGAAAAATCTGAGTTTTTTCTTATGATGGAGTCTACATAGGAAAAGGATTCATTTGTATAAGTGGTCCTAAGGCTCCAACACCCAAGCCTACTCTTACTCATCCTGAAGAGATATTGAAGACTTTAATAGAGTCTGTATCAAAAGAAAGGTTATTATAAATGATGGTTGCTTTACTCCAACTAGATGAGGACACCTAAGCCAACCAAGTTGAGAGCAATTAGAAGCACCTTAATGATGATATTATGCAAGATTCCTAGGACTTGTAGGAACTATAAAGAAAAAAGGATAAGCAACTTTCAGCGAACAAGCTGTTATGGATCAACTTTATTAAAGCTTCATTAAAAAAAGTAAAAAGTGGAGGATAATGGAAAATAATAGAGCATTCCACTTTGAAAAGTATATTCCTCCCATCCTATCATGATTAACACCTTTTTCAATGTATAGATAAGACCCCTTTATTGATGAAGAGGGGCAAAGTCCAATTTGTATTTTTTCTTTTCTTAAGTTTGCTTTTTTCCCTTCCTTTATAAGATCTCTCTCTCATCTTCCCCTCTTTGTAACATAAACTTGTAATGACTTTCAGTGTTCAATGAAAATTTTATTTCTGTAAGTATTTTCTTCTTTTCCTTATTATCTTCTTTTATATTAGTGTGTTTAAATTAGTTTTTATATATCTATCTCTACGTGTGGATCCTATGCTGCCAAGATAGGAATGCTATTAGAGTCTTAAACCTAGAGAAATATTGATCCTTTACATAGTTGAAAGCTTAAACTTGTCAGTGTTTTATTATTGAAAAACTTTTAGAAAGAAAAATGATCTTGAAAATAACATTTTTCCCATAACAAATTTAATTGCTCAATCAATGGGAACTATAGCTTTATTCTCTATGAGGTGTCCAAAGAATCTAACTTTGGTAATGACTTGATCTTTTTAGTAGATACTACTAAACTTGCCTTTTCTATATCCTTTAAAAAAAGGTTTAAATGTTTAAAAAGTTGTTTGATAGTCTTAAAGAACACTAATAGATCATCAATATAAACAATCATAAATGCTAAAGAAGCATTAAATATTTCATTCTTAATCTTTTGAAATTTAAAAGTTGCATTTTTCAATTCAAATGACATTGCATTCCATTTATAATGTCTAAAGGAAATTGTAAATGTGTTTACATATTAAAATCAATTTGTTGGACAAATTTTTAATTTAACTAATCACTTTTGAATTTTTTAATACATAATACTATTGCTATTATTTCTTTCTTAATAGTTGAGTAATTAACTTTAACTCCTTTTATTATATTCATTGCAGCAATCATGTCTATATACCTTTGGTACTAAGAATCCATATAATTCCATCAAGAAAAAAAGTTTTTGATGATGATTAGTTTTTCCTACAAGTACCTTTTGTTCAATTATTGAATAATGAGGTCGTCTCTCCATTCCATCCAAACAAGACTTTAGCTAGCATTAAGATAACTTATTCACAAAAAAATTATCATGAAGATAACATTTTACGCATAACAAATTCAATTGCTTAATCAATGGTGATTATCATTCCATTTTTTAGGAAGTGTCCAAAAAATATGACCTTAGTTGAAAGTAACTTCATCTTTTTAACAAATACTACTAAACCGACCTTTTTTATCATCTTTAGAAAAAGGTTTGAATGTTCAAAATGTTCTTTGATAGTATTGTAGAACACTAATACATCATTAATATAAATAATCATAAATGATGAATAAGTATTAAATATTTTGTTCATAATCTTCTAATATCTAGAAGTTGCATTTTTTAATCCCAATAACATTACATTTTTTTCATAGTCTCCAAATGAAACTGTAAATGCATTTCATATTACAATCAATTCTTGGGAGAAATTTCTGACTTAGCAAATCATTCAAATATTTGAATACATAATACTATTACTAATATTTCTTTTTTAATAATAAAGTAGTTAACATTGGCTCTTTACATTTGATTTATTACAACAACCATGTTTATACACTTTGGTACTAGGAATCCATGCAATTCCATCAAGGAAAAAAGTCTTTGATGATGATTAGTTTTTCCTATAGGTATTTTTTGTTCAATTGTTGAAGAATAAGGTTGTTAGTCCATTCCATTCTAACAAGGCTTTAACTACCACTAAAATAACTTGTTTGCAAAAAATTATCTTGAAAATAATATTTTGCCCACAACAAATTCAATTGCTCGATCAATAGGTCCTATAGTTTCATTTTTTGTGAAACATCCAAAGAATTAGACCTTGGTTTAAAATAACTTCATCTTTTTAACAAATAATGTTAAACCTACCTTTTCTATGACCTTTAGAAAAAGGCTTAAATGTTTAAAATGCTCTCTAATAGTATTAGACAACACTAATACATCATTAATATAAATAATCACAAATGCTAAATAAGTATTAAATATTTTGTTCATAATCTTTTGATAGTCAAAACTTTCATTTTTTTTAATCTAAATGACATTACATTCCTTTTATAGTGTCAAAATGGAGCTATAAATCCATTTTGTATTACAATTAATTTATAGGAGGAATTTTTGGCTTAACAAATCACTTTCAAATATTTGAATAGATAATAATATTGCTAAATTTATTTTTTAATACTAGAGTAATTAATGCTAACTCCTCACATTATATTCATTGCAACAAGTACGTCTATATCCTTTTGGTTGTAGGAATCTATATAATTCCATCAAGGAAAAAGGTCTTCAATGGTGAATAGTTTTTCCTATAAGTATTTTTTGATCAATTCCTCGATAATGAGGTTGTCTCTCCATTCCATCCTAACAAGGCTTTAATTGCCATTAAAAAAACTCATTCCTAGACAATGATCTTGACAATAACATTTTGCCCATAACAAATTCAATAGTATATCAATGGTAGCTATAGTGCCTTTCTCTATAGGGTGTTTGAAGAATATGATCTTGGTTTAAAATAACTTCATCTTTTTAGTAGATACTGCTAAACCTACCTTTTCTATAACCTTTAGGAAAGGGTTTAAATGTTTGAAATGTTGTTTAATAGTATTAGAGAACATAAATACATCACTAATATAAATAATCATAAATGTTGAATAAGCATTAAAAATTTCATTCATCATCTTTTGATATTCAGAAGTTGTATGTTTTAATTCAAATGGAATTACATTCTATTCATAGTGTCCAAATAAAACTCTAAATGCGATTTCATAATACAATCAATTTGTAAGAGGAATTTTTGACTTAACAAATCACTTTCAAATTATTGAATAAATAATACTATTGCTAATATTTCTTTTTTAATAATAGAGTAGTTAACTCTAACTCCTCACATTAGATTCATTACAACAATCATCATTATAACAATCATGTCTATACACCTCTAGTACTAGGAATCCATATAATTCCATCTAAGAAAATAGTCTTTGATGTTGTTTAGTTTTTTCAAGTATTTTTTATTCAATCCCTAAACAACAAGGTTGTCTCTCTATTCCATCCTAACAAGGCTTTAGTTGCCATTGAAATAACTCATTCATAACAAATGATCTTGAAAATAACATATTACCCACAGCAAATTCAATTACTCAATCAATGAGAATTGAAGTTCCATTCCCTATAAAGTGTTTAGAGAATCTAACTAACTTAAAATAACTTTATCTTTTTAGTAGGTACTACCAAACTTGCCTTTTCTGTAACCTTTAGAAAAAGGTTTAAATGTTGTTTATTAGTATTAGAGAACATACATATATCATTAATATAAACAATCACAAATGTTGAATAAGTATTAAATATTTTGCTTATAATCTTCTGATATTCATAAGTGTCAAGATGAAACTGTAAATGTGTTTCATATTACAAATAATTTGTAGGAGGAAATTTTCATTTAAAAATTACTTTCAAATATTTGAATAGATAATACTATTGCTAGTATTTTTTTTTTTTAATACTAGAGTACTTAACTTTAACTCCTCTTGTTATATTCCTTGCAACAAGTATGTTTATACACCTTTGGTACTAAGAATCCATATATTTCCATTAAGGAAAAAAGTTTTTGATGATGATTAGTTTGTCTTATAAGTATTTTTTATTATATTCTTAAATAATGGGGTTGTCTCTTCATTCCATCCTAATAAGGCTTCAGTTGCCATTAAAATAACTTGTTCACAAAAAAATTTAGAAAACAACATTTTGCTCGCAATAAATTCAATTGCTCAATCAATGAAAACTATAGTTCCATTCTCTATGAAGTGTCCAAGGAATCTAACTTTAGTTTGAAATAAATTTATTTTTCTAGTGGATACTGCTAAACCTACCCTTTTTATATCTTTTAGAAAAAGGTTTAAATGTTTAAAAAGTTGTTTGATAGTCTTAGAGAACACTAATTCATCATCAATGTAAACAATCATAAATGCTGAAGAAGTATTGAATTTTTTGTTCTTAATATTCAAAAACTCAAAAGTTGTATTTTTCAACCTAAATGGCATTGCATTTCATTCATAATATCTAAATGGAATTGTAAATGTGATTTCATATTACAATCAACTTGCAAGAGGAATTTTTGATTTAACAAATCACTTTTGAATTTTTAAATATATAATACTATTACTAATATTCCATTTTCAATAGTAGAATAATTAACTTTAGCTCCTCGCATTATATTCATTGCAACAACCATGTCTATACACCTTTGGTACTAGGAATTCATATAATTCTATCAAGGAAAAAAGTTTTTGATGATTAGTTTTTTCTACAAGTAATTTTTGTTCAATTCCTTAATAATGATGTTGTCTCTCCATTCTAACCTAACAAGGCTTTAGTTGGCATTGAAATACCTTGTTCATAAAAAATGATAATGGAGATAATATTTTGCCCCCAACAAATTCAATTGCTTGATCAATAGGAACTATAGTTCCACTCTTTATGAACTATTGAAAGAATCTAACCTTAATTTAAAGTAACTTTATCTTTTTAATAGATACTAGTAAACCTACCTTTTCTATAACCTTTAGAAAGAGATTTAAATGTTTAAAATGTTATTTGATAGTATTAGAAAACAATAACACATCATTAATATAAAAAAATCACAAATGTTGAATAAGTTTTAAATATTTTGTTTAGAAGCTTTTGATATTCAGAAGTTGCATTTTTTAATCTGAATAGTGTTACATTTCGTTCATAATATCCAAATGGAACTATAAATGTGTTTCATATTATAATCAATTCGTAGGAGAAAATTTTGACTGAACAAATCATTTTAAAATATTTGAATACATAATAATATTACTAGTATTTTTTTTTTATACTGAAGTAATTAACTTTAACTCCTTGCATTATATTAATTGTAATAACCATATCTATACACCTTTGGTACTAGGAATCTATATAATTTTGTGAAGGAAAAAGGTCTTTGATGATGATTAGTTTTTCTACAAGTATTTTATATTTAATTCTTGAATAATGAGGTTGTCTCTCCATTCTATCTTAATAAGGCTTTTACAACCAGTAAAATAACTCATTCATAAACAATGATCTTCAAAATAACATTTTGCTCACAACAAATTCAATAGCTCAATCAATGCTAGCTATAATGTCATTCTCTATGAAGTGTCCAAAGAATCAGACTTTGGTTTTAAGTAACTCCATCTTTTTAGCAGATGACGCTAAATCTACCTTTCCTATAACATTTAGATAAAAGTTTAAATGTTTAAAATGTTGTTCAATAGTATTAGAGACTATAAATACATTATTAATATAAAAATTATAAATGCAAAATAAACATTAAATATTTCTTTCATAATTTTTTGAAATTCTAAATATGCATTTTTTTAGTCCAAATGATATTACATTTCAATCATAGTGTTCAAATGGAACTGTAAATGTAGTTTCATAGTACAATCAATTTGTAAAGGGAATTTTTGACTTAACAAATTACTTTTAAATTTTTGGATACATAATACTATTATTAATATTTCTTTTTTAATAGTAAAGTAATTAACTCTAACTCCTTACATTATATTTATTACAACAATCACATCTATATACCTTTGGTGATAATTCCACTAAGGAAAGTCTTTGTTGATGATTAGTTTTTTCTACAAGTATTTTTTGTTCAGTTCCTGAACAAGGAGGTTATCTCTCCATTCCATCTTAATAAGACTTCAGCTATTATTGAAATAGCTCATTTATAAAAAATGATCTTAAAAATTGCATTTTTCCTTAAACAAATTGAATTGCTCAATCAATAGGAACTATAATTCCATTATCTATGAAGTGTTTAAAGAATTTAACTTTAGTTTAAAATAACTTTATATTTTTAGTAAATGCTACAAAACTTGCCTTTTATCTAACATTTAGAAAAAAATTTAAATGTTTAAAATGTTTGATAGTATTAAAGAACACTAATACATCATCAATATAAAAAATCATAAATGCTGAATAAGTATTAAATATTTCCTTTATAATCTTCTAAAATTCAGGAGTTGCATTTTTTAATCCAAATGACATTACATTTTATTCTTGGTGTCCAAATAGAACTATAAATGTGGTATGATATTGTAGGAGGAATTTTTTGTTTAATTGATAACTTTCAAATTTTTAAATACATAATACTACTACTAATATTTCTTTCTTAATAGTAAAGTAATTAACTCTAACTACCCATATTATATTCATTACAACAAGCACGTCTATACACCTTTAGTACTAGGACTGCATATAACTCCATCAAGAGAAAAACTCTTTGATGATGATTAGTCTATCCTACAAGCATTTTTTGTTCCATTCTTGAATAATGAGGTTATCTTACCATTCCATCCTAAGAAGGTTTTAGGTGCCATTAAAATACCTCATTCATAAAAAATGATCTTAAAAATAACATTTTGCCCATGATAAATTCAATTGCTTAATAAATGGGAATTAAATTTCCATTATCTATGAAGTGAGTAAAGAATCTAATCTTGGTTTAAAATAATTTCATTTTTTGAGTAGATAATGGTAAACTTGCCTTTTCTATAACCTTTAGAAGAAGGTTTAAATGTTTAAAATGTTGTTCTAGAGTATTAGGGAATATTAATACATGATTAGTAAAAACAATGATAAATGTTGAATAAGTATGATAAGAACCTTAGAGATGATGGGTAGAAGGTTTCCAAAGATGCAAAAGGTCCCTTGCATATTCCAGAAGGCCCAATAATATGAGTTAGAGCCAAAATGATGAAAGATGCACTAAATAGGCTGATTAAGGACATTTAAACCAACTTAGCTATAAATGGTGTGAATTCAATCTTGGGAGAGAGTTAAAACCTTATTAATATGACTAGAGTACCTAATAGGCTAGGATTAAGTAATAGCTTTCACTCCTAAATAGTAATTTATTCTAAATAAGTGATTGTATAAGAGTGAGTTTTTTGCATAAGAATTTGTCCTAGATGGGAATTCCCTTTAAATAAGAATTTATCCTAAATAGGAATTTATACCTCTTTAGGATTGTTATCTTAGACTATAAATAGGCACCTCCTTATAAGTTTTATAACATTAGATAATTTTGAGAGAAATAAAAAGTAAGGGTTTTCTCCTATGGTTCTTTTGAGAACTAAAGAACTTATCAATAAGTACCTTTTTTTGTGGCGTTCAACTTGACTTATCACTCTCAATTCTTTTCTTATTTGAAGTATGACATCCATATCCTTCTTAAATACCCTAAGTTCATGTTCTTTTAAATGTTGGGTCTAGGTTTCTTATTATTACAGTTGGGTCTAGGTTTCTTATTATTACAGTCTAATGTGGAAACCCTAAAAGGCATGGCTAAGGGACCTAATACGCACAAGGACTAAAAAAATATCCATTAAAGCTAATTCAGACTATAATAACACAAACCCTAGGCCTAATATTTAAAGGAACACAAACTGAGGGTATTTAAAAAGGATATAGACACCACACTCTAGAAAAGAAAGGAATTAGAAGTGATAAGTCGAGTTAAATGCCATAAGAAGAGGTGCTTCTTGATAAGTTCTTTAGTTGTCAAAAGAACCAAAGGAGAAAACCCTTTTTATTTATCTCAAAGTTGTTTGATATTTTAGAGCTTACAAGGAGATGTCTATTTATAGGCTAAGATAGCAATCCTAAAGAGACATAAATTCCTATTTAGGACAAATCTTTATTTACTTGGTTGGGGGTTAAAAATACCTACTTCCTTGCTAGAACCCACATTCTTGCACTTGAATAACTCGACTTTGGACTTGTAATCAACCTTATCATCCATTTTACTCCAATTTGGTTTCCAAGATAAGGTAGAACCCAAATTCTCTCTAAATTGTGTGGAACCCTTTCAATTAAGTTGTCTTTCAATTTTCAATGCCATGTGCACCATGTCTTCTATTTCTATGTAGTGTTGTAATTCAACCATGTTGGTTATGTCTCTATTTAGCCCTTGCAAAAATTGAGCCATGGTTCCTCTTTATCTTCTTTTACATTTTCCCTAATCATGGCAATCTCCATCTTCTTGTGGTAGTCCTCCACACTTTTGGTGCCTTGAGTGAGCCCTTGCAACCTTTGGTACAAATCCCTATAATAGTGATTAGGGACAAACCTCCTCCTTATGATAGCCTTCATCTCCTCCCATGTTTTAATAGGCTACTCACAATTCCTTCTCCTAGTCAAAATAAGTTGATCCCACCAAATAATAGTATAATCACTAAATTCAATGGCAGTAGGCTTTATCTTTTTCTCCTTTGAATAGTTGTGGCAGTCAAAAACCAATTTAACCTTTTTCTCCCATTCTAGGTATGTATCAGGATCATTCTTACCTTAGAACAGAGGAATTGTCATTTTAATATTGCCCAAATCACAGTCATAAGTGCCTTGCCTCCCAAAATCTCTTTAATCCCATATATTATTGGCAATTCTAACCACAATAGTTCGATTGTCAAAGTCATCATCTTTTACATCATCTTTATGGTCATAGGCACATCTCAATTGCCTTTTTGCTTTAAGAGCCTTATATTCTCCATGCCTCTTTTGTAACTTTACTATTGTATTAGCTTGCTCCTTCATCCTCGCCTTTATATCATCAAATCTTGTATTCATATGTTCAAATTATTGTTACATAGCTTTAATTTAGAAGGACACATCACTAACTCTCTTCTAGGTTGTACCTTTGTCTAAGGAAGTCATAGTATTGCTTTTCCACAAAATGATTAGGGTACCTCATAGAACATTTATGTGTTTCCCTCAAAAAAAGAGGTGTCACACTCCTTCGTATTTACACTTTTTATGGTTTTTCTTAATATGAATTCACACTCTTACCTTTGACCACTCAAATTTCCCCTTTTAGCTCTTTGAAGAACTAATCAAACTAAATCAAGAGTATTGATTTAGAATAGAATAAGATAAATGGTGTAAAATTGAACAAATTGGAGAATAAGGAGTCAAAAAATGAAAAAGGATATTAAAGCAAATGAATTTAATGAACTAAACTCACAAAAATCAAGATAGAGGATTAAACCTAGAGGACAAACTTAGATGACATAACAAGAAACCAGATGGCAAAATTAGAGTTAAGCAAGAAAACTATATTATTATTATGGCCAATATGACCAAATTGTTTCACTTTTATCAATAACTTAAATTTGATGCCTTTTTTTCTCTTTTATTCCAATGCACATAAAGAATCAAAAAAATCCAAGAAAGTTAAATTAGACTATAATAACAAAACCCTAGACCAAATATTTAAAGGAATATGAACCTAGGGTATTTAAGAAGGATATGGATGCCACACTCTATAAAAGGAAGGAATTGGGAGTGATAAGTCGAGTTGAATGCCATAAAGAGAGGTACTTAATAAGTTCTTTAGTTCTCAGAAAAACTAAAAGGAGAAAACCCTTGCTTTTTATTTATTTTAAAGTTGTTTAATGTTCTAGAGCTTACAAGGAGGTGTCTATTTATAGGCTAAGATATCAATCCTAAAGAGGCATAAATTCCTATTTAGGACAAATACTCTTTTAGGTGGAATTTGTTTCTAGGACAAATTCTTACATAAAAAACTCACTTTTATACAATCACTTATTTAGGATAAATTAGTATTTAAGAATGAATGTTATTATATTGTCCTAGCTTACTAAGTACTCCAATCATATTAATAAAGCCTTAACTCTCTCCTAAGCTTGAATTCACAACATTTGTAGATAAGTTGGCATTAATGTCCTCAATCAGCCAATTTAGTACTTCTTTCATCTTTTTGGCTATAGCTTATGTTATTGGGCCTTTTAGAATGTGTAATAGGCTTATATTATTTGGCCTTTTAGAATGTGTAATAGGCTTCTTGCATCCTTTGAAGCCTTCCACCCATCATCTCTAAGGTTCTTATCAAAGTATGAAATATTTTGTTCATAATCTTCTAAAATTTAGAAGTTGCATTTCTTAATCCAAATGACATTACATTTTATTCATAGTATTCAAATGGAATTGTAAATGCAATATCATATTACAATCAATTCATAGGAGGAATTTTTGACGTAACAAATCACTTTCAAATTTTGTTAATATATAATACTATTTTAATATTTCCTTTCTAATAATATAGTAATTAACTCTAACTCCTCACATTATATTCATTGTAACAAGTATTTGTATACACCTTTGGTACTAGGAATCCATTTAATTTCATTAAGGAAAAAAGTCTTTGATTATGATTAGTTTTTCCTATATGTATTTTTTATTCAAGTCCTAAACAATGAGGTTGTCTCTCCATTTGATCTAAATAAGGCTTCAACTACCATTGAAAGAACTCGTTCACAAAAAATGATCTTGCAAATAACATTTTTCCCATAAGAAATTTAATTACTCAATCAGTGGGAATTATAATTCCATTCTCTATTAAGTGTTTAAAGAATCTAACTTTGGTTTGAAATAACTTCATCTTTTTAATAGGTCTTAGAAAAAACTTTAAGTGTTTAAAATGTTGTTTAATAATATTAAAGAACTCTAATACATCATCAATATAAACAATTATATTTGCTGAATAAGTATTAAATAGTTCTTTCATAATCTTCTGAAATTCAAAAGTTGCATTTTCAATCCAACTGATATTATATTCCATTCATAGTGTCCAAATGTAATTGTAAGTGTGATTTCATATTACAATTAATTTATAGGACGAATTTTTTATTTAATCGATTCCTTTCAAATTTTTAAATACATAATACTATTGCTAGTATTTCTTTTTTAATAGTAGAGTGATTAACTTTAACTCCTCACATTATATTCAAGGAAAAATGTCTTTGATGATAATTTGTTTTTCCTATAAGTATTTTTTGTTCAATTCTTAAATAATGAGGTTGTCTCTCCATTCTATCCTAATAAGGCCTAAACTACCATTAAAATAACTCATTCACAAAAAATGATTTTGAAAAAAACATTTTGCCCATAACAAATTCAATTGTTCGATTAATGGGAACTATAATTCCATTCTCTATATAGTGTCTAAGGAATCTCACCTTAGTTTGAAATAACTTCATCTTTTTAGCATATACTGTTAAACTTGCCTTTTTTATAACCTTTAAAAAAAGGTTTATATCATCAATATAAACAATTGTAAAGCTTGAACAAGCATTAGGTATTTCATTCATAATCTTTTGAAAATTAAAAGGTGTATTTTCCAATCCAAATGACATTAGATTCTATTTATAGTGTCCTAATGGAGTTATAAATGCAATTTTATACTTTTCTTTCTCATGAATCTGGATTTGTCAATAATTAGATTTCATACCAAACTTTGAGTATGCTTAGACTTCATAAAGTCTATTAAGTAAATCTTTATTATTAGGTATAGGATACCTAATTTATATTAATGTGTTATTTAAAGGCTAATAGTTAATTGTTGATTTAGGAACACCTTTTTTGAATTCAACTGCATTTTTTACGTAGAAAATAGGATATCTCCAAGGACTATTACTTTTTCTAATAAATCCTTTCTTCAGTTGATCATTATTTTATTTTTGCATATTTCCAAATACTTTTGGTCCTGTAGCTATGGGCTTGGCTTTGGTTAGAATCTAACTTTAATTAAAAGTTACTTTGTAAGGCAATTCTATTGTATACTTCTTCCAATTCCAAAAAGGCATAGGATTTTTTGAGTGAACTATTGTTTCTATTTTTTGCTATACTTCCCATATTTTTACTTGAATAATAAGAGTATTAATTTTTTCACGTAAATATTTATTTTTTTACTTCCAAAAGTAAAGATTGAATAAATCTCTCTTTTCATCTAATGGTTTTTTAAACTATATCTATCTATCTATACTAAAAGGTAGATACAAACTTAAAATTAATAAGTTTTTCATTTATTCCTAAGTAAATCCCTTGATCACCAATTTCATTTATAGGATATATAACATGTGTAAAAAGGGGTGTCTCAAAATAACATCCTAAGATAAGTTTTAACAAAAACAAAAGGAATTCCATAATAAGTTTACTTTTATTAGTAGTGTTGAACACTTCTGTAGGTTTTGAAAAGTATTTTGGAGGTACTAATCCTTCATTAATACAATTCATATCTATGTCTAAGTCAATTGAGGTAATAGTAGAGAAAATGTATTTTTTATTAATTACAACTCTAATTTTTGTGTGCCACTTATGGGTAATAACCTTATCAATTAGATTAATGTATTAAAGAGATCCTAATTCCTCTTTTAAAGAGGTATTCTGTATATTTGGAAGGTCTTTGACCTTTTCAAGCATTATTTCTAAGATTATAATTCTTTCTTTTAATTCATTAATATTAGATTTTACCTAATTAATTTCGGCTTTAAGCTCACTTATAAAAGGTTATGATTCTTTAGCTTTTAAGTTAGACTGACTATTCTTAATTTTTTGAATAATAGTTTTTAAACTATAATCTTCTTCTAGTTATTTAATCTTAGTATCATCTTTAACTTGATGAAGATACTTTTTTTTTAATTGCTCCCTTTTTTTGTTTCGATATGATATTTTACCAATAAGATCCAAGACTAATAAGCCATTACTTTTATACATTGCTTGATAATAGTCGCATTTCCCATTATAAGTATCATCAAAATCAATGTTAAAGGTAGCTTTTTCTTCTTCTTCAAAAAGGTCTCACAATTTTGGAATTCAACCGTTGCTTGGTTCTTTTGTTTACCAAACTTTACATTATCTCTATCAAATCCAAATTTGACATAAAGACAAAAGGATTTGATATGATTCTAGTTTTGGAAAACTTGATCCTTATTTATATGATTCATTATAAAGTTAAGAAAACTATTGTTCCAAGAATTAAAGAAATTCCTTCGAAATATGCTAATAAGGAAATTACAACATTATTATTGACTAATAGGTCAAAAGCTCATGTTTTGATTCCTAAAACTATTACATGGGGTCAAGTTAAATTACCTAAAAGATAGACCTTAAAAAATGTAGTCAAATCTGTTAAATTGGTAAATATACAAATGGAGAAATTATTAAATAGAAAGATGGGAATGTCAAAATTAGATTTGCTCCAACATATAGTAAGAGGTTAAACATTGAAAAGGGAAAATAAAAGGTTAAACCTAGATACTTTAGCATTTTAATATCGATTAGAAAACTAGATGGTATAAGAACTAAAAATCAAGTTAGTCAACCTTAATATAAAGTTGACTTTCCACCCTTAACTATTTATTGTTTAATGAAGCACTAGAAACATCTTGTTAGGCTTCTAGACCTAGATCTCTTTCTTTGTTTGTTATGAGATATTAGGATGAAGATAGAAGTCTCAATGTCCTTACAGCCATGGATAAGATAGAAGGAAAGACTAAAGAGTTATTTTACTCTTTTAAAAATACTATAAAAAGAAAATAGTTTTTTATAACTTTTAACCAAAGAGAACAAGAACTCTGGATTAAATCTAATAAAAAGTATATTAAAGAAATGAGAATAATTGATATCCTTACTTATTTAGAAAAGGTTTATTGGTTAAGAGAAAACCTTTCCCTAATATTTTAACCCCAGAAAAGTGTATGGTTCTAAAAAAGGCTTATGCATTACTAAAAAAGAAAAGAGGATTATTAGTATCCACCCTCTTGCTTTAAATTTAAGCATAAAAATGAAGGATAATGAGACTATAGCCTTTCCATATAAAGCTGAAGCTACAACTAGTATTATAATTTAACAAGAAATTATACCAATCTATAGCTTTATTCAATTAGCAACTAGCTTTGTTGAGTTAAACAAAAGATTGAAAAAATTTCTTTATAAGTTCCAAAACCTTTGGTTAAACTAGAAATAGAAAAAAGAGTTATATTTACACCCTTCCTTTTAGAAGAAGTGAACTACAAGACATTTGATGAAAACCTAGAGCAAACGAAATTAGTAGATAAAATAGTAAAAAAGTTAAAGAATCTTAGATTAAAAGAAAAAAAAGTCATTACTTAGATAAAATTTAAGAAATGTTCTTATTAGAATAAAAACACCCGTCACCTTCTTATGATAAGGAAACAATGAATATTAAAAATTAGAGTAATTAACCTATTTAGCCATAATAGTATAATCCCTCTTGGTAAGCTATAGGACATGATACCAAGTTGCAAACATCAATAATGGGCGTTTGACCTCATCATTTGCTTCAAAAACTATTTATAAGCAATTTTTATTTTATGAAGTAAGGTTAAATGGTAAACCTCACTTAAAAAGCTAGGTTTTAAAACAATTTAGAAATCTTTTTGGGTTATTTGGAAGGCGTATTTGGATGAACCAACTAAATTTCCTTTGCCTATTTTCATTTAATAAGGCCTTTTCCCATGCTTCTATATAATCAAAATAATTGTAAGTTTTAATATTCCACCATTCTTTTAAATCTTTATAACTGAAGAGATCACCTTGCTAGTTTTTTGGATAAAGAATTTTTTTTTATCTTGAATTTGGCATAGGCCTAATAGCTAAGATTTCTTTTTTAATGGTAGAGTAATTAACTTCAACTCATCTTCGGACCTTTGAAGTGAATCAAACTAATTGTTCCTTCAAGTCAACCTTTGCTTAAGGATTCCTTCTTACCCTCTCTCTGATACATCAGTTTCCTTAATTTGAAGGGCATCGGGACAAGGAAGACTAAGACATGGCAGTTTCTTTGTTTTTATTTTTATCTTCTTAATTGTTCCTTCAAGTCAACCCTTTGCTTAAGGATTCCTTCTTACCCTTTCTTTGATACATCAATTTCCACTATTTGAAGGGCATCTAGATAAGGAAGACTAAGACATAGCAGTGTCTTTGTTTCTTTGTTTTTATTTTTATCTTCTTTTTAATCTATCAAACAAAAGCTTACCATCATAAACTAACTTTTTATAAAATTCTGAAATGTAATTTAAACATCTCAAAAATCTATGCAACTATTGTTTTTCTTTAATTTCATTAGGAAATTTAAAGACAAACTCAATTGTTTGATCAATAAGGATAATAGTACCATTCTTAATGAAAGGACTAAGAAACCTAATCTTGGTTTGAAATAACTTCATTTTTTTAGTTGATACAACTAAACCAACTTTTTAAGTAACCTTTAAAAATAAGTTTAAATGTTTAAAGTGTTGTTGATTATTCTAAAAGAATACTAACACATCATCAATATAAACTATAATGAATACTAAATAAGTATTAAATATTTCATTCATAATTTTTTGAAATTCAGATGGTGTATTTTTTAACCTAAAAGACATTGCATTCCATTCATAGTGTCTAAATAGAACTGTAAATGCTATTTTATATTTATCTTTTTCATGAATATGGATTTGCCAATAACCAAACTTCATGTCAAATTTTGAAAATACTTGGGTTTCATAAAGCCTATTAAGTAAATTTTTTTTGTTCAGTATAGGATACCTAATTCATCTTAGTGCCTTATTTAAAGGTTTGTAATTAATAACTAATCTTGCAACTCCTATTTCCAACTTTGCAGTATTTTCAAGCAATGAATGATTCCCTTATAGTAAAGATAGCTAATCAAGAGTAATACCTTATTTATTAGATGAACATTAATGGATTTAGACTAGCAAGAGAAGTAGTCCTATTATCAATTAATAAAGTGACGGTCTCATGTTTCTAGCAAAAAATGATTAAAGAAAGCTAATCAAGAGTAATAACTCCTTTATTTGATGGACCTTAATGGATTTCAGACTACATAGGACATATTAATAAGCATCTCACAATGATATTAGTGATTGATATAGACATTTCAACTAATTTCATGATTTCTTTGTGTGAATGATTGCTTGGATAAAATGAAAAGCCTTATTAGCAAGAAATTTAGTAATGGCCTGACCTTTCAAGCAATTAACCATTCCAACCAAGCAAGAAAAACTAATCAAGATGAATGAGTTCTTTGTTTGATGGAATTTAAATGGATTCAAATTGCCTAAGATGTCATGACATTTATGTCACAAAGAAATTTATGTTTGGTGTGGACATGGATGTTTATTGCATAATGATTTCGTGTGGATGATTTTTTACAATGGAAGGACAAGAATTGTTGAAAAGGAATCAGTTTATAGTACTAAGTTTCAAGCAATGAATGATTCTCTTGTCAAAAAGAAAGCTAATCTAAGAAAGCTAATCTATAGAAATAGTTCTTTTATTTCATGCACTTTAATGGTTCAAACTACCCAAAAGAGAAGTCATATTGTCAAGTAATTAACAAATGGTCTCATGTTTCAAACAATGAGAAATTGTCTCATATTAATGAAAACTAATCCAAAGTAATCACCCCTTTATTCCTTAGAATTCATTGGATTCAAACTACTTCAAGGAGAGGTCCTATTGTCAAGTAATAAGAAATGGTCTCATGTTTCAAACAATGAGCAATTGTCTCATAGGAATGAAAACTAACCAAGAGTAATCACCCCTTTATTCCTTAGAATTCATTGGATTCAAGTTGCTCCAAGGAGAGGTCTTATTGTTAAGTAATAAAGTGATGTTCTCCGTGCAACTTGGCATTTCAACAATAAGACACCACTAAAACTAAGACTTTCATTAACTATCTAGAAGGTCCTTGCTTGACTAGGAACTAGGAACTAAGAAGAAGGCTTTAAGCACTAATAAGGCATTACTTTTATATAACTCTTGATAATAGTTGCACTAACCATTACAACTATTATCTAAGTCATCCTTAGACGTAGTTTCTTCTTTCAGAAGATCTAGTGCTAAGTTTGATTCATTAGATTCATCTTCTAATAAGAAGATAAGCATTAGATACCTTTTAAGGCCTTCATCTATAAATAATTCTTGAATTTTTTGTTTTATTTTGCATTTATTAGACTAATACACCATTTTTTCACATTTATAATAGATGCTTATCTTTTTCTATATCTTTTATGAACTTAACTTTTTTCTTGTCTTTTAACTTATCCTTTGAATAAAAGGATTTCTTTTAAGCTACAGATTTATAACCCTTATTTCTGAATTTTTTATAACTTATCTATTCTTAAAAGTCTCCTAGGACCTTTTTACCCTATATTTTCTTATTCTATAATTGCCTATGTAGTTTTATTTTATTATAGAGATTAACTCCTTTTACTACAACTTTTGCAGCTAATTCTTTATATGTATAACCAAAGTAGTCAATAAATCTAACATGATAAGTTTTTAACCTATTTTTTACTCCTTTTAAAAATAAGGTTCGTAACCTTTATAAGATTTTTTTTTTCCAAGAAGATACTTTGGCTATATTCTCTGGTAAAAACTTTTAAGAACACATCTTTATACCACTTAAAGTGAGATATATCCTAGTATCTCAAATTAATAAGCTGCCCATAAGTCTTGTCTACTAATAAATTAGTTGTACCAATAAAATGATTGGTAATGGTATATCTTAGTGTATTAACATTATCAACAAGTTGCATTCCTTACTTTATTTTGATAGCAAAAAAAATTTTTGGGACTTAATTTCTTTTGATAAATAAAAATTTCATTAGCCTTTAAGTTGTTCAGTAAAACCACTGGTTATAAATCTTACTATTTGATGGCTAGAATTACTCTTAAATTTTGCAACAGTGACAAATATCATCATATAATGGAGTAAAATGAGGATCTAATTTTTAGACATCTTATCCAAATTACATTCTACAATGTTGCTACCATAATAATGTATATAGTTATATTATGGTGTTCTTCTAATAAGAGATCAATAGAGTTAGTCTTAGATAGTATAGTTTTGTAAGGATTTTATTAAAGTCATTGTATTAACACTTATAGGTTCCTTCTCATAAGAATGTGTTGGATCTTTTATCATGGGTTTGTGTTCTGAAAAGAACATTCCTTCTATTTTTTCAATATAATCTTCAACTTATGAAGATTCTTCTCTTGCAATATGTTCCTTTTTTCCTAAGATAGAATCTTCTTTTTCTTTTAATCTAAGGTTTTTTTAACCATTTAACTATTTCATCCACTAATTCTACACTTTAAGTATTGTTACCTGACATATTGTATTCTTACCAATAAGATCCATTTCTATCTTCATAGCACAAGATCACACAAACACAGATATATACAAGATTTTAAAGTAGCAAAATTTAATAAAATACAACTTATATTAAAGAAAATAAGGAAATTAACATACATAAATAAAGCTTTCATTCCATAGAATGTCATTATAGGTTTTATGGGGGTGAAAGGGAGGAGAAGAGAGAAGGGAGAGCAAACTTAATTCTAAAGAGAAGGAAATTGGAATCTATCTACTTCATCTTATGATTGAGAGGTCTACTTATATTCATAAAAGGCAATAACCATGATTGAAGGAATCTCTTTTATAATGTAAAGTTGTCCTTCATTCCCTTCTTTTCCAAAAGTTGCATTAATAAAAGCTTTTGGGTCTTGTGACTACTTTTCCATTG
This sequence comes from Bruguiera hainesii, assembly GCA_023213295.1. Lineage (NCBI taxonomy): Eukaryota > Viridiplantae > Streptophyta > Magnoliopsida > Malpighiales > Rhizophoraceae > Bruguiera > Bruguiera hainesii. The sequence continues at coordinate 3,578,311 of JAHOYR010000005.1, forward strand.
TAAGTTGTTTGTCTACTTGCTCTTTATGACTCATATGAGTCTTAAGAATCTTACATAATATCATCATTAGGGTGTCTCTAACTACTTTTAGCCTGATCTACTTATATGTCTTGCTCTGGTTAGATCAATGCAGCCATCATCTCTAATAACTTTTCTTTTAACACTAACTCTAATGAAGTTTTCAATATTTCTTCTAGGCTAAATGGCGTGGGCTTTGACTATAGAGATCTAAAAGAATGGTGGAAGGTTAAATCTTATAATTATTTTGATTATATTGAAGCTTAAGAAAGAGCCTTACTATACGAAAATAGGCAAAAGAAATTTAGTTAGTTCATTTAGATTCATCTTCTAAATGATCCAAAAAAAATTCCTAACTAGTTTAAAAGCTAGTTCTATAAGTGGGGGTTACATCATTTAACCTTGCCCCATAAGGTAAGAACTGTTTATGAATAATTTTGTAAGGAAAATGATGAAATTAAAGATTCGTTGTTGATGTTTGTCACATGGATTATAAAGTGGGATTATACTATTATGACAAAACAAACAAATGTGTTAGATGTAGACATTAAGCATGTCCCCTACCCAATAAAGAGAATTAATATCCATTGGTGGGAAAAGTTTGAATTCTTTAACGATGGAGTTTACATAGCTAAAGGAGTTATTTGTATAAATGGTCTAAAGCCTCCTTTAAAGCCTATACCATCTAGTAATCTTGAAGAATTATTGGAAACCTTAATGGGATCAGTATCCAAAGAAAGATTGTTGGAAATGATGGCTTCATTACTTTAACCAAAAATTACCCTATAATCAAGTCAAGCAAAAAGCAATCATGGTCATGAAAATGATGACACTATGTAGGATTCATAAGATCCTTATAAGTTGTAAAAAGAACAAACCATGTTCGGTGGAAAGGAGGCAAAGATAGTTGCTAAATAGCTTTTATTAAAGCCACTTTAGAAAAAGCAAGGAATCAAGGACAACTTTACTTTGGAAAAAAGATTCCTTCTATAATGATGAAGCAAGGTAAAGTCTAATAGATATTTGTATCAGTTTCCTTTCTCTCCTCTTTTGTACACCTATAATATAAGCTTTTAATGATGCTTGTTGTTCAATGAAAACTTTTCTTCTGTAAGACATTTAATTTCGTTGATTTTTTTAAGTATTATTTTATAAATTGCTTCCTTTTGCTTGCTGCTAGTTATAGTTTTCTGTAAATTAGTTGATGAGAACCTTAAAGCTGATGGGTGGAAGGCCTTAAAGGATCCAAAAGGTCCATTGCATATTCTAGAAGGCCCAATAACATGAGCTAGAGCCAAAAGATGAAAGAGGCACTAAATGGGCTGATTGAGGACATTCAGGCCAACCAAGCTTCAAATGGTGCGAATTCAAGCTTGAAAGAGAGTCTAGGCCTTATTAATATGATTGGAGTACCTAATGGGTCAAGACTAAGTAATAGCATTCACTCTTAATTAGGAGTTTATTGTCTATTTAAGAATTTTCCCTTAGATAGGAATTCATTCTAAATAAGGATTTTTTTTTTTAAGTAGGAATTTATGCCTCTTTAGGATTGCTATTTTAGCCTATAAATAGGCACTTTTTCTAAGCTCTAGAAAATCAAAAAATTTTGAGTGAAATAGAAAGTAAGGATTTTTCTCCCTCAATTCTTTTAAGAACTAAAGAACTTATCCAGAGGTACTTCTTCTTGTGGCATTCAAATTGACTTATCACTCTTAATTCCTTTCTTTTTTGGAGTGTGGCATCCATATTCTTAGGGACTTTAACTAGTTAAAAGAAATATTAAAGACTTTAATGGAGTTTGTATCAAAAGAGAGGTTATTGAAAATGATGGTTGCTTTGCTCTAACTAGATCAAGACACCCAAATAGACCACACTAAATGTAGTCAAAGGCACCTTAATAATGATATTATGCAAGATTCCAAGATTTGTATGAGTTTTAAAGTGTAAAAAGACCAACAACTTTTGGTGGAAAAATTGTCATGGGACCTATATGATTACTTTAATAAAGCTACTTTAACAAAAATGGAGGAAGATGGAACAACCCATTTTGTAAAAGAAGATTCTTTCAATTATGGTTGTCACATTATTGTATTTATAAATAGACCTCTCATAGGCCAAGAGGGCCAAAATCTAATTTACTTCATTCTTTAACTTTGCTTCTCTCTCTTCTCTCCCCCTTGTAAAATATAAGTTTGTAACTATATTTGTTGTTCAATGAAAGCTTTGTTTTTGTAAGTATTTTAATTATGATATTATTTGTTTTAAGTTTATGGATCCAATGATTGCTTTACAAAACATCAGTTTGGTTTGCTTGGGTGCCCTGATCTTGTTAGAGCCAAGAGCCATCATTTTCAATAACCTCTCTTTTGATACAAACTCCATTAAAGTCTTTAATATTTCTTCTAAACTAGTTGAAGTGGGCTTTAATGGTGGAGCCTTAGGTTTATTTATCCAAATAACTCCTTCTTTTGTATAAATTCCATCATAAAAAAGGTCAAAATTTTCCCACCATCGAATATTAATCTACCTTGCCAACCATGGAACATGTCTAATATCAACATCTAGGACATTAACATATTTTTCCATAATTGTGTAATCCATAATAACATGCTCATCGCACTTTGCTATCATAGAAATTTAAATTAATTTGAAGATTCCTTTCTATTAATGAGTCATTAGAAGGAAAGGAGAAGCTTTAGTAGCAAGAAATTAAATAACAGTCTCATCTTTTAGGAAATGAATCATTCTACTCATGTAAGAAAAGCTAGTTAAGATGAATGACTCCTCAGTTTGATATAATGCAAAGGATTCATACAACCCAAGGTGCATTGACATGCTTCTCTCAGTGAAATTAATTTTTGGCTTATACATGGACATTAATTGCATTATCATTTTGTAAGAATAATTCCTTGTAATGAAAGGAGAAGCCTTATTTATAATAAATTAGTTAATGGTCTTAATTTTTAAGCAATGAACTATTCTCATATAATGAAGAATGATAGTAAAGAGTAATAACTACTTTATGTGATGTAATTTAATGGATTTAAACTATCTAAAGGAAAAGTCTGTTAAGTATTCAAGAGAGAGTCTCATGTTTCAAGCAATGATTCTCTAGTTGTAAAGAGAGCTAATCAAGTGTATAAGCTTCTTTATTGGATGGACTTCAATGAATATGGACTACCTTAGACATAATAGCGTGCATTTCATAATCAAAATTAGTGATTTGTGTAGATAATTAAGTTAATGTTATGATTCTTTTTTATGAATGACTACTTAGAACAAAAAGACAAGCCTCACTAGCTAGAAATGAATTGATATTCTCATCTTTCAGGACATGAACCATTCTATTTATGTAAGAAAAGTTTATTAAGATGTATGATTCTATTGTTTGGTTAAATTCAATGGATTTAGACAATACATGGTGTATTAAGGTGTATGTCATAGTGAAATTAATGTTCATTATAGTCATGGATGTTAACCACAAAATCATTTTGGGTGAATGATTCCTTGAAATAAAAGGAGAAGTCTTCTTGCCATATAATCAGTTAGTAGTCTTAGGTTTCAAACAATGAGCCCTATTAGGAAGAAATGAAGAGACAGTTTCATTATTTAGGAATTAAACCATTGCATACTTGTATGAAAAGCTAATAATGATCAATACCTCCTTCACTTGATGGAATTCAACAGATTTCTAATAGCAAAGGTGTATAGACATGCATGTTGTAATGAATATAATGTTTGTTGGGGATCCAAAAGTTAATTTCAAGATCATTTTGTGTAAATGAGTTCTTGAAGTGATAATTGAAGACTTGTATGGAAGAAATGAGGAGACAATCTCATTAATTTGAAATTGAACTATTGCATACTTGTAAAAAGAACTAATAATGGCTCAACAAGTAGGAATCCATTGAAATTCATATTACTCAAAATTCATACTTGTATAAAAATTCATTGGACATGTAAAGGAAAGCATGACTTTGAGGTTTCTGTAATTCACATCTTATCATCAGCATTTCAAATTCCTTAACATAATCTTCAATGCATTTCACATTTCAAATGTATAATTCACATGCTTTTGCAATGAATATAATGTTTGTTGTAGGCATAAAAGTTAATTTCAAGATCATTTTGTGTGAATGAGTACTTGCAATGAAAGGTGGAACCTTATTAGGAATCAATGAAAATATGCTATCATTATTCAAGAATTAAACCATTGCATACTTGTAAGAAACAATAATAATGATCGATGAAAGGCTAATTATTTTGTATGAATAAGTCCTTGGAACAAAAATAGGAGGCTTGTTAGCAAGAAATAAGGGGAAGGTCTTATTATTCATGAATTCAACCATTTCAATACATGTAGAAAAAGCTAATCAAGATAAATGATTGCTTTTTTTGATAGAGTTCAATCAATTCAAAGTATCAAATGATGTGCCTAAGAGTCAAAGACCTACTTGTATTATGTTTAGGCAAATTTAAAGTAACTAATGTTTTGTTTAAGGCACTTTATGATTCAATAAAAAGAATACATGTAAGAAAAGTTAACCAAGATCAATAACTTATTTGCATGATGGAATTCAATGGAGTTATAGTGCTAAAGGTGTAAAACTTGCTTGTTGCAATGAAAATAATGATTGGTTTAGATGAAATAGTTAATGTTCAAATTATTTTGTATAAATGAGTCCTTGCAATAAAAGGAGATGCCTTGTTAGCAAAAAATGAAGAGATAGTATCATTTTACAAGAATTAAATCATTCAATACCTACAAGAAAAACTAATTAAGATGAATGACTTCTTTTTTTGATGGAATTCAATGGATTCATAGTACTAAAGATGCACAAAGGTACTTGTTGCAATGAATATAATGCTTGGTGTACACATAAATGTTAATAATGAGATCATTTTGTGTGAATATGTCCTTGCTACAAAAACATGAGCCTTGTAAGCGACAAATGAAGGAAAAGTCTCATTATTCATGAATTCAACCATTCAATACATGTAAGAAAAACTAACCAAGATCAATGACTCATTTGTTTGATGGAGTTCAATGGATTCAAAGTACTAAATGATGTGCCCAAGAGTCAAAGACTTGCTGTAAAATTAAAGGGTAATTTTGGCCCTTAAATAACAAGATATATAACACACAATTTTAGTGGATAGCTTAAAAGGCTGGTGAAATTTTTATTTATTAAATGAAACTAAATCCTAGATATTTAATGTTATAACAATAAAGGGATGCAATTGATTGATAGATATAACATCACCAATAATTTTATTGGTACAACTATCTTATTAGTAGGTAAGACTTACAAGTAACTCATTAATTTAAGATGTTTAAACTTGTTTCATTTTAAGTGGCACATCATTGTTTTCTTCTCTAAAGTTTTAATTAAGGAAGACTCTCAAAGGATTTTTTGAAAAGAAAAATTTTTACCTAGTTTACCTACCTTATTTGCTAAAAGTTTGAAAAATAGATCAAAATCTTATTAGGTAGAAGTTGTTGATTACTTTAATTATTCCTATGGTGAACTAGATGCAGAAGTTATAGTTAAAAGAGTTAAACTCTATAATAAAATAAAACAACATAAGTAGTTACAAAATGAGAAGATATAGGTAGAAAGGCCTAAGGAGACTTTTGTGAATAGATGAGTTATCCATCCATGAAATATTTGAAAAATTTAGAGAGAAGGGTTATAAACCCATTTCTCAAAAGAAATCCTTTCATGAAAAGAAAAATTTTAAAGAAAATAAAAAGCCTAGTTTGCAATAGAAAAAGAAAAAGAAAACAATTGTCCATTATAAATGCGAAAAGATAAGACATGATTTGAATAAGTATGAAATGAGACAAAAGATTTAAGAATTATTAGTGAATAAAGACCTGAAGAGGTCACTAATGCATACCTTCTTATTAGAAGATGAAACAAAAGAATTATAATTAGAAATAGACCTTTTTGAAGGAGAATAAACTACCTCTAAAAAGAATTTTGATAATAGTTGTAATGGTCAACTCAATTATTATCAAGTTTTATGTAAAATTAATAACTTATTAATCCTTACAAAAGAAGAAAATTTGATATTGGATCTTATCAATAAGATTATGGATTTAAAAGAGATAAGAGAGCAGTTAAAGAAATATTTTTATCTATATCAAGATGAGATTAAAGTTGTAAAATTAAACGAGGATTGTAGTTTAAAAATTGTTATTTAAAGAGTTAGAAGTAATCATTCTAGTTTAAATCTAGAAAAAGTGTGATAAAGCCTTCGATTAGTTAGCTTAATGTTGAGATCAATTAGTTAAATTAACATAAAAAAATTATTAAAAAAAGGGTTTTAGTTTTGTAATTTGTGTATGATAAAATACATGAACATCTAAACATTCTAGCTACTTCTTTAAAAGAAGAATTAAATACTCTTGAATATGTCAATTTAATTGATATGGTTATTACCTATTAATGACATAGATTATTGTTGTAATCAACAAAGAATATATTTTTTTTGGCATAACCTTAATTGATTCAGGTACTAACATGAACTATGTTAATATAGGAATAATTCCTTTAAAATACTTTTCAAAAACAACTAAAGTGTTAAATATTACTGATAAGAGTAAGTTTGTTATTAAGTACAAGTTATCTAATCTACTATATGCAATAAAGGAATTTGTATTGAAATTTCATTTGTACTAGTTAAAAAGTTATCACAAGATGTTATTTTGAAAAATTCTTTCTTGCACATGCTATGTCCTTTTAACAAAATTAACAATAAAGGGATTTTCTCAAAAATAGATGAAAATTTTATTAGCTTTAAGTTTGTGTCTACTCCTCAATATAGTGAAATAGAATTACTTCAAGGAAAAATTAAAAGAAAAGAGATATTTATTCAATCTATTTAAAGTAAAGTAAAAAATAAATATTTACAAGAAAAAAATAAAAACTCTTGTTATTCAAGTCAAAATATAGGAAATACAAAGACAATAAGAAACAATAGTTTGCATTAAGATTCTTGCAACATTTTAGGATAGATAAAGGCATGTGGTAGAATTATTGTATGCAATGATTTTTAATGAAAGATAAATTCCTACTAAGGCTTGACCCATAGCTATAAGGTTAAGACATTTAGAGATCTACAAAAATGAAATAAACAATTTCTTGAAGAAAGGGCTTATTAAAAAAGTTTCAGCCCATAGAGTTGCATAGTAGTTTATGTAGAAAATGCTATAGAATTGAAATGAGAAGTTCCAATATTGGTTGTTAATTATAAATTTTTATATAAACCCCAAATATTTTCAAAATTTAATATAAAATTTGGTTATTGAAAAATCTAAATTCATGAAAAAGATAAATAAAAAACAACATTCAAAATTTCATTCAAACATTATGAGTGTAATGTAATACCTTTTGGGTTAAAACATATACCCTCTGAGTTTCAAAAAATTATGAATGAAATGTTTAATACTTATTTAGCATTCATTATTGTTTATATCAATGATGTGTTAATATTTTCTAACATAACCAGACAAAATTTTAAACATTTAAACCTATTTTTAAAGGTCATTGAAAAAGTTGGTTTAGTCGTATTAGCCAAAAAAATGAAGTTATTCCAAACCAAGGTTGGATTCCTGGGTAATTGCATAGAAAATGGAACTTTAGTTCCTATTGATCAAGTAATTGTGTTTGCCTATAAATTTTCTAATGAAATTAGAGAAAAAAAATAATTGAAAAAGTTTTTAGAATGTTTGAATTATATTTTGGAATTTTATAAAGAATCTTGGCAGCAAAGAATCACACATAGATATGTAGAAGCTATTTTAAGAAACTAAATTAAGCACACCAATAAAAGAAATAAACTTAAAAAAAATAATAACAAAATTAAATATGCATAAAGACAAAGTTTTCATTAAACACCAAATGTCATGACAAGCTTATATTTTACAGAGAGAGAATAAACTTAATTCTTGACAAGAAAAAATAGACTTTACTCGAGTAATTGACAGAGGTTCTATTATACAATCAAAAAGGTGATAACCATTATTGAAGGAATCTTTGTTTTATAAATCAAAGTTGTCCTTTTGCTTATACTTCTAAAGTAGCTTTAATAAAGCTTGTCCATAGGTCCCTCCATTAGTGGTTTACCAAAAGTGGCTTTGTCCTTTCTATAACTCATATGGGTCTTAGAAATCTTGCATGATATCATCATTAGGTTTCTTTGACTACTTTTTACCTAGTCTATTTGTATGTCTTGTTATGGTTAGAGTAGGACAATTGTTATTTCCAATAACCTTTCTTTGGATATTGACTCCATTAAAGTCTTTAACATTTCTTTTGGGTTGGATGGTATAGGCTTTGGTGGTGGAGCTTTAGGTAAATTGATGTAGATAACCCCTTCACCAATGTAGACTCCATCATCAAAGAAATCAAACTTTTCCCACCATCGAATGTTAATCTATCTTGTCAACCATGGAATATGCTTGATATCCACATCCGAAACATTAATCTATTTGGCCATAATAGTATAATCCCACTTAATAATTCAAATATTGATAATGAGCCTTTAACCTCATCATTTGCTTCACAAAATTGTTCATAAATAGTTCTTACTTTTCTTAACTCTAAAATGACCCATTAGACCACCCCGATAGGCCTTACAGACAAGTAGCTCTTGCAAGGAACTTATAGGCATATACAATATGTTCTCTCAAAACAAATGACCCTCTTACCTATAGAATTTCCCCAAAGCCATTTTCTTACAAGTTCCATAAACATTAGCAAAATTAGGATCATTGGCATATAAGTCTTTAATGTACTCAAATTCCAATAATTTTGCATTCAAAGTAGAAACAAGGGCATACCTTTGAGATAAGACATTAACTACCACCTTCTCCTCACCTTGTTTATATTTAATGACGTAGGGAAAGGTCTAAATGAATTCAACCCACTTAGCATGTCTTTTGAATTATGGATAACAAACTTTCCTTGCCCCTTTAAGTGTTTCAAAGATTTGTAATTAGTATGGATAACAAACTCTTTGGGCCAAAGGTAATGTTGCCATATCTCAAAAGCCTATACCAATGCATACATCTACTTATCATAAGTGTGATAATTAAGAGTTACTCCACTTAGCTTTTCACTAAAGTAGGCAATTGGTCACCTTTCTTGCAACAAAATAGCTTTTATGCCAATAGTTAAAGCATCACACTCAATCTTAAAAGTTTTAGTAAAGTGAAGTAAGACAAGTAAGGGTGCATGACTTAATTTTTCCTTAATCAAATTACAAGCCTTGTAGTGGTCACTACCCTACTTAAAGGCCACATTCTTTTTAACAACCTCAATTAAGAACATAACAATGGTGCTAAAGTCTTTAACAAAGCATCTATAAAAAGTAGCTAGACCATGAAAGCTATAAACATCATTGACTTAAGTGTAGGCTAGTTAGGAATTGCCCTAACTTATTCTTTGTCAACCTCAATACCCTTCGCATTCACAATATTGCCAAGAAATACAACCTAATTAGTGAAAAAGGGTTAGTATACAATTTCTCAAAATGTAAAGCATTTATAACACCTTTCTTTTGGCTAGAACTCACTTCCTTACTTTTATAAGATTTGGCCTTAGACTTGTAATTATCCTATTTTAAGTGGTACAAAGATATTTTCTTCTTTAAAGTTTTTACTAGGAAAAATAGTCAAAGTATCTTTTAGAAATAAAAATTTCTGTCTAAGTTGCCTTTCTTGTTTGCTAAAAGAGTAAAAAATAGGTTAAAATCCTATCATGTTAAAGTTATTGATTACTCTTAGTTATATACATATAGAGAATTAGCTGTAAAGGTTCTTATAAAAGAAGTTAAAGTCTACAATGAAATAAAGCTACATAGGCAATTGTAAAGTGGAAAAATTCAAGGCAAAAAGGCATTAAGAGGCTTTTATGAACACATGGGTTATCCACCTATGAAATATCCTAAAAGATTAAAAAGGAAGGGTTATAAACCCATACCTCAAAAGAAATCCTTTTATGAAAAGGAAAAGTCAAGAGAAAAGAAAAGCCTACTTCGTAAAAAAAGAAAAAGGAGACAATTATCTGTTATAAATGTGAAAAAATAAAGAATTATCCTTACAAGTGCAAAATGAAATAGAAAATTGAAGAATTATCTATAGACGAAGACCTTAAAATGTCATTAATACACATCTTTTTATTAGAAGATAAACTTAAGGAATTAGATTTAGAAGTAAACCTTCTTGAAGAAGAAGGAACTATCTTTGAGTATGATTTTGGTAATAATTGTAATGGTTAGTGCTACTATTATCAAGCTTTAGGTAAGAGTAATGGCTTTTTAATCCTTAGAAAATAAGATAGTTTGATGTTGGATCTTATTAACAAGATTATAAATCCAAAGAAAAAACAAGAATAATTGGAAAAATGTCTTAATTTGTCTTGAGACAATACTAGAATCAAAAAATCAAAAGAAGATTACAGTTTAAAAACTATAATTTAGAGAGTTAGAAATAATTATTCTAGTTTAAAACCTAGAACAACAAAACCTTTAATAAGTGAGCTTATAGTTAAATTCAATTAGTTAAAAATTCAAATAAAAGGATTAAAAGTAAGAATGCTAGTTTTAGAATCAATGTTCGATAAGATAAAAGATCCTCCAAACATTCCAGACACTTTATTAAAAGAAAAGTTAAGGACTCTTTAATATGTCAATATGATTGATAAGGTTATTACTCATAATTGTCATGCTTAGATTACAATTGTAATCAATAAAAGTACTTTTTTAAAGTTATTGCTTTGATAAATTCAACCACTAAAATGAATTGTATTAATGAAGGAATAATTCCTTCAAGATACTTTTCAAAAATAATAAAAGTGTTAAACATTCCTAACAAGAGTAAGCTTGTTATTAAATACAAGCTATCTATCACATACAATACATGTAATGAAGGAATATACATAGAAATTCCTTTTGTATTAGTTAAAAAATGTCATAAGATGTTATTTTATGAAATCCTTTCTTGCACATGCTATATCTTATTAAAGAAATTAGCAATTAAGGGATTTTCTCATAAATAGATGAAAAGTTTATTAGTTTTAAATTTATATCTACTCCCTAGGGAGATAGATTTACTTCAAAAAATAAAAATAAAAAAAGAGAGACATTTATTTAGTCTATGCAAAGTGAAGTAAAAAATAAATATTTGTAAGAAAAAATTGATACTTTTGTTATTCAAGTTAAAATATAAGAAGTCTAGAGAAAATTAGAAACACTAGTTTGTGCAAAGATTTCTGCAACCTTTTGGAATAGGAAAAAGAATGTAGTAGAATAACCATATGAGACAATCGTTAATGAAAGTCAAATACCTATAAAATTGACTCATAATTATGGGAACAAGGCATTTAGAGATTTGTAGAAATGAGATAAATGATCTCTTAAAAAATGGCTTATTAAAAAAAAGTAACAACTCATAGAGTTGCCTAGTATTTTATGTAAAAGATGCCACAAACTTGAAAAAGGAGTTTTAAGGTTAGTTATTAACTACAAGTCTTTAAATAAGGCATTACAATGGATTAGTCCTATACCTAATAAAAAAGATTTACTTAATAAGTTTTATGAATTTCAAATAATTTCAAAATTTGACATGAAGTTTGTTTATTGGTAAATTCATATACATAAAAAGGATAAATATAAAACTATATTTATAGTTTGATTTGGACATTATGAGTGGAATGTAATGTCTTTTGGGTTAAAAAATGCACCCTTTAATGATAGATTAGTATTTTCTAAAACTATCAAATAACATTTTAAACATTTAAACATTTTCTTAAAGGTTATTGAAAAAGCTAGTCTATCCATATCGGCTTAAAAAAGATAAAGTGTTACAAACCAAGGTTAAGTTCCTTAGACACTTCATTGAAAATGGAACCATTATTCCCATCAATCAAACAATTAAGTTTGCCTCTAAATTGCCTAATGAAATTAGGGATAAACATTTGTTGCAATGATTTTTGAGATGTCTAAATTATATCTCAAAATTCTATAAAAAAATTAGTTTATGATGCTAAACTTTTGTTTGAAAGATTATAGAAAATTTTGCTAGAATGGTTGGATGAGTATATGAAGGTAGTTAAGAAAATACAAATAGAAATAAAACAACTGCCATGCCTTAAACTTCCTTATCTGGATGCTTTCAAAATAGTAGAGATTGATGCATCATATAAAGGATATGAAAGAATCCTTAAGCAACGGTATAACTTAAAAGAACAATTAATTTGCTTCATTTTATAAGCCTAAAGAGGAGCTAAAGTTAATTACTCTACCATAAAGAAAGAAATTTTAGCCAATGGGCCATGTATTCAAAAGTTTGAAAGTGATATGTTAAATAAAAAATTCCTTCTGAAAAAAGACTATAAGGCAACAAAAGATGCCCATCTTTGCTATATGGCAAAGAATACTTTTTGTATTTGATTTTGATATTAAGTTTATTGAAAGAAATTCTAATTCATTACTTGATTTCTTGTGAATTTTTGAAAGGAAATACACTATGAGTAAGAGGCCTTTTACATAAGGGTCGTAGTCCCCTATAAAGTCAATTAACTCACTAACTAAAGATGCAAAATTAAAAAGAAATTGATAAACTTTGTAATGATATTTATAAGTGAGTTTTGGATAAATTCATCACATATCCTTTAATTCCAAAACACATAAATTTTTTACATGTTATGAAAAATAATTATGCTCAATTGAGACCTAATGAGGTCGCTCATTTTTATCTTAAAAATGATATGTATCCTTATATTAGTATGAAGGACTGCTTGTACTATCAACAGATATTACATAAAATAGGCTTGTTGGTTATTGAACTCGTTGAAAAAATATCTAAGTCTAGTTATGACTTTAGAGATTAGGCCTATGCCAAATTCAAAATAAAGAAAATTTTGTATCCAAAAGATTGGCAAAGTGTCCTTTTTGGATACAAAGATCTAAAAGAATGGTGGAAAGTTAAAACCTATAATTACTTCAATTTTATCCAAACTTGGGAGAAAGCCTTATTTTATAAAAACAAACAAAGGAAATTTAGTTGATTCATTCATATACACCTTCTGAATGGTCCAAAGAAATTTCCAAATTGGTTTAAAACCTTATTTTTAAGTGGGATTTACATCATATAACCCTACCTCACAAAGTGATAACTATTTATGAACAATTCTGTGAAGCAAATGGAGAGATTAAAGACCTTTCATTAATGTTTGTATCGTGTCCCATAAATTATTAAGTGGGATTACACTATTATGGCTAAGCAAGTTAATGTGCTAAATGTTGACATAAAGCATTGATGCAAAAAACCCTAGAAAGACATGGCTTAGGGAACCAATGCACACAAGGAATCAAAGAATAACTAGGAAAGCTAAATTAGAGTTTAATAACACAAACCCTAGACCCAACATTTAAAAGAACACAAACCTAAGGTATTTAAGAAGGTTATGGATGTCGCACTCTAGAAAAGAAAGGAATTAAGAGTGATAAGTCAATCTGAATGCCACAAGAAGAAGTACCTCTTGATAAGTTATTTAGTTCTCAAAAGAACTGAGGGAGAAAAACCTTTGCTTTCTATTTCACTCAAAATTGTTTGATTTTCTAGAACTTACAAGGGGTACTTAGTTATAAGCTAAGATAGCAATCCTAAAGAGGCACAAATTCCTACTTAGGATAAATCCTTATTTAGGAGAAATTCTTATCTAAGGAAATATTCTTACATAGACAATAAACTCCTATTTAGGAATGAATGCTATTACTTAACCTTGGTCTATTAGGTACTCCAATCATATTAGTAAGGCCCAGACTTTCTTTCAAGCTTGAATTCACACCATTTGAAGCTTGGTTGGCCTGAATGTCCTTAATCAGCCCATTTAGTACTTCTTTCATCTTTTTGGCTCTAACTCATGTTATTGGACCTTCTAGAATGTACAATGGACTTTTTACATCCTTTAAAGCCTTCCACCCATTAACTCTAAGGTTCTCATCAATTCTAAGTATACATTAGGATCATTCTTACCTTGGAATGGAGGAATTGTTATTTTACTGCTACCCAAATCATGGTTATAAGTGCCTCACCTCCCAAAATTGCTTTGTTTCTTCTATTGTTGGCAATTCCAACCACAGTAGTTTGATCATCAAATTCATCATCTTCATGGTCATAGACTTGTCTTACTTGCCTTCTTGCATTAGGAATCTCATAGTTCCATGCCTTTTTTGCAACTCTACTATTGTATTAGCTTGCTCCTTCATCCTCTGCGTCATATCATCAAATATAGCATTTCTACTTGAAGATGTATTCCCTGATGATGTCCTAAATGGATTGGCACCAAAGAAAGGAATTGAGCATCAAATTGATTTCATCCCTAGTGTATCCATCCCAAACCAGCCAACAACTGGGAGTAATCCCATGAAGATAAAGGAGCTTCAAAGGTAAGTTAAGGAACTTATTTTAAAAGGATATGTAAGGAAAAGCATGAGTCCTTATACAGTACCTCTCCTACTTGTATAAGAAAAGTTGAATGAAAGACATGCCAAGTGGATTAAATTCATTCAAACCTTTCCCTACATCATCAAGTATAAACAAGGCAATGATTAACGGGTGAGTCCTTTCGAGGAGAGGAGGAATGATGGGTGGAAGGCTTTAAAGGATGAAAGAGGTCCATTACACATTCCAGAAGGCCCAATAACATGAGCTAGAGCCAAAAAGATGAAGAAAGCACTAAATGGGTTGACCAATGACATTCAGGCCAATCAAGCTTCAAATGGTGAGAATTTAAACTTGAAAGAGAGTCCAGGCCTTATTAATATGATTGGAACACCTAATGGACCAAGGCTAAGTAATAGCATTCATTCCTAAATAGCAGTTTATTGTCTCTGTAAGAATTTGTCCCTATATAGGAATTCCTCCTAAATAAGGATTTGTCTTAAGTAGGAATTTGTGTCTCTTTAGGATTGCTATCTTGGCCTATGAATAGGTACCCCTTGTAAGCTTTGGAAAATCAAACAATTTTGAGTGAAATAAAAAGTAAGGGTTTTTCTCCCTCAGTTCTTTTGAGAACTAAATAACTTACCAAGAGGTACTTCTTCATGCGGCGTTCAAATTGACTTATTACTCCTAATTCCTTTTTTTTTTTAGAGTGTGGCATCCATATCCTTCTTAAAATACCCTAGGTTCATGTTCCTTGAATGTTGGGTCTAGGGTTTGTGTTATTAAAATTTAATTTAGCTTTCCTAGCTATTCTTTGATTCTTTGTGTGTGTTGGGTCCTTAAGTCACATCTTTCTGGGGTTTTCTGCATCATGCATATTCCAAGGTTGGTAAGATGGATTAATATCCACTAGTGGGAAATGTTTGATTTCTTTGATGATAGAGTTTATAGTGGTAAAGGGATCATTTGCATTAATAGGCTTAAAGCTCCACCTCTAAGGCCCATGCCCTCTGGTCCAAAAGAGATACTAAAGATTTTAATGGAGTTTGTATTAAAGAAAGGTTATTAGAAATTATGGTTGTATTAAAGAAGTTTATCAACTTCTTTTCTTATATTTGCTCCTTTGGCTGATGAATTAATTGACTTGGCTAGGAACTGAGGCACTTGCACCAATGGCCTTTTAGTCATTGATTAATTCCCTGCAAAAACTCATGAGTTAGGAAATTTGATAATGCATTAAAATTTTCTTTAATAAACTCAATCTCAAAATTAAAAATAGAAAGTATTCCTTAGAGGCAAGATTTTTAACATCTTTAGTAAGGAGGTCTTTTGTAGTCTTACAATCAATTCTTAGAAGAAACTTTTGATTTATTAAATCATTTTCAAACTTTTGAATGCATAGCACAATAGCAAGAATTTCTTTCTTAATAGTAGAGTAATTAACTCTACCTCCTTTTAAGATTCCAGAAGTAAAATGAACTAACTGTTCTTTTAAGTTAATCCTTTGCTTAAGGATTCCTCTATAACCCTTGACCAATGCATCAATTTCAACTCTTTTGATCACATCAAGATGTGAAAGAGCTAAACAAGGCTGCTCTTTAGATTTTAACTTTATTTTCTTAATTGCTCATGTATGTTCATCCTTCCATTAAGGAGGATTCTTTGTAAAAATCTAAAATATAATTTAGACACCCTAAAAACCTTTATAATTATTGTTTTTCCCTAATTTCATCAGAGAATTTAGAAGTAAATTCAATTGCTCAATCAATAAAAATAATTATGTCATTTTTGATGAAATGACCTAGGAACCTAACCTTGGTTTGAAATAACTTCATCTTTCTTGTTGATACAACAAGACTTGCTTTCTCAGTAACCTTTAAGTAAAGGTTTAAGTGCTGAAAATGTTGATCAATTGTGTTAGAGAAAACAAACAAATCATTTATACACACTATAATGAATGTTATATAAGTATTAAATATCTCATTCATGATTTTTTGAAATTCAGAGGGTGCATTCTTTAACTCAAAAGGCACCACATTCCATTCA
Organism: Bruguiera hainesii; assembly: GCA_023213295.1. Classification (NCBI taxonomy): domain Eukaryota; kingdom Viridiplantae; phylum Streptophyta; class Magnoliopsida; order Malpighiales; family Rhizophoraceae; genus Bruguiera; species Bruguiera hainesii. The sequence goes on from JAHOYR010000005.1 coordinate 3,594,833, forward strand.
TAATGTCCAAATGGAACTATAAAGGTCATTTTATACCTATCTTCTTCATGAATTTGGATTTGCCAATATCCCAATTTCATGTCGAATTTTGAAAATATTTAGGCTTCATAAAGCATATTTAATAAATTTCTTTTATTAGGTATTAGATACCTAATCTATCTTAATGCCTTATTTAAAGATTTATAATTAATAACTAGTCTTAGAACCCCTCATTCCACCTCAACAGCATTTTCCACCTAAAATGCCGAATAGCTTTATGGGCTATTACTTTTTGTAATATGCCTCTTTTGCTAGCAATCATTTATCTCCTTTTGTTAGGTTTCTAAGTGTCTTAGTCCCATGGCTATGGGCAAGCCTTAGTGGGAATCATACTTTTATTAAAAGTCACTTCATATGGAAATCTTGCCAAATATCTTTTTCTATCCCAAAAAGTAGTGGGAATCTCTGTACAAACTAAAGTTTCAAGCTTTATCTATATCTCATGTATTTTATTCTGAATAATAGGAGAGTTGATCTTTTCTTAAAGGTATTTATCTTTTACTTTGGTTTAAAGAGATTGAATAAATCTCTCTTTTCTTCTTATTGATCTTTGAAGTAAATCTATCTCCCTAAATTAAGGAGTAGATATAAGCTTAAAACTAATAAGCTTTCCATTTATTTTTGTGAAAATCCATTTATCACTTATTTCCCAAATCTTGAGACAAGTTTTTAACCAATATAAATAGAATTTCAATACAGATCTGTTCATTGCAAATAATAGCATCAAATAGCTTGTATTTAATAACAAGCTTACTTTTATTGATAGTGTTTAACATTTCAGTTGTTTTTGAAAAATATTTTGAAGGAACTATACCTTTATTTATGCAATTCATATCAATGCCTGAATCAATTAAAGCTACTATAGAAAAGACATATTCTTTATTGAACACTATTGTGATCTGAGTATGCCATTTATGAGTAATAATTTTATCCATATTGAAGAGTACTCAATTCTTCTTTCAAGGAAGTCTTTGGAATATCCAAAGGATTGTTATCCTATTCATATACTATTTCTAATATTGTTACTCTTTCTCTTAATTCTTTTATTTTAGTTTTTAACTGATTAATTTCAGCTTTAAACTCTGAAATAGAAGGTTCTATTATTATTATAGTTTTTAAACTAAAATTACTAGGATGATTATTCTGAATTCTCTGAATAACAGTTTTTAAATTGTAGTCTTTAACTAGATTTTTAACCTTATTTTCATTTCAAGACAAATGGAGATATTTTTCCAATTGTTCTCTTTTCTCTTTTGGATCTATAATTTTATCAATAAGATCTAGAATCATATTTTCTTCTCTAATAAGGACTAATAAGCTATTTCTCTTACACAAAGCTTGATAATAATTGTAGTGTTCATCATAACTATGATCAAACTCTTCAGAATATGTGCACTAATGACCAATTCTTGATACAATCCCCTAGTAAGAAGATGTGCATCAATGACCTCTTAAGGTCTTCATTAATAGATAATTCCTGAATTTTTTATTTCATTTTACATTTATTAGAATAATTTCATACTTTTTCCACATTTATAACAAACAATTGTTTTCCTTTTCTTTTTTTATGGAACAAGCTTCTTTTTTCCCTTTAATTTTTCCCTTTCATAAAAGGGCTTCTTTTAAGGAATATGAAGTTCCCAACTTCACCCTAGGATCTACTAGTTTGTGATACTGAGAGGGGGGATGAATCAATATCACCACAATTCGCAATTCGCAGGAAAGTGAACAACTTCAATCTCTTCTTAAAAGCGAACTCTTTCTCAGATTCGACTAAGGTAGATCTATTGCTACCTACTAATCACAATAGTCCCCAAAGTCACCTTTCAGACACCTTGCCTAATAGACAATTCGGATGTTCTTGTTTAGGTCTTCGTTAGGTTATAGGTTGGCTCATATTTTAGCTGCATTCACAACTCAATTCAAAACACAAAACGTAAAGCAAATTAAGGACACACGAGATTTACGTGGTTCCGTCAACGTGACGTACATCCACGGTGGTAGGGACTCTCCCTTACCAAGACTATCCACTATACTTGAGAATTCCAGTTACAATGGATGTCTTAATCTTCTGCTCCTTTCACTATTGCAATTACTAAGCAAGTACAATACAAAGAGTGTCACTTACTGTGTCTACCCTTCGTCTAGCTCGTCTTGCCTCTGTTGAATTGAAAGGCTGCTCCACTGCCGCTTAGAAGTTCACCGCAATGCTCTTTAACCTCTCTTGAAGAAATCTAGAAATACGTTGCGTTCTTTCCGATGCTTCGCCAAATTCCTTCTCTAGGTTGTCTCACACAGCTCCTGCTTTCACCGTCTCACGGTTTCACAGCTTGCACTCAAGCTTCTAGTCTGCCGTTTCATGTCTCACGGCCTGCCCCACGCTTCTGATCAGTCACGCTGTTGCACGTTCTGGTCTCACGCTTCTGGTCTGCCATTTCAAGTCTCTTGGCCTGCCTCACGCTACTGGTTTTTCTGGTTCACGTCTCTCGCCCTGCCTCACACTTCTAGTCTGCTGTCTTCTCTTCCGGGTGGTCTCACAAATACTAGGTCTGCTGTCTTCTCCTCCGGGTGGTCTGTTTCTTATTTCTCCTCTTGCTGGTTGTGCGTTTCTGGTTTGCTTGCAGGACGTGTTTCTGGTTTCCTTGCAGGAGGCGTTTCTGGTTTGCTTGTAGGATGTGTTTCTGGTTTGCTTGCAGGAGGCGTTTCTGGTTTGCTTGCAGGAGGTCGCACTTTCTGGTTTTCTCTCCCGGTGGTGACGTTTCTGGTTTGCTCTCCTGGTGGTGTTGTTTCTGATCTCTTGCCATTCTGCTCTCTCTTCCTTTTGGCCGGTTGCTGTAGGGTTGCTGTTTTTTCAATTGTGTTGGCCCTCTGCCCTAGTTTTGTCTTCCAAGGCCTTTATATACTCTCTTCCATGAAACCCTAATAGGGTTTATATGGCAGATTTACGTTCTTGCCCTTACACAACAGATTTACTTTCTTGCCCTTCAATGTGGCTTTACTTTATTGCCCTTCCATGTGGCTTTACTTTCTTGCCCTTCATTGTGGCTTTACTTTCTTGCCCTTCCATGTGGCTTTACTTTCTTGCACACTTAACCCTAGTTGACAACAATTACAACCCATATAAGGCTGTGGGAACAACAGAATAGGTTTATAACCCTTCTTTATTTTCTTTGGAGGCCTTATGGGTGGATAACCCATCTATTCGTAGAAGTCACCTAAGGCCTTTTTAACTTGGGCCTTATCATTATGCAATTGTTTATGCAATTTTATTTCATTACAGAGTTTAACTCCTTTGGCAACTACCTTAGCTACCAACTCACCATAAGTATAGCTAAAGTAGTCAATAACTCCCTCATGATAAGATTTTAATCTATTCTTAACTCTTTCAAAAAAATAGGGTAGTTAATCTAGATAAAATCTTTTCTTTCCAAAAAATACTTTAACTATCTTTTTTAGTAAAAACTTTTGAAAAGACAACATCTTTGTACCACTTGAACTAGGATAAGTCTAAACATCTTAAATTAATAAGTTGCTTTAGGTCATGTCAACCAATAAAGTCGTTAAACCAATAAAATGATTGGTAATAGTGTAAATTAGTGTATTAACTCTATCAAATATTAACAAACCTTGTTTTGTCTTAACAACATTAAAAATTTGAATTTTAACTTCACTTGGTAAATAAAAATCCCATCAACCTTGAAGTTAGCTTGTGAAGTCGTTAGCAATAAACTTTGTTATATCAAGGTTAGTATTATCCCTAACTTTTATAACAAAAGCAAACATATAATGTAGTAGAATGAGAATATGATTTTCAAACATTCCATCCAAATTCCATTCTCCTATACTATTATCACTGTATTATACATAATTGTACTCAGACTGTTCCTTTAATAAGAGGTCTACTAATGTGGGTCTAAGGTAATATAGTTTTGTAGGTGCTTTATTAAAAGTCATTTTATTAATTTCCATAGTTCCTCTCTTACTAGAGGATGATGGATCTTTAGGATTTTGTCCTAATAAGAACATCTCTTGAATTATTTCAATATAATCTTCAGATTCTAAAGATTCTTCTTCTTTTTATACCTCCTATATTATTTCCTCTTTTTCCTAATATAAAGATATCCTTTTCTTTTAATCCAAAGTTACTTAACCTTTTGATTTTCCCATCAATCATTTCTTATTTTTTAGGAGTTTTACTCATCATATGATGATCTTTTTGTTTTTCTTTTCAACATCATGGGATTAAATAAAACCCTTTTTTTCAAACTCTGGTTTAACCAGAGGTCCTGGAATTTGCTAAACTATAGATTTCTACACTACTTCATCAATTTTTTCTTTAACTCTATTGAGTTGATTTCCAACTGATTGAAGGTATAGATTAGTATAGTTTCCTTTTTCCAAAATAATATTTGTGTGAGGCACTTCATTATAAAGGGAGGCTAGCACTTCTCTATCATCAATTTTAACACTCAGATTAAGTGTATAAGGGTGAATATCATTAACTCTATTCCCTTTTCATGTAATATATTATCAATATGCCTTTTCAAGATCTATACACTTTTCTAGTGCAGAAAAATCCAAAAATTATTTTTTCCTTAGTTTATAAACCTTTTCTAAAGAAGTGAAAATATCAATTGGTTCTTCAACTGATTTCATTTTCTCTACATACATTTTATGGCATTTATGTCAAACTATTCTTTATTTTTCACCAAAAGTAACAAAGAACCATTTTCATTTTAAATCATTTTTAGGAGAGTAAAATAACTCTCTTAGTTTTTCTTTGGTTTCATCAACCTTTTCTGGAATATAGACTTTTATCTTCATTTAGATAGCCTATATCCAAATAAGAAGGAGATTTGGGCCTATGGGTCTAACTATATGTATCCTATGGTTCATTAACTATAGAGGCTAAGGTTGAAGGAGCAAAGTCAACCTTATATTGCAGTTGACTAACCTATTCTCTAGTCCTCTGAATACCATCTAACTTAGTCATAGGCACCAATGAGGTAGAATATCTAGGTTTAACCTTTTCTTTACCTTTATCAAGGTTTAAAGTCACACTTTTAGATGGAGCAAATTGAATTTTGACATCTCCATCTTGATATTCAACAACTTCTTGGACTTGTCATTAACTTGTTTAACAAGTTCACCAGCCTTTTCTAAGACCCATTTTTTTAGGTAACTTAACTTGATTCCATGTTATAGTTCTTGGAATCATCACATTGGATTTTGACATATTAGTCAAAAACAATGTAGTGGTTCCCTTATCGGTGTATCTTGTTGGGATTTGCCTAATTCCAAGAATTATGGTGTTCATCACCTTATAGTGAATCTTGTAAATAAGGATCAAATTCTCTAAAGCAAGCATCATATCAAATCCTTCAGTTTTGATATCCAAACATAAAGCATGCATTAAATTTGGATATGATAATGAGAAAGTAAAGTTTGGAAAACAAGAGAACCATATTGGTCCATCACTTAATGTTGATTTAATTACTCCTAATAAGGAGTTGTGAAAATGATTGTATCTTTTATCTCTAACATAAATAATTGTTAAGTTATTTAAACCTAGTCTAGTAGCAGGTTTTAATACTACTTAAACCATACCAACATGAAGAAACTTATACTTTTATTGGTATGAGCTAATGAGCTCCTAAGATAACAAAAAGAAATCATTGTAGCCCTGAGTTAAGGCAAAGATTGTTCAACCATTTTTATAACATAATCAACTTTTGAAAAGAAAATTATTTGTTTATAAACTTGGGAAGAGGAAAAAGAAGGCAAAGTCCAATTTTGTAAATAATTGTTATCTAAATTTTCATTCATTATTATTTCTTTATTTTTAGAAAATCTAATACTACTACTACTACTATCCTTGGCTAAACTATTACTCCTGAATAGTCTATCTGGCCTTAACCTATCTATGACTCATCGTATCACTATCAATGATTTATGCCACAACCTTAACATACTAACACAGCAACAACAGATACAAGGGCAATGCGACTTGAGGTTTCAAAAATGAATCACAAGTAAATTCAGACCTTTGAGATTACTAAGAAGATCAAATTTATAGGATATTGAATAACAACTTAAAACAACAAATACCTCACCCCTTAGGTTTCGGCTTTGATACCATTCAATATGTAGCACACACAAATTTGCAAATTTATAGATAAACTAATGGTAGCCTAAATAAAAACTTTTCTTTCCAAAAAATGCTTTGACTATCTTCTCTAGTAAAAACTTTTGAAAAAAAAAAAAACATCTTTATACCACTTAAACTATAATAAGTCCAAACATCTTAAATTAATAAGTTGCTTAAGGCTTCTGTTAACTAGTAAAGTAGCTGAACCAATAAAATGATTTGTAATAGTGTAAATTAGTGTAAATTTTGTGTCTTTGTAATACAATTTTGTAGGTTCTTTGTTAAAAGTCATTTTATCAATTTCCATAGTTCCTTTCTTACTAGAGGATGATGGATCTTTAGGATTTTGTTTTGATAAGAACATCTCTTAAATTCTTTCAATGATTACATAAGACATGTTGCAACCATTAAAGATTACCAAAATGTGCAATGCCTTGGTATGGTTATGCCACTCAACTAGAATTTCTTCATCCAAGAATTTGATGTAATTGCATGTCATGATATTATTGACAATGTGGTCAAAATTGGCCAAAAAAATGTCAACCAAGACATATGCCTAGTTGAGAATATATAGCAAAGATCTTTGATGAAACCCAGAGTTCATCAGTAGAGAGAGAATTTAGATTTTGGTTAGGGTTCAATTAAATTGCTCAACCACACTATACTCACTTAATTTAATATATCTAAGGAACAATCCATCTTTTTTATCAATAACAATTTCCCTAGGTTTTGGGTTTTTCTCATTAGATGACTTTACATCATTAACATTTTGAAAAGGGATTTCTTTAACATCATCTAAGATCACAATGGTTTCTCTTTACTTTGCTTAAGTTTTTATGTGCATTTTGGAGTGTAACATCTCCCACTTCAAGTGATATCCCTAACTCTTGTCATGTTGGATGTTACTGCAAGCATTGACTCTAGTGTCGATGCTTGATCATGGAGTTTACTTGACAACTATAGTCTCACTAGATTGCCTTGCCTTTCTAATAACAGTAATAAAGTGTTGGAGGAGAAGGTGGGACCTGAGTGGTTAAGAGAAATATTTTGGGTGGTATTGAGTTTCTTTGATATCAAAAGGGTGGGCACCTACGAGCTAGTGCCTTAACCTTTACCATGTTAATTTTGAGGAAGCTAGAATTTGGTCATCTATAATCATCATGTAGGCACTCCTTAACTTGATTCACAACCTTATAATTGGGAAAGGAATTAGCATTGACTTTAGGCTTCCTCTCAAATTTTGAAAAGTCAATCCATCCTCCATCCCTAAACTTTTAGACTTTATGTTTAAGGGTCTAACAATTGTCAATTAAATGTCTAGTTTATCCATCATGGTTCTGGCACTTAGCATTGGCACCATGCTAGTTAAGACAAGGTGGTTTTAGTTGTTCCTTAGCTATAATGGTAACCAATTTTTTTTGAACAAGCCAAGGTAGCAACTCAGAATAAAGCATTAATATAGGGTCAATTTTCCTTCTTTCTTGCCTTTTAGGGTCAACTTGATTACTCAAAGATGCTAACTCACAAAGATTTGGCTAAGAAGGTCATGGTTAAGGATTTTGGTATGAAAATGGTGCTGATATGCTGTGAGACTGATATGATTGGTGAGGATTAAATTGCTCCTATAAGTTGCTAAATGACTAGTAAACAGGGTATGGTCTTAACTAACTATCATATTCAATCACTTGGACCTCATATTCTTTCTTTTTGGTCACACCAATTTTCTTAGATGTTGTAGAGTCAATAACAATATCAAAAATTTTACCCTTTCAGATGCCCTTATTAATTCTTTCTCTTATAATCACAAGATTTATGAAGCTTCCTAATCCATTTCCTACCATCTTATTATAGTAATGGGGTTTCAAGGTATTTAGGAAAGTGGAAACCAATTCTTTTTCTAGCATTAAAGGTTAGACCTAGACAATTATATTGTGTCATTGTTGTGCATTGCATGAAAGTGATGCGAAAAACCCTAACAGATGTGGCTTAGGGACCTAACACACAAAAGGAATCAAAGAATATCCAAGAAAGCTAAATTATATTGTAATAACACAACCTTAGACCCAACATTCAAAGTAACATGAACCTAAGGTATTAAAGAAGGATATGAATGCCACACTCCAAAAAAGAAAGGAATTAGGAGTGATAAGTCAAGTTGAACACCACAAGAAGAGGTACTTCTTAATAAGTTCTTTAGTTCTTTAAAGAATTGAAGGAGAAAGCCTACTTTTTATTTCTCTCGAAGTTGTATGATCTTCTACAACTTATAAGGAGGTGCTTATTTATAGGTTAAGATAGTAATCCTAAAGAGGCATAAACTAAGGAGGCATAAATTCCTATTTAGGACAAATCTTTATTTAGGAAGAATTCCTATTTAAGACAAATTCTTACAAAGGAAACTCACTTTTATATAATCACTTATTTAGGATAAACAACTATTTATGAGTGAATGCTATTACTTAGTCTTAGCCCATTAAGTACTCCAATCATATTAATAAGGCCTTTACTCTCTTCCAAGCTTAAATTTGCACCATTTGAGGCTGGGTTGTCTTAAATGTCCTCAATCAGCCCTTTTAGTACTTCTTTCATCTTTTTGGCTCTAACTCATGTTATTAGGCCTTTTGGAATGTGCAATGAACCTCTTACATCCTTTAAAACCTTCTAGCCACCATCTATAAGGTTCTTCTCATCATTCTCCCTCCCTTTAAAAGGATTTGTCCTTGATCATCACCTATATCAAAAGGGGAAAAATTAGAAATATTAAATGTTGCACTTACATTATACTCATTTAGAAGGTTCAACTTATAAGTATCGTCATTAATTGGTACTATAACTTGAAATGGACAATCTCTTCTAGGTTTTAGCTTTGAACACCTCTAAGTTGGGAACCATTCCTTACACATATGCACCTAAACCCAATCGCTAGGTTCAAACACTGCCTTCTTTCGCCCTTTGTTGACATGGGATGCTTATTGCTCAATTCATTTTTCAATATGTTGCTGCATCTTCTTATGCAATTTCTTCACCATGTCAACCTTGCGTTCAAAATCTAAGCTAGCATACTCATCGACAAGTATAGGCACCAAATCCAAAGGAGTTAATAGATTAAAACCATATACAATTTCAAATAGAGAGTAACTAGTAGGAGAGTGAACACTCTTATTATATGCAAACTCAACATGAGGTAAGCAATCTTCCCATGTTTTCAAATTCATTCGAATAAGAACATGCAAAAGAGTAAAAAGAGTTTGATTAACCACCTCAATCTGCCCATCAATTTTTGGATGACAAGTAGTTGAAAACAATAGCTTAGTACCTAACTTACCCCATAAAGTTGTCCATAAGTATCTTAAGAACTTTGTATCTTGGTTTGAGACAATGCTTTGTGGCATGTCGTGTAAACAAACTACTTCTCTAAAGAATAAGTTAGTCACATTGCTTACATCATTAGTTTTATGGCTTGGGACGAAGTGTGCCATCTTTGAAAATTTGTCACCAAAAACAAATACAAAATCCCTACCCCTTTTGAATCATGACAACCCTAATACAAAGTCTATAGATAAATCAACTTAGGGATGGCTAAGTATGGGTAAGGGGTATACAGGCCATGGGATAAAACTCTAAATTTAGTCTGTTTGCATGTTATGCATCTCTCACATACCCTCTCAACATCTTGTTTCATATGTGGCCAAAAGAAATCTTTAGTTGGGACATTTAGGGTTTCCTAACTCTAAAATGACTCATTAAACGACTCGCATAAACTTCTCTGACAACCAACTCCCTCAAAGAGCTCATCAACACGCATAAACAAATTTCCCTAAATAGGAAAATCCTCATGCCTATAAACTTTTTAAAGGTTGAATTCCCACATGTTTCATACACATTAGCAAAGTTAGGATCTTCCATATATAAATCTTTAATATACTCAAATCCTAATAATTTTGCAATAACTATAGAGATAAGGGCATACCTATAAGATAATGCATCAGCTACCACATTTTCCTTACCTTGTTTATATTTGATTATATAGGAAAAGGTCTCAATGAATTCGATCAACTTGGCATGTCTTTTGTCCAACTTTCCTTGTCCCTTCAAGTGCTTCAAGGATTCATAGTCAGTATGGATGACAAACTCCTTGGGCTAAAGGTAAGGTTGCCATGTCTCCAAAGCTTGTCCCAATGCATACATCTCTTTATCGTGGGTAGGATAATTGAGACTTACTCTACTTAGCTTTTCATTATAGTAGGCAATTGGGCACTTTTCCTACATTAAAACAACTCCAATGTCAATCCTTGAAGTATCATACTTAATTTCAAATGTTTTTGCAAAGTTAGGTAAGGTAAGTAAGGGCGCAAAATTTAATTTTTCCTTAATGCAATTAAAAGTCTTGTTTTGATCACTAGCCCCCTTAAAACTCACATTCTTTTTGATAACCTAAGTTACTGGTGCAGCAATGGTGCTAAAGTCCCTAGCAAAGTGTCTATAGAAACTAGCTAGACCATGAAAGCTACACATATCACTAATTGACTTAGGTGTAGCCCAATCACAAATTGCTCTAACTTTTTTCTTGTCAACCTCAATACCTTTAGCACTCACAACATAGCCAAGAAATGTGATCTAATTACTATAAAGGAACATTTCTTCAAATTAGCATACAATTTCCTAAAACATAAAACCATTAAAATAGAATGTAAGCGATCAAGATGCTTTTCTAGGCTTTTACTATAGACCAAAATATCATCAAAATATGCAACCTCAAATTTACCAATGAATGGACATAAAACATGATTCATTAGTTGCATAAAAGTGCTTAGAACATTAATGAGACCAAATGGCATAACAAGCCATTCATACAAACCATACTCAGTTTGAAAGTTGTTTCCCACTCATTTCCCTCTTTGATCCTAATTTGGTGATATCCACTTTTCAAATCAATTTTAGTAAAGGCACATGAACCATGCAATTCATCTAACATGTCATCTAACCTAGGTATAGGGTGATGATACTTTACAGTGATTTTGTTGATTTCTTGACAATCAGTACACATTCTCTAAGTTCCATCTTTCTTGGGTACAAGTAGAATAGGAACCGTATAGGTACTCATGCTTTCCCTCACATATTCCTTCGAGATAAGTTCATTAACTTGCCTTTAAAGTTCCTTTGTCTCCTCAGGATTACTCCTATATGTTAGCCAATTTAGGATGGATGCACAATGGATAAAATCAATTTAATGCTCAATTCTTCTTTTAGGTGGCAATCCATTTGGGACATCATCAGGGAAAATATCTTCAAATTCCTGCAAAAGAGAAATAACAACACTAGGCAAAGATAGGTCAAACTTGTTAGTGTTAAAATGTTCTTTTGACATCACTTTCTTTTGCGTAGAAACTTTATGTTTTCTTCTCTCTCTCTTGTGTCCTTACATTTTCTCCTCTCTCTTCTCTTTTTTCAATCTCTCTTTTCTATTCACTCTCATTTTTAATCCTTAACTAATCCTTATAAGCTTGTTGAGGCAATAATGGTACAAGAGTGACAGGTATTTCATTCATTACAAAGGAATATTGATTCTTAAAGCCTTTATGCATAACTCACCTGTTAAACTACCATGACCTTCCTAATAGAATATGGCCTGCATATATAGGTCCAACATCACATAAAACTTCATCATGATACCTTCTGATAGAAAAATGACACAAGCACTTGCTTATTTACCTTGACTTCACCACTCTCGTTTAACCATTAAAGCTTATATGGCTTAGGATGCTTTATAATAAGTAAATTCAGCTTTTTAACCATAGTTGTGCTAGCAACATTAGTGCAAGTCCCAACATCAATAATCATACTATATACCTTATCTTGATGAGACACCTCATCTAAAAGATATTATCTTGTTGCACCTCATTTTCTTCCTTCACTTGCACATTCAATACTCACTTTGTGACAAGAGCTACTTCATTAACCAGATACTCTTATCCATCACTTTCACCCACTAATGATGACACATAATTATCATATGATTCACTTGCAATTTCAACATCACCATTACCTCTTAAGATCATTGCATGCTTATTTGGACATTAATATGCAATGTGACCCCTGTCCAAACACTTAAAACATTAAACATCTCTATTTCTACTTGGTTGGGGGTTAGAATTACTTACCTCTTAAACCCACATTCTTGCACTTAGATAGCTCGACTTTGGACTTGTAATTGGCTTTCTCATCCCTTTTACTCCAATTCTACTTCTTAGATGAGGTAAAACCCAAATTCTGTCAAAATTGTGTGGAACCCTTTCGTATAAGTTCTCTTTCAAGTTTCGTTACCATGTGCACCATGTCTTTTAATTCCACATAGTGTTGTAATTCAACCACTTTGGCTATGTCTCTATTTAGCCCTTATAGAAATTGAGTCATGGTTGCCTCTCTATCTTCTTCTACATTCGCCCTAATCATGGCAATCTCCATCTCCTTATGGTAGTCCACACTTTTGGTGCCCTAAGTGAGCCCTTGCAACCATTGGTACAACTCCCTATAATAGTGGTTAGGGACAAACCTCCTCCTCATGATAGCCTTCATCTCTTCCCATGTATCAATAGGCTACTCACAATTCCTTCTCATAGTCAAAACAAGTTGTTCCTCCAAAATAATAGTATAATCAGTAAATTTAATGACAACAAGTTTTATCTTTTTCTCCTCAGAATAGTTGTCAATCAAAACCCAATTTAACCTTATTCTCTTATTTTAGGTACGCATTAGGATCATTCTTACCTTGGAACGGAGGAATTTCCATTTTACTGCTACCCAAATCATGATCATAGGTGCCTTGCCTCCCAAAATCTCTCTGATCTCTTTTATTATTGGTAGTTCTAACCACAGTAGTTTGATCATCAAATTCATCATCTTTATGGTCATAGGCACACCTCAATTGCCTTCTTGCTTTAGGAGCCTTATATTCCCTATGCCTCATTTGCAACTCTATTATTGTATTAGCTTACTCCTCCATACTCTCCCTCATATCATCAAATCTGGTATTCATGAGTTCAAATTGTTGTGACATAGGTTTGATTATGAAGGACACATCAAAAACTCCCTTTTGAGCTACACCTTTGTTTATGAAAGTCATAGTATTACTTTTGCAAAAAATGATTAGAATACCTTACAGAACACTCCCTTACGTGTTTCACTCAAAAAAAGAGGTGTCACAGTCCCTCGTGTTTACACTTTAATGGCTTTTTCTTAATATGAATTTGCACTCTTGCCTTTTCTGACTCAAATTTCCCATTTTAGCTATTTAAAGAACTAAACAAACTAAATAAAGAGAATTGATTTTGAACAAAATAAGATAAAGGACATAAAATTGAACAAATTGGAGAATAAGGAGTCAAAAGAAATGAAAAAGGATATCAAGACAAACAAATTTAATGAATTAAACTCACAAAATCAAGATAGGGGGTTAAACCTAAAGGACAAACTTGGACGACATAACAAGAAAATAAATGACAGAATTAGAGTTGAGTAAGAAAAATATATTATTATTATTGCCAATATGACCAAATTGTTTAAGTTTTATCAATAACTTGAATTTAATGCCTTCTTTTGTTTTCTTTTTCGTTCCTCTTTTTTTTTTTTTTTTGTTTTTTTGCTCAACAAAACAATAGTAGAATAATTAGGGATAGCAATTGGAATTGAAATTAGCACATTTTTTAGAGTTATAATCTCAAACAAATAAGCAAAGTGAGAAGGGTTACAAATGGATAGATTAGCAAATTTGAATGGTTATGTGCTTAATAGGCAAATTAAACAGAAATAAATAAGTTAAAAGGTAGCAAATTGAAAAATTAGTTTATCCAACCTATTTTAAAGTTTGGTTCTAATACCAACTAATACAGAAAACCCCAAAAGATGTGGCTCAACACACACAAGGAATCAAAGAATATCCAAGAAAGCTAAATTAACTATAATAACACAACCTTAGACATAACATTCAAAGGAACACAAACCTAGGGCATTTAAGAAAGATATGGATGCCACACTCTAGAAAAGAAAGGAATTGTGAGTGATAAGACAAGTTGAATGCCACAAGAAGAGGTAATTCTTGATAAGTTCTTTAGTTCTTTAAAGAACTGAAGGAGAAAGCCCTTACTTTTTATTTCTCTCAAAGTTATTTGATCTTATAGAGCTTATAAGGAGATGCCTATTTATAGGTAAGATAACAATCCTAAAGAGGCATAGATTCCTATTTAGGACAAATCTTTATTTAGGAAGAATTCCTATCTAAAACACATTGTTACACAAGAAACTCACTTTTATACAATCACTTATTTAGGATAAACTACTATTTAGGAGTGAATGTTATTACTTAATCCTGACCTATTAAGTACTTCAATCATATTAATAATGTCATGACTCTCTTATATTCTTGAATTCACACCATTTGTAGCTGGGTTGGCCTTAATGTCCTCAATCAGCCCATTTAGTATTTCTTTCATCTTTTTGGCTTTAACTCATTTTATTGGGCTTTTTGAAATGTGCAATAGTCCTTTTGCATCTTTTGAAGCCTTCCACCCATCATCTCTCAAGTTCTCATTAGAAAGTCTTTTCTGGCTTTTCCACAGCTTAAAGATCCATATGAGTAGGTTCTATCATAGAGATATGCTTAAACTTAGCCTTAAAGGCAATTGCTAGCTCTTTCCAATTTATGACATTTTTTTAGTCTTATTTGATGTAGAATGGGAGGTCACACCCATAAGATTGTCTTGAAAGTAATGTATTAAGAATTTTTCATTATGAGCATATATTGGCATCTTTTGAATATATATAGTCAAGTGGTTTGCATGTGGTCCCATGTCATCATACTTTTTAAAATTTAGAGTCTTCAATTTTAAACCGAACAAAGGTTAATGCACTTAGGAGAGTGTGAACATTATCTCCTTTGATGGCCTTGACTTCTCTTGTAAAAGGGCATTTTTTTTATTTCATGGAATGCTTAGTTCTTTTTGCCACTTCATCTTTTAATTCAAGAGTAGTTTTAACTTTACCAAAGGTAGTGTGAATAGGGTAATGTGTTGGGGTGACATTAGGTGTATACATTTTGTGCAACTGTCATTTATCCTAAAGAGGGGTGCATTGTTGATTAAGAGTAAGTGAAGGGTGATGGAAAATTTTTTGACATTAAGGTTGTTTGAAATATTCTACCAATCATAGCTAAAGGGCTTTCTTAAGGACCTATGTCCTTAACAACTATTTTTTCCTTCAGCAAAATGCTTGAACTGCTGCTATATCTATTCCTTCAATTTCTCAATTAAGGTTTAAACCTCATATATGTGGTTAACCAAATCCTTGACTTTGTCCTTCATCCTTCTTTTGTGGGATCTAGTTATAATTGTATGCCTTGTTAGTTGTAAGCTCCTGATAGTTTATTGCATTGTACCTTTAATCAAGGTGGATAAAATAGAGTATGCCCAAATGGATGTCATGAGGAACATAATAAAAGAAAACACAGGAACTATGCTAGTACAAGGCCTACAAAATTATAGCATGAATTGTAAAGTATTATAGATAAAACTAAAAATAGAATGAAATGATGTATAATGGAATGAATCGGGTAGAGATGCCTTAGACTTCCTATCCTATAAGGAATGAATTTAATAAGTGGATGTCTCTAATAGTATGATAATAAGGCATGTGGTTTAATAGATCTAAACTAGGCCAAAGGTTCCTAGAACATTCCCTTCATTACCAGTGGAGGCTCAAGCAAGAGTTACTAGTTTGAGTGAGAGATTCTAAGTCCTACACGAAAGCCATAGGCTATGCAAAGGACTTGTAAAAGGTTTTTATGAGTATATGTAATTAAGGTCACAACACAAATGATAATCATAAATATTAGAATGGGATAAAGATAAATAAATAAAATTAGTGCTTTTGATCATCGAAAAGGCCAATGCATTGTAATGTATATATGTTAAATTAGGAGTCACCACCAATCAGTTTAGGAGCAATTGGAACATTATGAGTAACTTGGTTTGCTTTATTAGGATTCATCATGGTTTAAGAGCATGATTATATTTTGGCAAAGGTCATAACCACTCTAAAATGTCATCACAAGCAACAATACAACTAATTGCTTGCTATTTCTATGCCTTTCCTATCTATACATAATTTCTCTCTCTCTCTCTCTCTCTCTCTCTCTCTTTTTGTGTTTTTTTTTAATGATTTGTCATAAAGGCACACTTATTGTGATTTCGAGAATTTGGATAGGCTATAAAAAGGATAAATTTTTCTAGAGTTTTTGAATTCTTTTGAATACTTTTAATGGTGATCTAGTGCACCTAAAAGTTAAAATGGAATTTTTTGCATTTTTTAGAGAACATTAGGATGCTTTTTATGGTAACTTAGTACAAAGAAATTTTACAATGATTCTACACACCAAAAAATGAAAAGGGAATTTTTTTAGAAAATTTTTTAAAAGGATTTGGATACTTTTTACGATAATCCCATACACCAATAAGTGAAAATGGAATTTTTTTAGAAAATTTTTTGAAAGGATTTGGATACTTTTTACGATAATCCCATACACCAATAAGTGAAAATGGAATTTTTTTAGAAAATTTTTTGAAAGGATTTGGATACTTTTTATAGTGATCTTGTGCCTAAAGAAAATAAAAGAAGAATTTTTTTGGAAATTTTTAGAGAAAATTAAAGGGGGTTTGAATGGCTTTTATGATGACCCTACACTCCAAAAAAATAAAAGGAAATTTTCAAAAAAATTGGCGCATTTCACATATATGGGCTCACCCAAGGCATCTTAAAATTGAATTGCCACTAACAACTTTTTGTATCTTTTTTTTCCTTCTTCCATTTTCTATTCTTTTCTTGTTTCTTTTTGGCAAATTGTCCTTTTTTTTTTATTCATTGCTTTCATTTTTTGTTCAACATTGTTCTTTCTCTCTTTACATCCACCTCCTCTTTTAGCCATTTTTTCTTTATCTTGGCCTTAAGCCTCATCAAGCATATGAGTCTTAAGTGTGTTTTTTGGTATAAGATTTAAGTTTTGTCTTTGGAAGCTGTGATTTTTGCTAGATGTGAGTGCAACAATTAATATTGTTGATCTTTCTCCTTTTGATATAGGTGATGATTTAAGGGTTCTTTTTTTTTAAGAAAAAGGGGAATAATGAGATTCATAGAGGGCTTCAAGGATCCATTAGGCATTCATGAATGGCTAATGACACATTCAAGAGCTAAAAAGATGAAAGAAGCACTACATGGGCTAATTGGACATATTCTGGCTAACCGAGTAACAAATGGTGTGAATTCAAGTTTGAAAGAGGACCAAGGCTTCATTAATATGATTGGAATGCTTAGTAGGCCAAGGTTAAGTAGTAAAATTTATTGTGAAAGTAGGAGTTTGTTATACAATAAGAGTTTACAATAAAACAGGAGTGTTCCTATATTTTAAGAGTATGTCATTGTCTCTACTTGTAGGGTTAGGATTGTTCAACTTATAAATAGGCTTGATTTCATTGTTAAAAGATATAAACCATTGGTGAAAAAAAAAATCAAGAATTTTCTCTTGCAATTTTTTATTGAACTTTGTAAACTCATCAAGATTGTCTTGTGGCGCTTCAACCTGACTTATCATTCCCAAATCCCTCTTTTTAGAGTGTAGCATCTATATCCTCCTTTATACTTTTGGTTTGTATTCCTTTGAACATTAGGTTAAGGTTTTACTTTTGTTAAACCTAATTTAACTTTTTTGGAATTTTGAATTCCTTATTTTGCTTGTGAGTTTCATTGGACTCTTTGGGGTAACATCAAGCTCCTTTCTTGAGTTTCGTCTTCACTTGTTTGATCATGAAAAGGATTTTCCTCTTCCTCACTTAGAGGTGCATCAGAAGACATTGTTCTTTGATCATTCAAAAGCCGGTGCATCTCGTGTCTAAGTTCCTCAAGTTCTCACTCCATTTGCAGAGAATAAGCTTGTTCAAAAGTCATTTTTCGTTTGGCCGTTTCAAAGGAGTGCTTTTCTAAGAATTGTAGAAAAGTGTTTAGGCTTAAGGAATGTGTGTTTAGGGCCAGCAAGTATTTAGGGGAGTAGAAAAGTGTGCTTTGAGTTAGAAATTTGCGTAAATGGAACCCTCTTCCCACATATGGCACCAAATGATGTGAATCTACAGAAAATGAGAAAGAATAAGCTAAGTTGGAACATTCACCCAATTTGGATACAAGTTAAATTTATGCAAATAAGAAAAAAAAAATAAAGAGATTGGACAAGCTCATCACTAAATTTGGATACATGTTAAACCACCACCAAACATAGATACAGATGCTCAACGTAGGCTCACCACAAATAGAATCCACTAAGTGATATAGAAAGCTTAAAAAATTCAATAGGATTGTAAGAGAGAAAACTCTCAATTGTCATTCAAAGTTTGCTACCCCAAAGGGTTGACATAGTATATATTAAATGTAACTTAGAATATTAAATTACCTAGGAACATTGTAGAATATTAAATGTAACTCAGAAACTTGAATCATTGAAAACTTAAAAAACTAGCAGCAACCATTTTAGCATTTAATTTTCTTGACCAGATTTGCACCATTCCAAGGTTTGACTTGATTTCTTCAATGCTTCTATCCAAATTAGCAAATAGCATAACATGTGAACTAGTTCCATTTAAGCATAATGACAAGTGATGCACAAGGAGAAACAATAACAGGACATGTTGGTGCAAAAACATAATCAAAATGCATCATTAAGGAGCTATTACTCTCAAGTACATTTATGTACCATGAGGAGTGTACATGCCATGGGGTAAAACTTTAGATTTGGCTTGCTCATATGTTATGCACTTCTCACACATCCTTTCAACATTTTGTTTCATGTGTGGCCAAAAGAAATACTCAACTAGGACATCTAGAGTTTTCTTAACTCCAAAATGACCCATTAAACCACTCCATGAGCCTTAAGGACAAGTAGCTCTTGCAAGGAACTTATAGGCATACACAATCTATTCTCTCAAAACAAATAACCCTTTTGCATATAGAATTTCCTAGGAGCCATTTTCTCACAAGTTCCATAGACATTAGCAAAATCAGGATTATTAGAATTTAAGTCTTTAATGTACTCAATTTCCTAAAATTTTGCATTCAAAGAAGAAACAAGGGCATACTTTTGAGATAATCCATCAGCTGCCACCTTTTCCTCACCTTGTTTATATTTAATGATGTAGGGAAAGTTCTAAATGAATTCAACCCACTTGGCATTTCTTTTGTTCAACTTCCTTGGCCCCTTTAAGTGTTTCAAGGATTTGTAATTAGTATGGAGGACAAACTCCTTGGGCCAAGGGTAATGCTATCATGTCTCAAAAGCCTATACCAACACATACATCTATTTATCATAAGTGGAATAGTTAAGGGCTGCTCCACTTATTTTTTAATTGAGCTAGGCAATTGGTCACCTTTCTTGCATTAAAATAGCTCCAATGCCAATACCTAAAGCATCACTCTCAATCTTAAAAATTTTAGCAAAGTCAAGACAAGTAAGGGTGCATAACTTAATTTTTCCTTGATCAAATTACAAGCCTTGTCTTGATCACTACACCACTTAAAGCCCGCATTCTTTTTAACAACCTCAGTTAAGGAGCAACAATGGTGCTACAATCTCTAACAAAGTGTTTATAGAAACTAACTAGACCATGAAAACTATGAACATCACTAACTTAAGTGTAGACTAGTTAAGAATTGCCCTAACCTTTTCCTTGTTAACCTCAATACCCCTAACATTCACAATGTAGCCAAGAAATATGACCTGATTAGTGTAAAATGGTTAGCATACAATTTCTTAAAATGTGAAGCACTTATAACAAAACGTAAATGAACAAGATGTTCAATTAAGTTTTTGTTATAGACCAAAATATTATCAAAATACACAACTACAAATTTGACAATGAATGCACACAAAACATGATTCTTCAATTGCATAAAAATGCTTGGTGCATTAGTGAGATCAAATGGCATAACAAGTCATTCATACAAACCATATTTAGTTTTCAAAACCATTCCACTCATTTCCCTCTCTCATCCTAATTTGATGGTATCCATTTTTCAAATCAATTTTAAAAAAGACACATGAATCATGCAATTTATCTAACATGTCATCTAATATATGTATGGGATGGTATATTATATAGTGATTTTGTTGATCACTTGATAGTCAATGCATGTTCTTCATGTTCTATCTTTCTTAGGCATAAGTAATACCAAAATTGCACATGAACTCATGCTCTCCCTCATATACCCCTTGCTATAAGGCCTCAACTTGCCCTTAAAGCTTCTTTGCCTTCTTAGGATTACTTTTATAGGCCAATCAATTTGGAATTGTTGCACCAAGGATGAATTAAATCTAATGTTCTATTCCCCTCAATTGATTTGAGAATGAATCCTTTCTAGGAGAGAGGGAATGATGAGAAGCTTGGAGATGATGCATGGAAGGTTTTAAAGAATGCAAGAGATCCATTACACACTCACTCCTAAATATGATTAGAGTGTTTAATGGGTTAGGGTTAAGTAATAGCATTTATTCCTAAATAAGAGTTTATCTTAAATAAGTGTTGTTATAAAAGTGGAAGTTTTCTAAATAAGAATTTGTCCTAGATAGGAATTTGTCCTAAATAAGGATTTTTCCTAAGTAAAAAGTTATGTCTCTTTTAGGGTTGTTATCTTAGCCTTTAAATAAGCACCTCTTTGTAAGCTATAAATCATACAATTTAAGAGAAATAAAAAAAAAAGAGAATTTTCTCCTTTGGTCCTTTCATTAACTAAAGAACTTATCAAGAAATAACTCTTCTTATGGTGTTTAATCCAATTTGTCACTCTCAATTGCCTTCTTCTCTAGAGTATAACATCCATATTCTTCTTAATACCCTAGGTTTGTGTTCCTTTGAATATTAGGTCTAAGGTTTGTATGATTAAAGTTTGACTTAGCTTTCCTAGGTATTATTTGATTCCTTGCATATGTTGAGTCCCTAAGCCACATCTTTTAGGGTTCACATCATTAATGGTGGCAAACTACTTGCTTCTTGGCGGAAAAACATTATCAAATTCCTACAAAAGAGAAACAACAGTAGGCAAAAAGGGGTTAAGTTCATTGGTACTAAAACAAGCCTCTTTGTATAAAAGTACAATCATAGGTTGTTTTGAATAGAAAGCTCTCTTAATATTGTTCTCATTTGCAAACAAAGTCTGAAATTTGCTTTTGTAGTCTCTTCCGTCTTTTCTCTCAATCCCATCTATTTTCTCTCCTTTTTGTCCCTCTTTCCTCCTCTCAAACTCAATACCTATTTTTCTCTCTCCTTTTTAATCCTTAATTGATCTTTATAAATTTGTTGAGGTGTCAAAGTTATAAGAGTAATAGTTTTATCATTTATTATTGATGTAGAAAACCCCAAAGGACATGGCTTAGGAACCCCATGCATACAAGAAATCAAGGAATATCTAGGAAAACTAAAATAGATTTTAATAACGCAAATCCCAAGCTTAACATTCAAAGAAACATGAACTTAGGGTATTTAAAAAGGATATGGATGCCACACTCCAAAAAAGAAGGGAATTAGGAGTGATAAATCGAGTTGAACACCACATGAAGAGGTACTTCTTGATGAGTTCTTTAGTTCTCAAAAGAACATAGGGAGAAAACTCTTACTTTTTATTTCTCTCAAAGTTGTTTGATGTTCTAGAGCTTACAAGGAGGTGCCTATTTATAGGCTAAGATAGCAATCCTAAAGAGGCATAAATTCCTATTTAGGACAAATTGTTACCCAAAAAACTTTCACATTATACAATCACTTATTTAAGAGTGAATGCTATTACTTATTCCTTACCCATTATGTGCTCCAATCATATTAATAAGATCTTAACTCTCTTTTAAGTTTGAATTCACACCATTTATAACTTGGTTAGCCCGAATGTTTTTAATTAGCCCATTTAATGCTTCTCTCATATTTTTGTCTCAAGCTTGTGTTCTTGCACTTTTTGTAATGTGCAATAGATCTCTTGCATCCTTTAAAACCTTACATAGATTATCTCTAAACTTCTCATGATTCCCCCTCTCCTCAAAAGGATTTGTCTTGAATCATCACCTACATTGAAAGGGGAAAGATCAGAAACATTAAATGTTACACTCATATTATGTTCATTGGGGAAGGTCCAACTTAAAGGCATTGTCATTAGTTCATGCTAAAACTAGAAATAGACCATCTCCCCTAGGTTGTAGGTTTGAACACCTATAAATTAAGAACCATTCCTTGCATATATGCACCCATACCCAATCACTAGGTTCAAACAACACATTCTTTCGCCCTTTGTTGACATGGGATGTATATTGCTTAGCTCATTTTTCAATATGTTGCCACACCTTCTCATGCAATTTTTTTACCATGTTAGCCTTGCATTCACTATCTAAGCTTGCATACTCATCAACAAGTATAAGCACTAAATCCAAAGGAGTCAACAGATTAAAACCATATACAATTTCAAATAAAGAGTAACTACTAGTAGAATAAACACTCTTATTTTATGCAAACTCGACATAAGATAAACAATCTTCCTATGTTCTTAACTTTATTCAAATAATAGCATGTAAAGAGTAGAAAGATTTTGATTAACTACCTTAGTCTACCTATCAGTTTGTGGATAATAAGTAGTTAAAAACAATAACTTAGTACGTAACTTACCCCACAAAGTCTTCCAAAAGTAGCTTAAGAACTTTATATCCTGGTCTAAAACAATGCTCTGTAGCATACCCTATTTTGATCGCAGCAACCCTAGTATAAAGTCCATAGATAAATCAACCTAAGGATGGTTAGGCATGGGTAAGGGGGTATGCAAGTCATAGGGTAAAACTTTAAATTTAGCCTATTTGCATGTTCTGCATTTCTCACATACCCTCTTAACATCTTGTTTCATGTGTAGCTAAAAGAAATGTTCAACTAGGACATCTTGGGTTTTCCTAACTCTAAAATGACCTATTATAACACCTGCAGAGCTTCTCTCACAACTAACTCCCCAATTTTCAGCCTCTGATGATGTCACAAAATCATCATTTGATTCACTTGGAGTTTCAACATCACCGTTACCTCTCAAGATCATTGCATGCTGATTTGGACATTGAGATGCAATATGATGCCTGTCCAAACACTTAAAACATTTAACATCTCTATTTGTACTTAGTTAGGGGTTAGAATTACCTACCTGCTTGCTAAAACCTACATTCTTGCTCTTAGATAGCTTGTGATATGAACTCCGATTATTTGTAAACGGAACCCAACACCAATGTTGGTATAGGATCATTCTAACAAAGGTTAAGGGATTTTGGAGTTTTGACCCAATGATTATAAACAACCAAGAACCAGAACTATAAGATTCAGAAGCCACTCCCAACAACAAAACGTTGAAGAAGATAAGTCTATTGAACCAACACACTCAAGTATGAAAGTTCAGAATTAGTTCTCAAAGAACCAAAGAAAATAGCTCATACATTCATCATATATCATCCTCCCCTCTAACTACCCTTTTTATATACCCTAGCTAATAAGATGGGCTTATTAAGAAAATTCGTCCAAGCTGCCAGCCACCCTTGTTATATGCTAATAAGATGGGCTTATTAAGGAAATTCGTCCAATCTGCCAGCCACCCTTGTTATATGCTAATAAGATGGGTTTATTAAGGAAATTCGTCCAATTTGCCAGCCACCCCTTTTTATATGCTAATAAGATGGGCTTATTAAGGAAATTGGTCCAACCCACTAAATAATAATAATAACCCATGAAAATAACCCATTTAAATGCCCAAACATGGGCTCCCAAATCCAACTTCCTTCCCAAGGTCATGGTTCTTGAATTTCTCCACAGATGACACATTCGCAAGCCTTGGCGAAGCCTCCATCATCTTTAACTCGTACCTAGCAATTTCCTGATAGTAAATGTCACACAACAAGTTGTTGAGAGCTTCCTTTATTTTCTTTGACCTTCCCATTGTCATTGGCCCTCCAAGGTTTTGCAAAGCATCAACTCCCTTGTTGATTTGAGCTGGTACAATATGGCTTCCATCATTCCCGCTCTCCTCAAAATGATTTGTCCTCAAATCAGCACCCCACAATGTTTTCCAAAAATGGCTCAAAAATTTTGCATCACGATCTGACACAATACTCTTCGGCACTGCACATGGACTCATGCTCTCCCTTACATATCCCTTCTTCATCAACTCATCAACTTGCATCTGAACCTCCTTTGTCTCCTAAGGATTACTTCTATATGCTGGCTTACTTGGAATAGGAGCTCTAGGAATAAGATCAATGTGATTTTCAATCCCTTTCCTTGGTTGCAAACCATCTGAGATCTCCTTGGGGAATACATCATCATAATCCTGCAACAAAGATGAAATAGCACTAGGCAAAGATGAATCAAGGTTAGTGTTAGATAAATAAGAATCCTTATAAAGGATCAAGATCATTTGTTGCCTAGCTTGGAAGGCAACCCTAACATCTACTACTTTTGCAAACACACTCACTTGTTTTGTTTCATCTTCACTCTTGTGAACCTGACCCTCCTTGTACTTAGCACTCTCACATGCGTTTACCTTCTTTTTCTCTCCCTCACTTTCTTTTCTCTCGACTCTCTCTTTCTTTTTGCTCCTCCTCTTTTGCTCACTTTCATAAAGTCTCACTTGGTCTTCATACACTTGTTTTGGAGTCAATGGAACAAGTGTAAATGATTTTCCATCCATGGTGAAAGAATAGTGGTTCTTATAACCATCATGCAAAACTTTTCTATCAAATTGCCAAGGACAGCCCAATAACAAATGCCCAGCCTGCATAGATACAACATCACAAAACAGCTCGTCCTTATATCTACCAATGGAAAATGGAACCACAACTTGTTTAGTCACTTTCACCACTCCACTATCATTCAACCATTGCAAATTATACAGTCTAGGGTGTTTGGTTGTAGGCAAGTTTAATTTGTCCACCAACTCTGTACTTGCTACATTAGTGCAACTACCGCCATCGATGATCAAGCAACAGAGTCTATCTTGAACTAAACATCGAGTATGGAAAATATTTTCCCGCTGCATCTCAATGTCATCCTCCTCCTTAACCTGCACACTAAGTGCTCTCCTTGATACTAAAAGTCGTCCACCATGCTCTGGATACTCTATCCCTTCATCAACATCACTAGCATCCTCTAGTGGTGGCATTTGGTCTTCATCACTAGCATCACTGCCAGACAAATAGTCACCATTCTCCTTAAGGTATATGGTTCTCTTATTAGGACATTGTGAAGCCACATGACCCCTACCCAGACATCTAAAGCATTTGATGTCTCTAGTTTTTCCTTGGGTGCCCTCAAGTTTTTCTTCAGATTTTCCCCTTTCCAGGCTGCCCCCACTAGTCTGAGGTCTATGTGAATTGCTTTTAAGCTTAGAAGTCATCTTCTCTTCCTTCTTCCCCCAGTTTGACTTCCAAATAGATGAACCTAAGTTCTGATTATACCTAGAAGTGCTCCTTCCCTTAAGTTGCCTCTCAATTTTCATGGCAATGTGTACCATGTCTTCAAGCTCTACATAGTGTTGCAGTTCTACCACATCAGCTATGCTTCTATTCAACCCTTGGAGGAACCTAGCCATGGTTGCCTCCCTATCCTCCATTACATTTGCCCTAACCATAGCAATTTCCATCTCTTTATGGTACTCTTCCACACTCTTGGAACCTTGTGTAAGGCTCTGTAACTTGTTATACAAGTCCTTATAATAAGAGCTGGGAACAAATCTCCTTCTCATCACAGTCTTCAACTCATTCCAAGTTTCTATGGTTCTCTCAAAATTTCTTCTCCTGGTGGTAACTTGCTGGTCCCACCATACTACAGCATAATCAGTGAACTCTGTCACAGCTAACTTCACTTTCTTCTCCTCAGAGAAGTTGTGGCACTCATACATTAATTCTACCCTTCGTTCCCAATCCAAATAGACATCAGGGTCAGCTTTCCCTTGGAAAGAAGGTATTTTCATTTTAATACTACTAAGATTTTTGTCTACTCCTTCCTCCACTCTATTTCTGTTATCCCAACCTCCATTGTACCTATCATGAACATTTCCATTGCCTCTTACTCCTCTACCATTCCTATTACCACGTCCTCCTCTAAAACCACCTATGAAGTTTCTACTAACATTATCACCATCATCACAATAATCATCACCATCTTCACCAAAGTCATGCTTAAATTGCTCCTTCGTGACCCTCCTAGCTGGCCTCTTAGGGTTGACACTCGATTCCACTTCTATTTTATCCATCCTGTCCCGAACTTCCCAAAACATTTGGTCAATCCTATCAAACTTCTGCTCTAAGGATTTCATAAGCAATTTGAAATCTGGAACAACTACTTTCTCTTCTCCATGTGGGAAACTGCCTTCTTTGGCATTGGACATTGTGTATACCAGATTGTTAGTAAAGAAAGAATATACCTCACAAAACACACTCACTTGTGTGTTTGCTCTCCTCAACCCTCGTGTTTCACACAATGAATTGCAAGACTCTAAGAGCTATTTCAATAGTTCCAAGCAAACTAAATTCAAAACAAACAAAACTTGAATATATCAATCTTAGACCTACCTCTTCAGAGAAGCGACACAGCCAAAAAGATGGGCAATAAAGCAAACAGAATGACAAGGAACTCAATGGTATGAGCAGTGCAATCGGACAACAGTCACTTTCAAATATAATTGAGTAAATGACCTATTCCAAAAAGTTGTAGGAATTTTTGCACAATCTATTATTTCTAACCCTTTTTGTATTTCCTATATCTTAACTTAAATAAAAGTGTTAATTTTCTCTTGTAAATGTTTATTATTTACATCATTCTAAAGATATTGAATAAATCTCTCTTTTCTTTTTATTGTTTTTTGAAGCAAATGTTTTTTGAAGCAAATCTATCTCTCTATATTGAGGACTAGATATTAACTTAAAATAATAAGTTTTCCATCTATTTTTTAGAAAGTTGCTTTATCACTAATCTTCTTAATAGGATATAACATGTGCAAGAAAGGATTTTCTAGAATAATATCTTGTGAGGGGTTCTTAACCATTACGAAGGGAATTTCAATACAAATTACTTTGTTGCGTATAACAACTTGAGATAATTTATAGTTAATAACAAGCTTGCCTTAATGAGTAGTGTTTAACACTTCTGTTATTTTTGAAAAGTATTTTGAAAGAACTATCCCTTCATTAATACAATTCATATTAGTGTTTGAATCAATTAAGGCTATGATAGAGAAGATCTACTCCTTATTGACTACTATAGTAATCTAACTATGTCATTTATGGGTAATAACCTTATTAATTAAATTAAACATATTGAAGAGTACTTAATTCTTCTTTTAAAGAAGTATCTAAAATATCAGGAGGATCTTTATCCCTTTAGTTACTGATTTTAGCATTGATATACTATCTTTTAATTCTTTTATCTCCGTTTTTAATTGATTAATTTTGGCTTTAAGCTCTCCGATAAAAGGTTTTATTGTTGTTTTTCTAGTTTTTGAACTAGAATGGTCATTTTAAATTCTTTGAATATCAGTTTTTAAATTGTAATTTTCTTCTAGTTCTTTACCCCTAGTTTTGTTTCAAGATAAAAGAAAATATTTCTTTGGTTGTTCCCTTTTTTCTTTTGGATCTGTAATATTATCAATAAGACCTAATATCAAATTATCTTCCTTTGTAAGGACTAATAAACCATTAATTTTGCATAAAACTTGATAATAGTTTTATTAATCGTTAGGTGGTATCTTCCTCAAGAAGATCTGCTTGTAAATTTAATTCTTCAAATTCTTCTAATAAAAAGATATACAATAATGACCTCCTTAGGTCTTCATCTACAATTCTTGAATCTTTATTTCATTTTACATTTATTAGAATAATGTCCTATCTTTTTGCATTTATAACAAACAACTATATTCATTTTCGTTTTTTGTAAAGTAGGCCTTTTCTTTTCTTTTCTTTGATTTTTTCTTTTTCATAAAAAGGATTTCTTTTAAGGCATAGGTTTATAACCCTTTTTCCTAAATTTTTTAGGATATTTCATAAATGGATAACCCATTTGTTTACCAAAGTCTCCTAAGGCTTTTTTGCCTTTGATTTTTTAATTTTGTAAATTGCCTAGGTAGTTTAATTTCAACTTTTCAACCATAATTGTGCTAGTCATATTAATGCAAGTCCCATTATCAATATTCATCATACTGCATACCTTATTTTTTATGAGACACCTTGTTTGAAGGATGTTACCTTGTTGCACCTCTTTTTCTTCCTTCACTTGCACATTTGATGCTCACCTTGTGACAAGAGCTACTCCACTAACCACATACTCCTCTTCATCACTTTCATCCTCTGATGATGACATAGAATCATCATTTAACTCACTTGTAGTTTCAACATCACCATTGGTTCTCAAGATCATTGCATGCTTATTTGGACATTTAGATGCAATGTGACCCTAACTCAAACACTTAAAACATTTAACATTTTTATTTCTATTTGGTTGGGGATCAGAATTACCCCTCTTCTCCCTATAACCCATATTCTTGCTCTTAGATAGCTCAGCTTTGGACTTGTAATCAACCTTATGATCTTTTTTACTCCAATTTGGCTTCCAAGATGAGGTAGAACCTGAATTCTACCCAAACGATATGGAACCCTTTGGTTTAAGTTGTCATTCAACTTTCATTGCCTTGTGCACCATGCCTTTTAATTCCATATAGTGTTACAACTCAATCACATTGGCTATGTCTTTATTTAGCCTTTGCAAAAATGAAGTCGTGGTTGGCTCTTTATCTTCTTCTACATTTGCTCTAATCACGACAATCTCCATCTCCTTATGGCAATCCTCCATACTTTTAGTGCCCTGAGTGAACCCTTGCAACTTTTGGTACAAAATAGCAAGAGTTTGATTAACCACCTCAATCTACCCATCAATTTATAGATGGCAAATAGTTCAAAACAATAGTTCAGTACCTAACTTAACCCACAAAGTCTTCAAAAGTAGCTTAAGAACTATGTAACCCAATCTAAAACAATACTTTGAGGCATGCCATGCAAACAACCAGTTTTTTTGAAGAATAATTTAGCCATGTTGTTTGCATCATTAGTTTTATGGCAAGGGATGAAGTGTGTCATCTTTGCAAGTCTATCAACAACAACAAATATAGAATCCTTACCCCTTTTTGACCATGACAGCCATAGTATAAAGTTCATAGATAAATCAACTTAGGGATGGTCAGGTATGGGTAAAGGTGTACAAGTTAGGGGGTAAAACTCTAGATTTAGCCAGTTTACATGTTAGTTTCCACCCCCATGACTTATCTTACAACCAACTCTTTTGAAGAACTTATAGGCATGCATAAACAATTTTCCCTAAATAAGAAACCCTCAAGCCTATAAAATTTTCCTAAGGTTGACTTCTCACATGCTCTATTCACATTAGCAAAGTCAGGATCTTTCAAATATAAATCTTTAATATATTCAAATCCAAATGAATTTGCAATAAGTTTAGAAATAAAGGCATACTTGCGAGTAATGCATTAGTTACCACATTTTCTTTGCCTTATTTAACTTTGATAATGTAGGAAAAAGTCTTAATGAATTTGACTCACTTGACATGTCCTTTGTTCAACTTTCTTTGTCCCTTTAAGTGCTTCAAGGATTCATAGTCAATATAAATGACAAACTTTTTGGGCCAAAGGTAATGTTTCCATGTCTCTAAAACCTATACCAATGCATACATCTCTTTATCATAACTAGGATAATTAAAGCTTGCTTCACTTAGCTTTTCACTAAAGTAGGCAATTGGACACCTTTCCTACAACAAAATAGCTTCAACTTAAGATAATTTAACATCTTTATTTCTACTTGGTTGGGGATCAAAATTACTTGCCTCTTTTCTAGAACCCACATTATTGCTCTTAGATAACTCAACTTTGGAATTGTAATCAGCCTTCTTGTCCCTTTTACTCCAATTTGACTTCCAAGACAAGGTAAGACCTAAATTTTGCCCAAAGCATATGGAACCCTTTTGTTTAAGTTATCTTTTAACTTTCATTGTCATATGCACCATGTCTTCTAATTCCACATAATGTTACAATTCAACCATATTGGCTATGTCTCTATTTAGCCTTTTTAAAAATTAAGTCATGGTTGCCTCTTTATCTCCTTTTATATTTGCCCTAATCATGGCAATTTTCATCTCCTTGTGGTAATCCTCCACACTTTTGGTACCTAAATGAGCCCTTGTAGTCTTTGCTACAACTCTTTGTAATAGTGATTAGGGATGAACCTACTCCTTATGATAACCTTCATCTCTTCCCATGTATCAATAAGCTACTCACAATTCCTTCTCTTAGTCAAAATAAGTTGACCCCACCAAATAATAGTATAATCAGTAAATTCAACGGTAGCAAGCTTTAGCTTTTTCTCCTCAGAATAGTTGTAATAGCTAAAAACCAATTCAACCTTCTTCTCTCATTCTAGGTATGCATTAGGATCATTCTTACCTTGAAACATAGGAATTTTCATTTTAATATTACCCAAATCATGGTCATATGTGTCTTGCCTCCCAAAATCTCTTTAATCCCCTCTATTATTGGTAGTTATAACCATAGTAGTTTAATCGTCAAATTCACCATCTTATACATCATCTTCATGGTCATAGGCTCATCTCAATTACCTTTTTGCATGAAGAGCCTTATAATCCTTATACCTTTTTTGCCACTCTACTATTGTATTGGCTTCCTCCACCATCCTCTCCTTCATATCATTAAATCTAGTATTCATGTGCTCAAATTGTTGTTTCATAATCATGAAGGACACATCATTAACTTCCTCCTAAGCTATACCTCTATCTTTAGAAGTCATAATATTACTTTTATACAAAATGATTAGGATACCTCACAAAACACTCCCTTACATGTTTCACTCAAAAGAAATGGTGTCACACTCCCTCATGTTTAAACTTTTTATGGCTTTTTCTTAATATGAACTTGCACTATTGCCTTTTACCACTCAAATTTCCCCTTAAAGCTCTTTAAAGAACTAAAAAAATCAAATCAAAAGGATTGATTTTGAACAAAATAAGATAAATATTGTAGAATTGAACAAATTGGAGAACAAGGAGTGAAAAAAAAAACGAAAAAGGATATCAAGGCAAACTAATTTAATGAACTAAACTCACAAAAATTAGGATAAGAGGTTAAACCTAGAGGACAAACTTGGATGATATAAAAAGAAAACAAATGGTGGAATTATTGTTGAGTAAGAAAACTATATTATTATTATGGCTAATATGACCAAACTATTTACCTCTTATCAATAACTTGAATTTGATGTCTTTTTTTTTCTTTTGTTCCTTTTTTTTCATTCCTCTTTATTTATTTATTTTTTCCTTTTTTCTTTTGCTCAATACAAAATAATAATAGAATACTTAGAGGTAGTAATTGAAATTGAAATTAGCACATTTTGATAGTTATGATCTCAAACAAACAAGCAAAGTGAGAAGGGTTGCAAATAGATTACACTTTTGAATGGTAATTCGCTGAATAGGCAAACTAAATAGAAATAAATAAATCACAAGAGAGAAAAGTGAAGAATTAGTTCATCCAACTTGATTTAAAGTCAGGCTTTGATACTAATTGATGTGGAAAACCCCAAGCCAGGCTCGAAAATTGAGTGTCGTCTTGGTCGGTTCGTTCTTATCTCCACTTTTCATCTACTCTCACCTTTTTGTTCTTAAAGAAAAAGAAAAGCTTGTTTAATTAGTTGATTTTTCTATATAAAATGGTAATGGCAAAGAGAAAATGTGAGGATGGAACCTATCTTGATGAATTGAATGCCCAATTTCAAGTAAATTCGTTATATGTTTTATCATTTGATTTATTTATTTATCTGTATTTGGCTTTGGCAATGAACAGAAAGGGGATTTTCTTTCTTTTTATTCTCATTGTTTATGGCACATTGATTGACATAATTCATGATCGGCAAGAATGTTATAGTCAGATATTTAGCTAAAGCCTATGATCAACAGTTGCAGTTTGACGAAGCTAAGAGACATTTTCATATCACTTTAGACATTTTTATACAGAGAACGTCACACCTGCTTATCTCTATACTATCTAAGAATGAAACCAACCAACTAGGCAAGGAAAATGTCCTTACGTTGGTTGAAGGCTTTATGACATGTTCCATCTAAGAATTATTTGTTTCTCTTATTATCTTTGTGTGCTCTATATTACAATCAATCTTAGTCTATGAAGCCATTGAAAATGAGGGTGCTTTAATTTAGGTTATAGGTAAATCAATCTTTACAATAAGTTTATTATTGCCAATTTGTTTTGCCTAATTATCCAACTAATTTGGCCTGTAGGGATTCTACTTTACTTCTTAATTTCTTTCTTGCAGCTATCTATAACCATGTTGCTCTAATTCATTATAGAATATGTGGATTAATTGCAATACTATGTCTTATTGTTGAAATCTCAGGCTATATTACTTTTGTGTTCGTGTTTGTCATGATTAGGTTTGTAAAACTGTGGTGTAAGATCTCAGTGATAACATGAGATATAAATAGATTCAAATTGAATCAACTTTTTAAAAATAATAGTTTTTATAGGAATAGAAATAGAAAACTAATTATTAATGAAAATTTAGATAATAATTATTTGTAGAATTGAATTCTCTCCTCTTTTCCCTCTTTCTATATTTATAAAAAAAGAAATTTCTTAACAAAAAATGATTATGTTATTAAAAATAATTGAAAAAACATTACCTTTATTAAGAGTTTATTAGCTTACATTAATAAAAATATAAATTTCTTCATATTAGGATGAGACAACTAGTATTAAAAATTATTATTAGACTAAATTTAAATAACTCAAATATTATTTGTATTCATAATAAAA
Organism: Bruguiera hainesii; assembly: GCA_023213295.1. Taxonomy (NCBI): domain Eukaryota; kingdom Viridiplantae; phylum Streptophyta; class Magnoliopsida; order Malpighiales; family Rhizophoraceae; genus Bruguiera; species Bruguiera hainesii. The sequence goes on from JAHOYR010000005.1 coordinate 3,628,011, forward strand.
GATACAATAGGTTTCATGATTTCTTATTAGGAGTAGTTGAATTTACTTTAAGTAATAAATCTATTTGGTTCTCATATTTTCTAAACTTTATTTTGTCTTTATTGGATTGTAATTTGACACATACTTTATGTTTGAATATTAAAATTGTAGGATTTGATATAATGTCTAGTTTAGAAAAGTTAATTTTTATTTACAAGATACATTATACAGTTATGAACTCCACTCTTCCAAAATTTAAAGAAATTCTAATAAAATATGTAGATAAAGGGACTACAATATTATTTTTGACTAATAGGTCAAAAATTAATATTTTGTTTATAAAAACAATTGTTTGATATCAAGTTAAATTAGCTGAGAGATAAAATTTAGAAAAAGCAATCAAACCTATTAAATAGTTGAATTGACAAATGGAAGAAATAATAGAATACAAAGATAGAAATGTCAAAATTCAATTTATTTTATCTAGAAGCGTGAAGTTAAACCTTAAAAGAGGAGAAAAACAAAGGTTACACATACATTATCTACCTCTTCAATACAAAATACTAAACTACAAAGTACTATAAAACTAAAAAAGCAAGTTAGTCAACCTCAATGTAGAGTTGACTTTCAATGTAGAGTTGACTTCCCTCATTCAACTTCTACTTTTGTGGTTACTGAGCCACTTAAAATATCTAGTCAGACTTCCAAGTTTAAGTCTTTTCTTTTTATCTAATATGAGATATCAAGGAACCTAATAAGCCTAGCCTATACATCCATTGGAATATAAAAGAACAAGGATCACACACAAAGATGTATAGAACATGTATAAAAACACACTAATGAAAAAAAGATAATAAAGGCAAGAGGAGAATACTTATAGAAAGAAAATTTTCATTAAACACCAAAAGTTGTTACAAACATATGTTACAAATAGGGGAGGAAGAGAGATATTACAAAGTGAGAGAAACGAGCATACTTAAAGAAGATGCAAATTGGACTTTGCCTTTTTTAGCCTATAGAGGTCTATTTATACATTGAAAAAGGTGATGACCATCATAAGAGGCTTTTTTTTTTTTTTGTTAAATGGAGTGCTCCATTATTTTCCACTATCCTCCACTTGTGCTAAAGTAGTTTTATTAAAACTACCCCATTTCATCTTGTCCACCAAAAGTGGTTTTGTCCATCTTCTCTTCATAACTCATATAGGTCCTAGGAATATTACATAATATCATCGTTAAGGTTCTTTTAACTACTTTCTACTTGGTTGACTTAAGTGTCTTCATCTGATTAAAGCAAATTAGCCATCATTTCTAATAACCTCTCTTTTGATACAAACTTCATTAAAGTTTTTAATATCTCTTTGGGACTAGTGGGAGTTAGCTTTAGTGGTGAAGTCTTAGGTCCATTTATATAAATAATTCCTTTTCTTGTATAGACTCCATCACTAAAAAAGACAAAATTTTCCCACCATTGGATATTAATTTGTCTTGCCCACCATATTTTGATATAATTGAAGTAATTGTAGGTTTTAACTTTTCATCATTCTTTCAAATCACGGTAACCATATAGATCTGCCTGCCAATCTTCTAGATAAAGAATTTTCTTTACCTTAAATTTGGCATAGGCCCAATCTCTAAAGTCATAACCAGATTCACTTCCTAATCCTCTTTCGATAGGTTCAATAGCCACTGAGCCTATCTCATGAAGTATCTATTTATAATACAAACAATCTTTTACATTAGTTTGAGTATACATATCATCTTTAAGATAAAATTGTGTAACTTTATTAGGTGTAAGCTAAGTATAATTATTTTCAATAGTATATAAAAAGTTTATATGCTTAGGAATTAAAGGATATGTGGTGGATTTATCCAAAGTTCACTCATATGCATTATCACAAAGTTTATCAACTTCTTTTTCTTATGCAACTACACCTTTAGTTGGTAAATTAACCGATTTTGTAAGGAATTAAGGCCCTTGAAATGGAGGCCTTTTACTCATTTTTTATTTTTATGAAAAAATTCACGAGATAAGAAATCTTGTAATGGAGGCCTTCTTCTCTTTATGGCTTTTTCTTTATATGAACTTTCACTCTTGCCTTCTACCACTCGAATTTCCCCTTTCAGCTCTATAAAGAACTAAGCAAACTAAATCAAGAGGATTGATTTTGAATTGAATAAGATAAATGGCGTAGAATTGAACAAATTGAAGAACAAGGAGTCAAAAAAAATGAAAAAAGGATAGCAACACAAACAAATTTAATGAACTAAACTCACACAAATTAGAATAGGGGGTTAAATCAATAGGACAAACTTGGATGACATAACAAGAAAATAGATGATAGAATTAGAGTTAAGCAAGGAAACTATATTATTGTTATAGCCAATATGACCAAGCTGTTAACTTTTATTGCTAACTTGAATTTAATGTCTTCTTTCTTTTACTCCTTTTCTTTTCTTTTTCTTTTTTCTATTGCTTTTTTTTATTTCTTTTCTTTTGCTCAACACAAAACAATAGTAGAATACTTAGACACAACAATTGGAATTTAAATTAGCACATTTTTTATAGTTATGATCTCAAACAAACAAGCAAAAGAGAAGGATTGCAAACAAATAGATTAATGCATTTAAATGGTAATGCGCTTAATAGACAAACTAAAAGATAAATAAATAAATCACAAGGTAGAAATTTCAAGAATGAGTTGATTCAACCTGATTTAGAACTGAGCTTTGATACCAACTGATGTGAAAAAAACCCTAAAAAGATGTGGCTTAGGAACCCAACGCACACAAAGGATCAAAGAACAACCAAGAAAGCTAAATTAGACTTTAATAACACAAACCCTAGACCTAACATTCAAAGGAACACAAACCTAGGGTATTTAAGAAAGATATGGATGTCACACTCTAAAAGAAAAAGGAATTGAGAGTGATAAGTCAATTTGAATGCCACAAAAAGAAGTACCTCTTGATATGTTCTTTAGTTCTCAAAAGAACAGAGGTAGAAAAGCTCTTGCTTTCTATTTCACTCAAAATTGTTTGATGTTTCAGAGCTTACAAGAGGTGCCTATTTATAGGCTAAGATAACAATCCTAAAAAGGCAAAAATTCCTACTTAGGACAAATCCTTATTTAGGAGAAATTCCTATCTAGGGATAAATTCTTACACAAACAATAAACTCATATTTAGGAATGAATGCTATTACTTAGTCTTGACACATTGGGTACTCCAATCATATTAATAAGGCCTAAACTCTCTTTCAAGCTTGAATTCACACCATTTGAAGCTTGGTTGGTTTAAATGTCCTTAATCAACCCATTTAGTATTTGCTTCATCTTTCTAGCTCTAGCTCATGTTATTGGGCCTTCTAAAATGTGCAATTGACCTCTTACATCCTTTGTGGCCTTCCACCCATCACCTCTAAGGTTCTTTTCACATAATTTATGTTTGGATATTAAAATTGAAGGATTTGATATGATGCCTACTTTAGAAAATCTAATCCTTATTTATAGGATACATTATAAGGTTATAAACACCATCATCTCAAGAATTAAAGAAATTTTAGTAAGATATATTGATAAAGGGACTACTACATTTTTCTTAACTAATAGGTCAAAATCTATTGTTATGATTCTTAAAATAATTGCTTAGGATCAAATTAAATTAGTTGAAAAATGGTTGTTAAAAAAGGTAATTGAACCTATTAAACAAGTTATAGACAAGTGGAAGCAATAATTAAAAAAACAAGAGAGTAGGTCAACCAACATTAATATAGAGTTAACTTTCCTCCCTCAACTTCTATTTTTGTGATTAATAAACCACTATAAACATCTAGTTAGGCTCCTAGGCTTAGGTCTCCTTCTCTCTCTGATATAGGATATCAAGATAAAGATAGGAGTCTCTATGTCCTTGAAGTAGTCAATGCAGTAGATGAAAAAATAAGAGAATTATTTTACTCTCTTAAAAATAGTATAAAAAGAAAATGATTTTTAATGACCTTTAATAAAAAAGAACAAGTATGACATAAATGCCATAAGATATATATCAACAGTATGGGAATTGTAAATATATTTTCTTATTTGGAAAAGCTTTAAAAACTTAAGAGAAAAACCTTTCTTAAATTTTTCCATCCCAGAAGAATGCATGGTTCTTGAAAAAACATATCAAGAATAAGTTATAAGAAAAGGAAAAAGGGTTAATAGTATTCACCCACCTACATTTAACTTAAGATTGTAAAGTTATAACTTTGCCATATAAAGTAGAGCCTTCTACTAGTGTTGTTATGGAGTAAGGAAATTATACTAATTTTTATCTTTAGTTGATAGGAAATTAACTTAATAGAGTTGAAGAAAAGATAGAAGAAGTGGCTCATAAAGCTCTAAAATCTCTAGATAAACCAAAAATGGAAAAAAGGGTTTTAACATGTTAGGTAAAAATCCTAAAAAAGTAGAATTAGTCAATGAAATAATCAAAAGGTTAAAAAACCCTAGATTAAAATAAAAAGATGCTTTTATATTAGGAAAAGAGGAACAAATTATATAAGAAGAATTAGAGACTGAGGATTATCTAGAGAAAATTCAAGAAATGTTCTTATTAGAATAGAACACAAGTCAAAAAGATCCATCACCTTCTTGTAAGAAGGAAAAAAAATTGTAATTAATAAGATGACTTTTAATAAAGTCCCTACAAAATTATACTATCTTAGACGTACTTCAATCGATCTTATATTAAAGGAATAGTCTGAGTACAATTATGTACAATATGATGGCAGCAACATCATAGAATGGAATTTAGATAGAATATCAGAAGGATCTTCATCTTTTTCTGTTACTAATTCTAGTACTAATACCCTTTTTTTAAATCCTTTTATCTTAGTTTTTAACTAATTAATTTTGGCTTTAAGCTCTCTAATAAAAGGTTCTATTGCTGTTTTTCTAGTTGTTGAACTAGAATGGTCATATATAATTCTTTGAATAAAAGTTTTAAAATTATAATCTTCTTCTAGTTCTTTAACCCTAATCTCATATCGAGACAAATGAAGATATTTCTCTAACTGTTCTCTTTTTTCTTTTGGATCTATAATTTTATCAATAAGATCCAATATCAAATTATCTTTCTTCATAAGGACTAATAAGTCATTACTTTTGCATAAAGCTTGATAATAGTTGTATTGACTGTTACAATTATCACCAAACTTGTCCATAAAGGTGGTATCTTCCTTAAGAATATCTACCTCTAAATTTGATCATTTAGATTCATCTTCTAATATGGAAATATGCATCAATGACCTCTTAAGGTCATCATTTACAAATAATTCTTGAATTTTTTGTTTCATTTTACATTTATTGGAATAATACCTTATATTTCCACATTTATAACAAACAATTGTTTTCTTTTTCTTTTTTTGTAGAGTTGGCTTTTTCTTTTCTTTGGATTTTTCCTTTTCATAGAAGGATTTCTTTTAAAGTATGGGTTTATAGTCCTTTTTTTTTTTAATTTTTAAGGATATTTCATAGGTGGATAACTCATTTGTTAACAGAAGTCTCTTAAGACTTTTTTGCCTTGAATTTCTGATTTTGTAATTTGAAATTCCCAACTTCACCCTAGGATCTACTAGTTTGTGATACTGAGAGGGGGGGTGAATCAGTATCACCACAATTTGCAATTCGCAGGAAAGTGAACAACTTCAATCTCTTCTTCAAAGCGAACTCTTTCTCAAATTCGACTAAGGTAGATCTATTGCTACCTACTAATCACAATAGTCCCCAAAGTCACCTTTCAAACACCTTGCCTAATATACAATTCGAATGTTCTTGTTTAGGTCTTCGTTAGGTTATGGGTTGGCTGATACTTTAGCTGCGTTCACAACTCAATTCAAAATACAAAACGTAAAGCAAATTAAGGACACACGAGATTTACGTGGTTCCGTCAACGTGACGTACATCCACGGTGGTAGGGACTCTCCCTTACCGAGACTATCCATTATACTTGAGAATTCCAGTTACAATGGATGTCTTAATCTTCTGCTCCTTTCACTATTGCAATTACTAAGCAAGTATAATACAAAGAGTCTCACTTACTGTGTCTACCCTTCGTCTAGCTCGTCTTGCCTCTGTTGAATTGAAAGGCTGCTCCACTGCCGCTTAGAAGTTCACCGCAACGCTCTCTAACCTCTCTTGAAGAAATCTAGAAATACGTTGAGTTCTTTCCGATGCTTCGCCAAATTCCTTCTCTAGGTTGTCTCACACAGCTCCTGCTTTCACCGTCTCATGGTTTCACAGCTTGCACTCAAGCTTCTAGTCTGCCATTTCATGTCTCACGGCCTGCCCCACGCTTCTGATCAGTCACGCTGTTGCACGTTCTGGTCTCACGCTTCTGGTCTGCCGTTTCACGTCTCTTGGCCTGCCTCACGCTACTGGTTTTTCTGGTTCACGTCTCTCGCCCTGCCTCACGCTTCTAGTCTGCTGTCTTCTCTTCTGGGTGGTCTCACGAATACTAGGTTTGCTGTCTTCTCCTCCGGGTGGTCTGTTTCTTATTTCTCCTCTTGCTGGTTGTGCGTTTCTGGTTTGCTTGCAGGACATGTTTCTGGTTTCCTTGCAGGAGGCATTTCTGGTTTGCTTGCAGGATGTGTTTCTGGTTTGCTTGCAGGAGGCGTTTCTGGTTTGCTTGCAGGAGGTCGCACGTTCTGGTTTTCTCTCCCGGTGGTGACGTTTCTGGTTTGCTCTCCTGGTGGTGTTGTTTCTGATATCTTGCCATTCTGCTCTCTCTTCCTTTTGGCCGGTTGCTGTAGGGTTGCTGTTTTTTCAATTGTGTTGGCCCTCTGCCCTAGTTTTTTCTTCCAAGGCCTTTATATACTCTCTTCCATGAAACCCTAATAGGGCTTACATGGCAGATTTATGTTCTTGCCCTTACACAGCAGATTTACTTTCTTGCCCTTCAATGTGGTTTTACTTTCTTTCCCTTCCATGTGGCTTTACTTTCTTGCCCTTCCATGTGGCTTTACTTTCTTGCACACTTAACCCTAGTTGACAACAATTACAACCCATACAAGGCTGTGGGAACAACATAATTGTCTATGCAATTTTATTTCATTACAAAGTTTAACTCATTTAGCTACCACCTCAGCCGCTAACTCTCTATAAGTGTAACTAGAGTAATCAATAACTCTACCATGATAGACTTTTAACCTATTTTTATTCTTTCATTAATTAGGGAAGGTAATCTAGACAAAAATTTTTCTTTCCAAAAAATACTTTGACTATCTTCCCCAGCAAAAAATTTAGAGAAAAAGATGTCTTTGTACCACCTAAAGTAGGACAAATCCAAATACCTCAAATTAATGAGTTCATATGTCTTATGTACCAACAAGGTAGCTAAATTAATAAAATGATTAGTAATTATATAGATTATAATTGTATAGATTAGGTTATTAACATTATTAATAAGTTTCGAACCTTACTCTATTTTAATAGCATTAAATATCTGAGATTTAACTTCATTTGGCAAATAAAAATCCCACCAACTTTTAAGCTATTTAGTAAACTCATTTATTATAAATCTTGCTATTTAGGTGTCAAAATTACCTCCTTTAGATTTTGTAGTAGTAGCAAACATCATCATATAATGGAGTACAATAAATCTAATTTTCTAATTTTTCATCTAAATTTCATTCTATGATATTGCTACAATCATATTGTATATAATTGTACTTAAACTAATCCTTTAATAAAAGGTTGACTAGAGTAGGTTTGGGATAGTATAGTTTTGTAGGGAGTTTATTAAAAGTCATCTTATTAATTTTCATTTTTTCCTTGTTGTTATTTGGGGGTCAGAATTAACTCCTTTAACTTTTGTAGTAGTAGCAAACATTATCATATAATGCAGTAAAATGAGAATCTGATTTTTAAACATCTCATCTAAATTCCATTCTACAATGTTGCTACCATTGTATTGTACATTATTGTACTAAGATTATTCCTCTAATAAGAGGTCAACCGGAGTAGGTCTAGGATAATACAATTTTGTAGGGACTTTATTAAAAGTTATCTTATTAATTTTCATACTTTCCTTCTTACCAGAAGGTGATGGATCTTTTTGTCTTGGGTTTTATTCTAATAAGAACAATTTCTCAATTTTCTCCACTTAATCTTCAACCTTTGTTTCTTCTTTTGTAACTTTTTCCTTTTTTCCTAATACAGAAGCATCATTTCCTATAGATTGAAGATAAAGATTAGTATAATTTCCTTACTCCATAATAACACCAGTAGAGGGTACCTCTTTATATGGTGAAACTATAACTTCACGATCTTTTATTTTTATACTTAAATTAAGTGTAGGTGGGTGAATACTAGTAACTCTTTTTCCTTTTTCTTGTAACATATTTTTTATATACTTTTTAAGGACCATACATTCCTTGGGGATAAAAAAATTTAGGAAAGGTTTTTTCTTAAGTTTATAAACCTTTTCCATATAGATGAATATATTTATATGGCCCATTTTATAGTTATATATCTTATGGTGTTTAAGCCATAATTCTTGTTCTTTATCATTAAAGGTCATAAAAAACCATTTTCTTTTTATACTTTTTTTGGAAGTGTAAAATAACTCTCTTACTTTTTTTTCTATTTCATCAACTATTTCTAGGACATAGTGACTTTTATCTTCATCCTAATATTCCATATCAAAGAGAGGAGACCTAGGCCTAGGAATCTCATTAGATGTATTTAATGGATTATTAACCACAAAAGTAGAAGTTGATAGAGGAAAGTCAACTCTACACTGGGGTTAACTAACTTGTTCTCTTGTTTTTCTAATACCTTCCAACTGAGTGATTGGTATTGAGGAGGTAGAAAATCAAGGTTTATCCTTTTCTCTTCCCTTTTTAAGGTTTAACCTCACATGTTTAGATGGAGTAAATCGAATTTAGACATCTCCATCTTGGAATTCAATTACTTCTTCCACTTGTCTATTAATTTATTAAATAGGTTCAATGACTTTTTCTAATACCCATTTTTCAGGTAATTTAACCTGATCCCAAGCTATTATTTTAGGAATCATTACATTAGATTTTGACCTATTAGTGAAAAATAATATAATAGTCCCTTCATCAACATATTGTGCTAGACTTTCTTTAATTCCTAGAACAATGGTGTTCATAACCTTATAATGTATCCTATAAATAAAGATTAGATTTTCCAAAGTAGACATCATATCAAATCCTTAAGTTTTAATATCCAAACATAAAGTATGCATTAAATTTGGTTCTAATAATGATAAGGTAAAATTAGGGAAACAAGAAAACCAAATAGGTCTATCGCTTAGTATAAATTAAATTACTCTTACTAAGGAGTCATGGAAATGATTATATCATTTATCTCTAACACATATAATTGTCGAGTTATTTAAACCCAGTCTAGTTTTGTAAGTAATTATTATCTAAATTTTCACTAATTACTCTTTCTTTATTCATAGAAAAACTATCACTTTTAAATAATCTACCAAGTCTTAACTGATCCATGCCTCATTATATCACTATCAACATCTTTAGCCACAACCCTACACACTTAAACATAGCAAATATAGGTACAAAGGCAGTGTGACTTAGGGTTTCAATAATGAGTCACAGATAGGTTTAAACTTTAAATTATTTAAAAAATCAATATTCCTCTAAAAACCAAGCTATGATACCATTCTTTAAGCATAAGGATTACACATAAAGGTGTATAGAACACTTATAGAAACACAAAGATGTCTAAAACACATGTAGAAACACACTAATGTACAGAAATAAAGCCCTATTACAAATATCATTAAAGTCAGAATCTATTCCTTTTGATATAATATTAGATTATTTATTTTTATCTTTTTCATAAATCTAAATTTGCCAATAACCAGATTTCATATCAAATTTTAAAATTACTTAGGCTTCATAAAGCCTATTAAGAAAATCTTTCTTATTAGGTATAGGATACCTAATTCATCTTAAGGCCTTATTTAAAGGATTGAAATTAATAACTACTCTAGGAACCCTTCATTCCATTTCTGCAACATTTTTAACATAAAATGTTTGGTAACTCCAATGGTTGTTACTTTTTCTAATAAGCCCTTTCTTTAGGAGATCACCTATCTCCTTTTTGCAGATTTCAAAATGTCTTGGCCTTATGGCAATAAGTCGTGCCTTTGTAGGAATTTGACTTTCATTAAAAGTCATTTCTTATGGCAGTTCTACCATATGTTTAATCTTATTCTACAAGGCAATAGGAATCTCTACACAAACTAATGTTTCTAGCCTTTTTTGTATTTCCTATATCTTAACCTGAATAAAAAGAGTATTAATTTTTTCTTGTAGGTGTTTATTTTTTACTTCATTCTGAAGAGATTGAATAAATTTCTCTTTTCTTCTTATTGTTTTTTAAAGCATATCTATTGCCCTATATTAAGGAGTAGATATAAATTTAGAACTAATAAACTTTCCATTTATTTCTAAAAAAATACCTTTATCATTAATATCCTTAATAGGATGCAACATATGCAAAAAAGGATATCCCAAAATGACATCTTGTGTTAGGTTTTTAACTAGTATGAGTAGAATTTCACTACAAATTTCTTTGTTACATATAGTAGCTTGAGATAGTTTGTATTTAATAACAAACTTGCTTTTATCGACTACATTTAACACTTTTATTGTTTTTGAAAAGTATTTTGAAGGAACTATCCCTTCATTAATACTGTTCATATTAGCGCTTGAATCTATTAAGGCTACTATAAAAAAGATATATTCTTTATTGACTACTATAGTAATATAAGTATGTCATTTATGGGTAATAACCCTATCAATTAGGTTAACATACTGATAATATAAGTATGTATAGTTAGGATTTTACTACAGTTGTATGGGATTTCAAAATATTTGATAATCTAATGGAATAAATTGTTCTATTATGTTGTTTTCTTTTCTATTGGAATTATTTGAGTTATTCTGATTAAATTATTGACTAATTGCTATTTAAATTTATTTGTTTTGGCTTGCTGAATTGATTAAACAATGGTTGATTGCTAGAGTTAGAAAGTGCAACCTGTATTTATCCCATTCCTAATCACCAAGTAGCAATTAACAATAAGGGATTATGGATGAGTGTTTTGTCTTATTTTTATGAATAACTCAACATAAGTTAAACAATCCAAGCTTGTGTTATTGTTACTTGAGTTAACCTATTTTCCTAATTCTTAAGGCTATTAGTTTATAACTTTAGAGGGCTTGTTTTAAGGATAAAATGGTTAGAGTCTAAATGGAGAGCTTGTTTTGCTTAATGAATATCTAAGGGAGAATTTGAGTAACAGAGCTTGTTGTTATCTAGAGTTAATAGTTCCAACAAAATTGAGATAACATTATGGATAATTGAAAGTATCAAATATCATAATTGTGAATGAACATGGAATTGGAATTTTGTTAACTAGTATTTGTATAAATTGTTTTGTCTAATCAAGTTGAATGTTACCCTCCCTATTCATATTAGTGTCTGTAAGTTTTAATTATCTAGCATTGAATTGATGGCACTTCATGTAGGATCAACCTTTATTCACACTATCTATTGTTGCATGATCAAGAGTAAGGTATTTATATTTTTTATAGCCTTAACAATGACTAGCAAAAATGTGGCACTATTTCCAAGGAGTGAATCAATTTTTATTTATTTATTTTTTTGCATTGTGTTTTTGCTCATAGTTTTATTGAGTTGATTATAGTGATTATAACCCTTTTTTGTGTAAAGTTATGTGTTTTTCAAGCATTTTTGGTGTTTTTGGTTGTAGTGGCACTATTTCCAAAGGAAATTTTGGTTGAATTAAATGGTGAGTTTACATCATTTTAAAGGAAATGTCATTTTGAGCAGAATCAGTGGCTATTATAATTATTCTCACCTTCTCGAGCATTAAAAATGTTGTTTAATTGGGTTTTTGCAATTTTTTGTGTTTTTCAATTATACATTTTTATTTTTGTTTATCTTGAGATGATGTGTGGAAGGCTTTAAAGGATGCAAGAGATCCATTGCACATTTCAAAAGGTCTAATAACACAAGCTAGAGCGAAAAGGATGAAAGAAGTACTAAATGGGTTGATTGAAGACATTTGGGCCAACCAAGTTACAAATGGTGCAAATTCAAGCTTGAAAGAGAGTCAAGGCCTTATTAATATGATTAGAGTGCTTGATGAGCTAGGGTTAAGTAATACATTTACTCCTAAATAGGAGATTGTCATAAATAAGTATTTGTTATAAAAGTGGAAGTTTTTTGAATAAGAATTTGTCTTAAATAGGAATTTGTCCTAAATAGGAATTTATGTCCCTTTTGAGGTTGTTATTTTAGCTTATAAATAGGCACCTTCTTATCAACTCTAAAATCAAACAATTTAAGCAAAATGAAAAGTGAGAGTTTTCTCCTTTGGTTCTTTCCAGAACTAAAAAACTTATCAATAAGTAATTTATCAAGAACTAATAAACTATTGCTTTTACATAAAACTTGATAATAGTTGTATCAACCATCATAATTATTATCAAAATTTTCTTTAGATGAAGTCTCTTCCTTAAATAGGTCTACCTCTAACTTTAATTCCTTAGATTTATCTTCTAATAAGAACATATACATTCATGACCTCTTAAGGCCTTCATTTACTAATAATTCTTGAATTTGCTATTTCATTTTACATTTATTAGAATAATACCCTATCTTTTTGCATTTATGACAAACAATCATTTTCTTTTTCTTTTTCTATGGAATAGGCCTTTTCTTTTCTTTTGATTTTCCTTTTTCATAAAATGATTTATGTTGAGGTATAAGATGGTGTCAAGATCGATGACATGGATGAAATGTGTCATCTTTGAAAATCCATCAACAATAACAAATATAGAATCCTAACCCTTTTATGATTGCAGTAACCCTAGTACAAAGTCCATAGATAAATTAACCTAGAGATGGCTAGGCATGAGTAAAAGGGTGTACAAGCCCTTCTTTCGCCCTTTATTGGCATAGGATGCATATTATTTAGTTTGTTTTACAATATGTTGATGCACCTTCTCATGCAATTTCCCTTTATACTGTCCAAAAGGAACTATAAATGTGTTTCATACTATAATCAATTTGTAGAAGGAATTTTTGACTTAACAAATCACTTTCAAATATTTGAATTCATAATACTATTGTTAATATTTTTTTTTGATACTGGAGTAATGAACTTTAACTCCTCACATTATATTCATTGCAACATGCATGTTTATACACCTTTGGTACTAGGAATCTATTAATTTCATCAAGGAAAAGGTTCTTTGATGATGATTAGTTTTTCTACAAGTATTTTATATTTAATTCATGAATAATGAGTTTGTCTCTCCATTTCATCCTAACAAGGCTCTTATAGCCATTGAAACAACTCATTCACAAATAATGATCTTGAAAATAACATTTTGCCCATAACAAATTTAATAGCTTGATCAATGCTAGTTATAGTGCCATTCTCTATGAAGTGTCCCAAGAATTAGACTTTGGTTTAAAATAACTTTAACTTTTAAATAGATACCACCAAACCTACCATTTTTATAACCTTTAGATAAAGGTTTAAATGTTTAAAATATTGTTTGATAGTATTAGATAACATAAATACATGTCTATACACCTTTGGGACTAGGAATCCATAAAATTCCATTAAGAAAAAAAGTCTTTACTGATGATTAGTTTTTTCTATAAGTATTTTTTGTCAAATTCCCAAACAATAAGATTGTCTCTCCATTTCATCCTAACAAGGCTTTAATTGTTATTGAAATAACTTGTTCACAAAAAATGATCTTGAAAATTACATTTTGCCCAAAACAAATTCAATTGCTCAATTAATGAGAACTATAATTCCATTCTCTATAAAGTGTCTAAAGAAATTGACTTTGGTTTAAAATAACTTCATCTATTTAATAAATACTACCAAACTTGCTTTTAAAACCTTTAGAAAAAAATTTAAATGTTTAAGATGTTATTTCATAGTATTAAAGAACATTATTACATCATCAATATAAAAAATCGTAAATACTGAATAAGTATTAAATATTTTATTCATAATTTTCTAAAATTCAAAAGTTTCATTTTTTAATCTAAATGGTATTACATTTCATTCATAGTGTCCAAATAAAATTATAAATGTTGTATGACATTACAATCGACTTTATAGGAGGAATTTTGGTTTAACAAATAACTTTTGAATTTTTGAATACATAATACTATTGCTAATATTACATTCTTAATAGTAAAGTAATTAACTCTAACTCCTCACATTATATTCATTACAATAAATACATCTATACACCTTTAGAACTAAGACTCTATATAATTCCATCAAGAAAAAAAACTCTTTAATGATGATTAGTTTTTCCTACAAGTATTTTTTGTTCCATTCTTGAATAATAAGGTTGTCTTGCCATTTTATCCTAAGAAGGTTTCAATTGCCATTGAAATGCCTCATTCACAAAAAGTGATCTTGAAAATAACATTTTACCTAGAACAAATTCAATTGCTTGATTAATGGGAATTATATTTTCATTCTCTATAAAGTGTCTAAAGAATTTAACATTGGTTTAAAATAACTTCACTTTTTTAGCAAATATTGTTAAACCTGCCTTCTCACATTATACTCATTGTAATAAGTATATCTATACATCTATGGTACTAGGAATCCATATAATTTCATCAAGGGATAAAGTCTTTGATGATGATTAGTTTTTCTTATAAGTATTTTTTGTTCAAATCTTAAACAATGAGGTTGTCACTCCATTCCATCTAAACAACGCTTTAATTACCATTGAAAGAACTCATTTACAAAAAATGATCTTCAGAATAACATTTTCCCATAACAAATTTAATTACTCAATCAATGGGAATTATAGTTCCATTCTCTATGAAGTATTCAAAGAATTTGACTTTGGTTTAAAATAACATCATTTTTTTAGTAGATATTATTAAACTTGTCTTTTTTATAACTCTTAGAAAAAGGCTTAGATGTTTGAAATGTTGTTCAATAGTATTGGAAAACTTTAATACATCATCAATATAAATTTTGAATAACTATTAAATATTTTGTTCATAATCTTTTGAAATTCAAAAATTGCATTTTTTAAATCCAAATGACATTACATGCCATTAATAGTGTCCAAATGACATTGTATTCCATCAATGGTGTCTAAATTGTTGTTATTAGGTATAAGATACCTAATCCATCTTAATGCCTTATTTAAATGCTTGTATGTAATTACTAATCTAAGAATGCCTCTTTATAATTTAGCTGCATTTTTCATGTAGAAAATAGGATAGCTCTAAGGACTGTTACTTTTTCTAATAAATCCTTTTTCAATAGATCATTTATTTTATTTTTGCATATTTCCAAATACCTTGGTCCTATAACTATGGATTTGGTTTTGGTTGGAATCTAACTTTCATTAAAAGTTACTTCATAAGGCAATTCTACTATATACTTCTTCCTATTCCAAAAAGTCATAGGAATTTCTAAGCAAACTATTGTTTCTAATTTTGTTGTACTTCCCATACTTTTACTTAAATGACAATAGTATTAACTTTTTCATATAAATGTTTTTTTTTTTACTTCTGAAATAAATCTCTCTTTTCTTCTAAAGTTTTTTTAAAGTATATTTATCTCTTTATACTAAAAGGTAGATACAAACTTAAAGCTACTAAGGTATTCATTTATTTTTGAGTAAATTCCTTAATCACTAATTTCCTTTATAAGATACAACATATATATAAAGACATTTCTCAAAATAACATCCTAAGATAAGTTTTTAATCAAAACAAAAGGAATTCCATAACAAGTTTACTTTTAGCAATAGTGTTTAACACTTTTATAGTTTTTGAAAAGTAGTTTGATGGTACCACTTTTTCATTAATATAACTCATATCTACGTTTGAGTCAATTAAGGTAATAGTAAAGAAAATGTATTCTTTATAATTAAAACTATAATTTTTGTGTGCCACTTATGGGTAATAACTCTATTAATTAGGTTACAGTATTGAAGAGATCCTAATTCCACTTTTAAAGAGGTATCTTGTTTATTTGGAAGGTTTTCAATCTTTTCAAACATTGCTTCTAAGATTATAAGTTTTCCTTTTAAATCCTTAATATCATATTTCAACTAATTAATTTCAGCTTTAAACTCACTTATAGAAGGTTTTGAATCTTTAACTTTTAAGCTAGACCAATTATTCTTGATTTTTTAAATAACAATTTTTAAACTGTAATCTTCATTTAGTTATCTAATCTTAGTATCATCTTTAACTAAATGAAGATATTTTTTTAATTGCTCCCTTTTTTTTGCTTAGATATGGTATCTTTCCAATAAGATCCAAAATCAAATTGTATTCTTTTGTTAAACTAATGAGCAATTACTTTTATACATTATTTGATAAAACTATATTTCCCATTATAACTACCATCAGAACCAATGTTAGAGGTACCTTTTTCTTCTTCTTTAAGGTCTTATTCTTTTGAAATTTAACCATTGGATACTTGTAAGAAATGTTAATAATAGTAGATGACTCCTTTGTTTGATGAAGTTTAGTGGATTCAAAGTACTAATGGTCTACATATGTGCTTGTTGCAATGAACATAATGTGTGTTATAGACACAAATGTTAATTTTAGGATCATTTTGTGTCAATAAGTTCTTGCAAGGAAAGGAGGAACCTTGTTAGAAGGAAATGAAGAGACAATCTAATTATTCAACAATTGATTCAAAAATACTTATAAGAAAAGCTAATCATTATCAAGCACTCCTTTGTTTGATGGAATTCAATTGATTTAGAGTATCAAAGGTTAATAGATATACTTGTTGCTATGAATATAATGTATGTTATAAGCATTAAAGTTAATCTATTATCAGTGCAAAAAGATAGAACATTACTCTAATAAATGCAAAATGAAACAAAAAATCCAAGAGTTATCTCTAAATGAGGATCTTAAAAGGTCACTAATGTATTTTCTTTTTAGAAAATTAGTTGGAAGAATTAGAGTTAGAAGTAGAAATTTTTTAGGAAAAAGCCATATCTGATATTAATTCAGATGATAATTGTAATGAACAATACAACTATTATCAAGCAATGTCTAAAATTAATAACTTATTAATCTTGATAAAAGAATATAATTTAATTTTGGATTTTATTGATAAAATAACAAATCTAAGGGAAAAAAAAGAGTAATTAGAAAAATATCTTCATTTAGCTCAAAAGGACACTAAGATTAAAGAACTAAAAGAAAATTATAGTTTAAAAACTATGATTTCAAGAAATAAAAGTAATCATTTTAAAAGGCAAATTAAGAGCTCTTAATATGTTAATCTTATTGGTAGAGTTATTACCCATAAAAGAACATATAAAAATTACAATTATAATCAACAAAGGATACATATTTTCAACTATTATCTTAATAAACACAGACGTAGATATGAATTGTATTAATGAAAGAATAGTACCTTTAAAATACTTTTCAAAAACTAAAGAAGTGTTAAACACTACTAATAAAAGTAAGCTCATTATAAAGTACAAGTTGTCATAAGCTGTTATTTGTAAGTGACTTACAACAACTGTAAAGGCTTCTAGAAAATTTGAATTATATTTCAAAATTTTATAAAAACTTAAATTATGATGCTAAGCCATTATTCAAAAGATTAAAGAAAATCTACCAGAATATATAAATGAACATACAAGGGCAATTAAGAAGATTAAAATTAGAATAAAAGAATTACCATGTTTAAACCTCCCTTATCCTAATACTTTTAAAATGGTTGAAATAGACACATAAGACAAAAGATATGGAGGTATCCTTAAACAAAAGGTTAATTCAAAAAACAACTTGTTTGTTTTACCTCAAGAATCTGGAAAGGAGTAAGAGTTAATTACTCTACTATTAAAAAGAAATATTAGCAATAGTATTATGAATCCAAAAACTCGAAAGTGATTTGTTAAACTTAAAATTTCTCTTAAGAATTGATTATAAGGTGGCTAAAGATGTCCTTACTAAAGATATCAAAAATATTACTTCTAAACAAATCTTTGCCATATAGAAATGATTCGAACCCTAAAAGATATGGGTTAGGGGCCCAACGTATGCAAGGAATCAAACAATACCCAAGAAAGTTAAGTTAGAATTTAATCACACAAACTCCAAACCCAATGTTCAAAGGAATACAAACCTAGGGTATTAAAAAGAATATAGACACCACACTCTAAAAAAGAAGGGAATTGGGAGTGATAAGTTGTGTTGAACATCATTAAAAAAGTTACTTTTTCATAAGTTCTTTAGTTCTTAAAAGAATGGAAGAAGAAAACTCTCACATTTTATTTCTCTCAAATTGTTTAATTTTAAAGCTTACGAGGAGGTGTCTATTTATAGGCTAAGATAGCAACCCTAAAAGAGACAAAAGTTCTTATTTAGGACAAATCCCTATTTAGGATAAACTCCTATCTAGGAAAAATTCTTATTCAAAAAACTTCGACGTTTATAACAAATACTTATTTACGACAAACTCCTATTTAAGAGTGAATACTATTACTTAACGTTGACCTATTAAGCATTCTAATCATATTAATAAGGTCTTGACTCTTTTTCGAGCTTGAATTCACACTATTTGTAGCTTAATTGGTTTAAATGTCTTTAATTAGTCCATTTAGTGCTTCTTTCATCTTTTTGGCTTTAGCTTGCATTATTGGACTTTTTAGAATATGCAATGGATCTCTAGCATCCTTTGAAACCTTCCACGCATCATCTTCATGCTTCTCATCAGGAAAGAAATTTTATCTATTTTTGATTTTGATATCAAGTTTATTAAAATAACTCATAATTTTTTATTACATTTCTTAACTCATGAATTCTTGCAGGAAACTTCCAAATGAGTAAACGACCCTTAATATAGGGACCTCAATTCCTAGCAAAGTTGGTTATTTCATCCACAAAAAGATGCTTCTAGATAAAAATCTAAAGAAATTGATAAATTTTCACTTGATACTTATGTGCAAGCCTTAAACAAACTTTAACATATCCTTTGATTCCCAAGTACATTAACTTTTTATATGTTATTAAAAATGATTATGGTTAGCTTTAACATAATGAGCTGGCTAGATTTTATCATAAAGATGATATGTACCTTTGTATAACTAAGAAGGATTGTTTATATTATTAGTAAATCCTACATAAAATAGGTTTTATGGTTATTGAACCCTTTGAAAGAGGATTAGGAATAGCTTATGATTTTAGATACTAGGCCTATGCCAAATTCAAAATAAAAAAACTTCTTTATTCAAAAGATTGGTAAAGAAATCTATTTGGCTATAAAGATCTAAAAGAATGGTGGAGTAGTTATCTATCTCCCTATACTAAGGAGTGGATACACTTAATAAGATGAATAGTTTAAACAACAATAAAACAACAACTTAAAAGAAATAACTTATAGAAGAAAGAATTTCATTCCACATTGATCTTTGATGCATGTTTTGTTACAAATAAGAATGAAGGGTATTTCTAAGGAAAGCAAAAGAAAACTTTAAATGGACTTTACCTTTTATGTTTTAAAGGAATCCTATTTATACTATAGATAATAACTAATAGGAGGAATCCCTTTAATAAAATGGTCTTGGTCCTTAAATCCTTTCTTTTTATAGTAGTTTTAAAAAAAGTTTTTTTTTATCTGACTTGGAGCATCTTTTCCTAACTGGGCTCCATTTGTCATTACAAGAACACATTCACACAAAATGATGGGTTTTAAACATAGAAACCTATGTTTAATGACTCCTTGTAACAAGTTGTGCCTTGTTAGCAATGAAAGGAGACATAATAGATAATCAAGAAAAGTTATCATCATAGTCCATTAAAGATAGTTTTTTCTAGTGAATTTAGGTGGTGGAGATCGTGAGAAGTTTAGTAAGGCTATTTGCATAAGCTTAAGTTATGGTTCTCTCTCTAGTCCTTTTATCTCATAGGTTTGCCATATGTTTCAGTTAAATATTTCTCGTTTACAGTTTTCTCATCCATGGAATTCCTTGTTTGTGGCTTTAGTTGTCTAACTATTCAGCAATTGATCCAAAAATACTTGTAAGAAGTGCTAATCTTTATCAAAAACACCCTGGTTTGATGAAATTTAATGGACTTAGAGTACTAAAGTTTTATAGATGTGCTTGTTCCTAAGAATATAATCTCTATTGTAGACCCAAATGAATTCTTGGAAGGAAAGGAGGGGCCTTGCTAGAAAAAAATGAAGAGACGGTTTCATTAATCAAGAATTGAACAATAAATACATGAAAGAAAAGCTAATCATTCTCAAAAGCTCTTTTCTTTGATGGAATTCAATGGATTCCTATTACCAAAGTTGTACAAATGTCCTTTGTTGCAATGAATAAAATGTCTATTGCAGCCACAAAATATAATTTTGTGTGAATGAATTCTTTCAAGGAAAGTAGGAGCCTTGTTGGATGAAATGAAGAGACAATGTCATTATTCAAGAATTAAACCACAAATGCTAGTAAAAAAAAAACAGCTAATCATTACCAAATTCTCCTTTTTTTTGATGGAATTTAATGAATTCCTAGTACCAAAGTTTTATAAATGTACTTGTTGCAATAAAAATAATATCTATTGTAGTCATAAAAGAAGTTTCATGATGATTTTCTGTGAATGGTTTCTTAAAAGGAAAGGAGGAGCTTTGTTAGGAATGGACAGACAATCTCATTATTTAGGAATTCAACCATAAATACTTATAAGGAAAGCTAATCACTCTCAAGAACTCCTTTTTTGATGGAATTCAATGGATTCCTTATAACAAAGGTATATAAACATACTTATTGCAAAGAATATAATATTTGTTGTTGCCAAAAAAGATAATTTCATGATGATTTTCTATCATTGATCATTGTTAGCTTTTTCCATAGGTATGTAATGGTTGAATCCTAAATAATGTGACTATCCTTTCACTTTTTCCTAACTAGGCTCCAAATTTCATTGTAGCAGTTCATTCATGCAAAATGATTTTGAAAATAACTTTCGTGCTCACAGCAAATAGTATATTTATTGCAATAAGCATGTTTGTACATCTTTGGAACTAAGAGTGCATTGGATTCCATCAAAAAAAGAAGTTTTTGATAATGAGTAGTTTTTCCTACAAGTATTTGTGGTTCAACTCATGAAAATATTAAAGCAAATTTAACAAGAACAATACTTATAAAAACATAAAAGCTTATATTAAAGAAAATAAAGAAACTTCACATATGTATATGAAATCTTAGTGTAAATTTAACAATAGTAATAACTAAAAGAACATAAAAGCTTATGTTAAAGAAAATATAGAAACTAACTTATAGAAATATAGCTTTCATTGAACAAAACTTCACTAGAAATTTTATTGTACAAAGGTAGTGAAGGAAAAGAGAATAAAGAAGGAAGAGCAAACTTAATTCTAGAGAGAAGGGAGAATTCAACTTGCTCTAGGAGTAATTAAGAGGTCTATTTATACAAAAGAAAAGGTGATAGCCATTATTGAAAGAATCTCTTTTATAAATTAAACTTGTCCTTAATTCCTTACTATTGCTAAAATAGTTTTAATAAAAACCTTTTGTCAAGTCCCCTGATTACTTTTTCATCAAAAGTAGTGTTGTCTTTATAGTTCATACGAATTCTAAGAATCATGCACGATGTCATCATTAAGGTGTCTCTAACTACTTTCAGCTTGGTCCACATATGTGTCTTGTTTTGGTTAGAGCAATGCAGCCATCATTTCTAATAATATCTCTTTTAATACAAACTCCATTAAAGTCTTCAGTATCTCTTATGGACTAGAGGTGTAGGCCTTAAAGGTGGAGCTTTAGCCCATTGATACAAATCATCCCTTTACCACTATAAACTCCATCATCAATGAAATCAAACTTTTCCCAGCAATGGATATTAATACATCTTGCCAACCATGAAATATGTTTAGTGTCAACATTTAGCACATTAACCTACTTATCCATAATATTATAATCCTACTTGATAATTCATGGGACATGATACTAGGCCACAAACATTAACAAAGGGTCTTTAACCTCTTTGTTTGTTTCACAAAATCATTCATAAATAATTCTTAATTTGTGAGGTGGGGTTATATGATGTAGCCCCACTTAAAAACCCAGTTTTAAACCAATTTGGAAATTTTATATTATCATTCAAAAGGTGTATCTAAATGAATCAACTAAATTTCTTTTGTTTGTTTTGATATAATAGGGCTTTCTCCCAAGTTTCGATATAATTGAAGTAATTATAGGTTTTAACTTTCCATCATTCTTTTAGATCTTTGTAGCCAAAGTGGACACTTTGTCAAACTTTTGGATACATAAGTTTCTTTATTTTGAATTTGGCATAAGCCTAATTTCTAAACGCATCACCAAATCTAGCCTCTTTTGTTGGGTTCAACAAACCATCAAGCCTATTTCATGTAATATTTGTTGATAGTACAAGTAGTCCTTCATACTAGTATAAGGATACATATCATTTTTAAGATAGAAATGAGTGGCCTCATTAGGTCTTAATTAAGCATAATTACTTTTTACAACACATAAAAAATCTATGTGCTTCGAAATTTAAGGATATGTGATGGATTTATCTAAAACTTGCTTATAAGCATCATTATGAAGTTTATCAACTTCTTTTAATTTTGCATCTTTAGCTAGTGAATTAATCCACTTTAGTGGGGACTGTGGCACTTGTATAAGAGGCCTCTTACTTATAGTATATTTCCTCACAAAAATTCATGAGTTAGGAAATCAAGTAATGAATTTGAATTTCCTTTAATAAACTTAATATCAAAATCGAACACAGAAAGTATTCCTTGTCATCTAGCAATGATTTGTTTTGACGCAATGTTTTTAACATTCTTAGTAAGGACATCTTTTGTTGCCTTATAGTTTATTTTTAGAAGGAATTTTTTATTTGATAGATCACTTTCAAACTTTTGAATACAAAGCATAATGGCTAAAATTTCTTTCTTTATGGTATAGTTAACTCTAGCTTCTCTCCAGACTTTTTAAGTGATGTGAATATATTGTTCTTTTGAGTTATCCTTTTGTTTAAGGATTCCTCTATATCCTCTATCTAATACATCAATTTCTACTATTTTGAAAGCACCAAATTGAGGAAGTCTAAGGCATGGTAATTCTTTTGTTTTTATTTTTATTTTCTTAACTACCTTTGTATATCCATCTAACCATTTTGGTAAATTTTTCTATAATCTTTCAAACAAAAGGTTTGCATCATAAACTAAATTTTTATAAAATTTTAATATATAATTTAGGCATCTCAAAAATCATTACAACAATTATTTATCCTTAATTTCATTAGGAAACTTAAAGGGAAACTCAATTACTCGATCGATAGGAACAATAGTTTCATTTTTAATGGAATGTCCAAGGAACCCAACCTTGGTTTGAAATAACTTCAACTTTTTTTAGTTGATATGGCTAGACCAACTTTTTCAATAACCTTTAAGAAAATGCTTAAATGTTTGAAATTGAAGTTCCCAACTTCACCCTAGGATCTACTAATATGTGATACTGAGAGGGGTGAATCAGTATCACTCTTTTGAAAAACTCTGATAATTTAAGCCAAAGTACTCTACTTCTTTAATACTTTAGCTCTTGTTAATATGCAGGTGGGTGAACAACTTCAAACTCTTCTCAGAAATGAACTCTTTCTCATATTCAACTAAGGTAGATCTATTGTTACCTACTAATCACAATAATCCCCAAAGTTACCTTTTAGACACCTTGCCTATTAAATGGATTGGTTGTTCTTGATGAGGTCTTCTTTTAGGTTATAGGTTTGATGATTCTTTAGCTTTGTTCACAACTTAATTCAAAACACAGAATGTAAATTCAAAGTAAGGACACAAGAGATTTACGTGGTTCGGCTAATATGACCTACTCCACAGTGGTACGGATTCTTCCTCTACCGAGACAATCCACTATACTTGAGAATATCAATGTGGTGTCCCCTATGATTATAATGTAGTTACAATGGATGTCTTAATCTTCTACTCCTTTCACTATTACAAATACAAAGCAATCACAATACAAAGAGTGTCACCTACTGTGTCTACCCTTATTTTGGCTTGTCTTGCCTCTGCTTGATTTGAATAGGCTGCTTCATTGTTGCTTGGAAGATCACCAAAACACTCTCTAACCTCTCTTGAAGAAATCTGGAAATTCGTTGAGTTCTCTTTAAGCTTCACATAATGTCTTTACTAGGTTGTCTCACATGCACGCTTTCAAAAGAGATAAGTCTTGGTTTATATACTGCCCTTTATGGAAACCCTAGTAAGGTTTACTGTAGCTGTGACAGATTTCCTTTCTTGCTCCTCCATGTGGCTTTATACTACTGTTCCATTCAAGATTTAGCATTATCCTCCTTCTTAATTTATTTTTCTTGCTTTTTTCTTTCTACTAAAATCTCATCCTTTGAATGCTTGAATGAATGGCTAGGATTGTCCATGAATAGTTAAAAATGTACAGAAGAAATTGCCCTCATAATTGCCCATCTTCCGAAAATGCTAAGTTAAAATTTCATAACCTTCCCTTCTTCCAAACTCCCTGTCTGTCTGTAACCCCAAAATTATTCCGCTTCTCTAGAATCACTCCGTAACCACGAAATTACTTCGTAACTCCATAACTACGAAAGTGCTCCGTAACCCTGGAATTGCTCCGTAACCTCGGACTTCATTGTTCATCCACTTCTAGAATTGCTCCAATTTACTCCGTAACTCCAGAATCCACTATTCATCCTATGAAGTGGTCTTTTTACGGACTAATGTTATGGAATCTTCCTCCGAACTTGTTAAAGTTCCCGACTTCTCCCTAGGATCTACTAGTTTGTGATACTAAGAGGGGGGTGAATCAATATCACCACAATTCGCAATTCGCAGGAAAGTGAACAACTTCAATCTCTTCTTAAAAGCAAACTCTTTCTCAAATTCGACTAAGGTAGATCTATTGCTACCTACTAATCACAATAGTCCCCAAAGTCACCTTTCAGACACCTTGCCTAATAGACAATTCGGATGTTCTTGTTTAGGTCTTCGTTATGTTGTGGGTTGGTTGATACTTTAGCTGCATTCACAACTCAATTCAAAACATAGAACGTAAAGCAAGTTAAGGACATACGAGATTTACGTGGTTCCGTCAATGTGACGTACATCCATGGTGGTAGGGACTCTCCCTTACCGAGACTATCCACTATACTTGAGAATTCTAATTACAATGGATGTCTTAATCTTCTGCTCCTTTCACTATTGCAATTACTAAGTTAGTACAATACAAAGAGTGTCACTTATTGTGTCTACCCTTCTTTTAGCTTGTCTTGCCTCTGTTGAATTGAAAGGCTGCTCCACTGCCGCTTAGAAGTTCACCGCAACACTCTCTAACCTCTCTTG
Organism: Bruguiera hainesii; assembly: GCA_023213295.1. Lineage (NCBI taxonomy): Eukaryota > Viridiplantae > Streptophyta > Magnoliopsida > Malpighiales > Rhizophoraceae > Bruguiera > Bruguiera hainesii. Next base: position 3,653,477 of record JAHOYR010000005.1, read on the forward strand.
AAGAAATCTGGAAATACGTTGAGTTCTTTCCAATGCTTCACTGAATTCCTTCTCTAGGTTGTTTCACACAACTCATGCTTTCACCATCTCACGGTCTCACCCGTCTCCTATTTCACGGTCTTACCGTTTCATCGCCTGTCCTCACACTTCTGGTTTGTCACACCATTGCATGTTCTGGTCTCACGCCGTCTCCTGACGTACACCCATGCTTCTGGTCTGTTGTTTCACGTCTCTTGGCCTGCCTTATGTTACTGGTTTTTCTGGTTCACGTCTTTCGGCCTGCCTCACGCTTCTGGTCTGCTGTCTTCTCTTCTGGGTGGTCTCACGGATACCAGGTCTGCTGTCTTCTCTTCTGGGTGGTCTCACGGATACCAGGTCTGCTGTTTTTTCTTCCGGGTGGTCTGTTTCTTATTTCTCCTCTTGCTGGTTGTGTGTTTCTGGTTTGCTTGCAGGACATGTTTCTGGTTTCCTTGCAGGAGGCATTTCTGGTTTTCTTGCAGGATGTGTTTCTAGTTTGCTTGCAGGAGGCGTTTCTGGTTTGCTCTCCTGGTGGTGTCGTTTCTGATCTCTTGCCGTTCTGCTCTCTCTTCCTTTTGGCCGGTTGTTGTAGGGTTGCTGTTTTTTTTAATTGTGTTGGCCCTCTACCCTAGTTTTGTCTTCCAAGGCCTTTATATACTATCTTCCATGAAACCCTAATAGGGTTTACGTGGCGGATTTACATTCTTGCCCTTACGCAACAGATTTACTTTTTTGCCCTTTCATGTGACTTTACTTTTTTGCACACTTAACCCTAGTTGACAACAATTACAACCCATACAAGGCTGTGGGAATAACACTTGTCCTTCAAACGGTCTTACGAAATCTTCTTACAGAATCATCCTGCGGACCATCTTATGAACTCATCTTTCGGACTTCTACAGACCACCTTACAGAATCTTCTTACAGACTCCTCTTGCAGACTGTCTTACGGACACTTGCTCTGGACTTAGTCTTAGGATAGGCTTACGGACTTGTAAATTTAATTTCTTATAACCTTATTATCCATATACGACCCTGTCACACTGTCACACTAAGACTTAAGCAATGCTAAACTCCCTCTACAAGTTCACTCTAAGGAAATCACTTTACGAGGTTATTTGACATGCTAGTCTTATCCTGTAATTCCTAAGATATGAGCTACTTCTACTTGCACACTTAAACCTGGTTGACAACAATTACAACTCCTATGTAGAAACAACATAAATGTTTTTTGATAGTATGAAAAAAATACTAATATATCATTAATATAAAGAATGGTAAATATTAAATAAGTATTAAATATTTTATTCATAATTTTTTGAAATTTATAGGGTACATTTTTTAATCCAAAAGACATTACATTTAACTCATAATGCTTAAATGGAGTTGTAAATACAATTTTATATTTATCCTTTTGATGAATTTAAATTTGCCAATAACCAAACTTCATGTCAAATTTTAAAAATATTTAGACTTCATAAAACCTATTAAGTAAATCTTTTTTGAAGGTTTATTTAATAGTTTATAGTTAACAACTAATTTAGGAACTCTTCTTTCAAGTTTTGTGGCATTTTCTACATAAAATAGAAGGCAACTCCATAGGTTATTACTTTTTTTTAATAAGCCCTTTTTCAAGAGATTATTTATCTCATTTTTATATATCTCTAAATGTCTTGGTTTTATAACTATATGTTGAGTTTTTGTAGGTATTTGACTTTGATTAAAGTTTGTATAAAATGGTAATTCTATTACATGCTATTTTCTATTCCAAAAAACTATAGGAATCCCTAGACATACTAGTGTTTCTAATTTTCTCTAGACTTCCTATATTTTAACTTAAATAACAAAAGTATCAATTTTTTCTTACAAATATTTATTTTTTACTTCACTTTGCATAGATTAAATGAATTTCTCTTTTCTTTTAATTGTTTTTTGAAGTAAATCTACCTCCTTAGGGAGTAGATACAAATTTAAAACTAATAAACTTTCCATTTATTTTTTAGAAAATTCTTTGATTGCTAATTTCTTTAACAGGATATAGTATATGCAAGAAAGGATTTCTTAAAATAACATCTTATGACATGTTTTTAAATAATACAAAGGGAATTTCTATACATATTTCTTCATTGCACATTACAGCTTATGATAACTTGTATTTAGTAACAAGCTTATTTTTGTCAATAATGTTTAAAACTTTTGTTGTTTTTGAAAAGTATCTTAAAGGAACTATTCCTTTATTAATACAATTCATATCAATGCCTAAATCTATTAAGGCAATAACTAAAAAAATATACTTTTATTGATTTCAACAGTAATATGAGAATGTCACTTATGGGTAATAACCCTATTGATCATATTGACATATTGAAGAGTACTTAACTTGTCTTTTAATAAACTCTCTAGAATGTCTTATTAGACATTGGTTCTAGAACTAACATTCTTTCTTTTAATCCTTTTATTGCAATTTTTTACTAATTGAATTCAGCTTTAAACTCACTTATTAAAGGTTTTATTATTTTATCTTTTAAACTAGAATGATTATTTCTAACTTTTTGAATTAAAGTTTTTAAACTATAATTTCCTCCTAATTCTTTGATTTTAGTCTTGTCTCAAGATAGATGAAGATATTTTTCCAACTATTGTCCTTTTGCTTTGGATCGACAATCTAGTCAATAAGATCCAATATCAAATTATCTTTTTTTATAAGGAAGAATAAGCTATTACTCTTGCATAAAGTTTGATAATAATTGCATTGACCATTATGACTATTACCAGAATCATCCTCAAAGGTAGTTCCCTTTTCTTCGAGAAGGTCTACTTTTAAATTTGATTCTTTTTTCGATAATAAGATGACATTTTAAGGTCTTCATCTATAAATAATTTTTGAATTTTCTATTCCATTTTACACTTATTATAATAATGCCTTATTTTTTTGCATTTATAATAAACAATTGTCTTCTTTTTCTTTTTCTACAAACTAGGTTTTTTCTTTTCTTTTGACTACTTCTTTTCATAAAAGGATTTCTTTTGAGGTTTAAGTTTATAACTCTTCTTTTTGAATCTTTTAGGATATTTCATAGGTGGATAACCCGTATGTTCACAGAAGTATCTTAATGCCTTTTTGCCTTTAATTTTTTCACTTTGTAATTGCCTAAGTACCATTATTTTCATTATTGACTTTAACTTCTTTTGCTATAACCTTTACAACTAATTCTCCATATGAATAACTAAAGTAATCAATAACTCTAACATGAGAAGATTTTAACCTATTTTTTACTCTTTCAATAAACAAGGTAGGTAATCCAAACATAAATTTTTCTTTCCATAAGATGCTTTAGCTATTTTCCTTAGTAAAAAACTTTAAAGGAGAAAACATCTTTGTACTAGCTAAACTAGAATAAATTTAGGCACCTTAAATTAATGAGTTACTCATATTTTTTATCAATTAATAAGGTGGTTATACTGATAAAATGATTGGTAATAGTATAAATTAGTATATTAACATAATTGGATAATTTGAGCCCTTGATATATTTTTATAATAGAAAATGTCTACAATTTAGCTTCTTTTAACAAATAAAAATTCTAACAACCTTTAAGTTGTCTAGTAAAACTAATTGTTATAAACCCTACTATTTTAGGGCCAAAATTACCCTTTGACTTTATAGTAGTGGTAAATATCATTATGTAATGGAGTATAATGAAAATCTAATTATTAGACATCCTATCTAAATTTCATTTTACAATGCTACTATCATAACATTGTACATAATTGTATTCAAGTTGTTTCTTTAATAAAAGGTTGACTAGAGTTAGTTTAGGATAGTATAATTTTGTAGGGACACTATTAAAGTCATCTTATTGATTCCTATAGTTTTGTTCTCATAAAAACATGATGGATCTTTTGTATTGGTTTTTGTTCTGATAAAAATATTTCTTGAATTTTATCCACATAATCCTTAGCCTCTAAAGATTCATCTTCTTTAATGTGTTCCTCTTTTCTTAGAACAAAGACCTTTTTCTCTTTTAATCCAAGGTTTTTAATTTTTTGACTATTTCATCTATTAATTCTACCTTTTTAGGATTTTTACGTAAAATATTATAATCTATTTCTTTTGATTACATGGGTTTAAATAAAACCCTTTCTTTTATTGCAGGTTTAACCAAAAGTCTTAGTGCTGTTTGAGCTATCTCTTTACTTTTTTCTTCAACTCTATTATGCTAAATAACTATAGGCTGAAAACAAAGTTTAGAATAATTTTCTTATTATATAACAACACTAGTAGTAGCTTTAACTTTGTATGAAGAGGATATAATCTCATTATCCTCAATTTTTATGCTGAAATTTAAAGTAAGAGTGTAAACACTAATAATCCTTTTTCCTTTTCTAATAATGTATTCCTAATATACCTTTTCAAAAACCAAACACTCTTCCAAGACAAAAAAAAAAAAAAGAATTTGGGAAAAGTTTCTTCTTAATTTTATAAAATTTTTCTAAATAAGTGAAAATATCTATTGCTCTCATTTTTATCATGTATCTTTCATGGCAGTTACACCATAGCTCTTATTCCTTTTCATTAAAGGTCATAAAAATTCATTTTCTTTTTATAGTATTTATAAAAAAGTGAAATAATTCTTTAACCTTTTCATCTACTCATTAATAACTTCAAGGACATAAAGACTCCTATCCTCATCTTGATATTCCATATTAGAAAAAGAAGGAGACCTAAGCCAAAAAGCTTAGCTAGATGTCTCTAGTGGTTCATTAACCACAGAAGTAGAAGTTAAGGGAAGAAAGTCAACTCTCTATTGAGGTTGACTAACCTACTTTCTTGTTCTTCTAATGCTTTCTAACTTAGGGATTAACCAACTTTTTCTTTTCTTGTTTCAAGGTTTAACCTTGTACTTTTAGATGGAGCAAGTTGAATTTTGGCATCCTGTTGTTCCCACAGCTTTGTATTGGTTGTAATTGTTGTCAACTAGGGTTAAGTGTGCAAGAAAGTAAAGCCACATGGAAGGGCAAAAAAGTAAATCCGCCACGTAAGGACAAGAATGTAAATCCGCCACATAAGCCCTATTAGGGTTTCATCGAAGAGAGTATATAAAGGCCTTGGAAGACAAAACTATGGTAGAGGGCCAACACAATTGAATAAACAGTAACCCTACAGCAACCAGCCAAAAGGAAGAGAGAGCAGAACGGCAAGAGATCAGAAACGACACCACCGGGAGAGCAAACCAGAAACGTCACCACTGGGAGAGCAAACCAGAACGTGTGACCTCCTGCAAGCAAACCAGAAACGCCTCCTGCAAGCAAACCAGAAACACATCCTGCAAGCAAACAAGAAACACATCCTGCAAGCAAACCAGAAACACCTCCTGCAAGCAAACCAGAAACACATCCTGCAGGCAAACCAGAAACGCACAACCAGCAAGAGGAGAAATAAGAAACAGACCACCCGGAAGAGAAGACAGCAGACCTGGTATCCGTGAGACCACCCGGAAGAGAAGACAGCAGACTAGAAGCATGAGGCAGGCCAAGAGACGTGAAACAGCAGACCAGAAGCGTGAGACCAGAACGTGCAACGGCGTGACTGATCAGAAGCATGGGGCAGGCCGTGAGACATGAAACGGCAGACCAGAAGCTTGAGTGCAAGCTGTGAAACCATGAGACGGTGAAAGCAGGAGTTGTGTGAAACAACCTAGAGAAGGAATTTGGCAAAGCATCGGAAAGAACTCAACGTATTTCCAGATTTCTTCAAGAGAGGTTAGAGAGCGTTGCGGTGAACTTCTAAGCGGCAGTGGAATAGCCTTTCAATTCAACAGAGGCAAGACAAGTTAGAAGAAGGGTAGACACAGTAAGTGACACTCTTTGTATTGTACTTGCTTAGTACTTGCAATAGTTAAAGGAGCAGAAGATTAAGACATCCATTGTAACTAGAATTCTCAAGTATAGTGGATAGTCTCAGTAAGGGAGAGTCCCTACCACCGTAGATGTACGTCACATTGACGGAACCACGTAAATCTCGTGTGTCCTTAATTTGCTTTACGTTCTATGTTTTGAATTGAGTTGTGAACACAACTAAAGTATCAACCAACCTATAACCTAACGAAGACCTAAACAAGAACATCGGAATTGTCTATTAGGCAAGGTGTCTGAAAGGTGACTTTGAGGACTATTGTGATTAGTAGGTAGCAATAGATCTACCTTAGTCGAATCTGAGAAAGAGTTCACTTTTAAGAAGAGATTGAAGTTGTTCACTTTCCTGCAAATTGCGAATTGTGGTGATACTAATTCACCCCCCTCTCAATATCACAAACTAGTAGATCCTAGGGTGAAGTTGGGAACTTCACATCCCCATCTTTGTATTCTATTATTTCTTCCATTTGTCTATTCACTTATTTAATAGGTTCAAGTAGTCTTTCTAAAGTCTATACACATTTGCTTTTGACCTATTAGTTAAAAAAAATGTAGTAATCCCTTTGTCTACATATCTTGCTAGAATTTCTTGATTTCCTAAGATTGTGGTATTCATAACCTTATAATGTATCATACAAATAAGGATTAGATTTTCTAAAGTAAGCATCATATCAATCCTTTAATTTTAATATCCAAACATAAAGCATGTATCAAATTAAGATATGATAATGATAAAGTAAAATTTAGAAAACATGAGAACCATCACTTAAAGTGGATTCAACCACTCCTAATTAAGAGTCATGAAATCTGTTATGTCTTTTATCTCAGGCACAAATAATAGTTAAGTTATTTAGATCCAATCTAGTAGCAGGCTTAAGTGCTACTTATACCGTCCCAACATAAAGAAATTTATGCCTTTACCATCCCAACATAAAGAAATTTATGCCTTTGTTAGTATGAGCTAATAAGCTCATAAGACAACAAAAAGAATTCATTATAACCTTGAGATAAGGGTAATGCTTCGTCAACAGTTTTAATAACATAATCATTCTTTGTTGAGGAACTTCCCTGTTTGTAAATATGGGAAGAGCAAGATGAGGAGAGAGTCTTATTTTGCAAATAATTATTATCCAAATCTTCATTAATAATTATTTATGTATTCCTACCCTTGAAAGACTATTACTTCTAAAAAGTTAATTCAGTCTTAACCTATTCATATTTCATGGTATCACTATCAACTCTTACATCACAACTCTACACTACTAATCATGGCTATCACGAGTACAAAGGCGACACGACTTGGGGTTTCAAGTTAGAAATATAGATAAACTAAAACTTTTGTTAACACTTTAGAATGTCATAAGCTTTAATACTATTCCCATCCTTTCCTTAACACTTGTGAGAAAAGCTAATCATTATTAAAAACTCATTTTTTTTATGGAATTCAATAGATTCCTAATACCAAGGTGTATAGACATACTTGTTGTAGTGAATATAATACTTATCGTTGCAACAAAAGATAATTTCATGATGATTTTATGTAAATGAATTCTTACAAGGAAAGGAGGAGCCTTATTAGGAAGAAATAAGAGCCAATCTCACTTTTCATGACTTACTTGAATCACAAATACTTGTAAGAAAAGTTACCTATTATCAAAAACTCTTTTTTTTTTTTATGGAATTCAATGGACTTTAGTTCTACGGGTGTACAAACATGCTTGTTGTAATGAATATATTATTTGTTGTGAGCATAAAAGTTATTTTAAAGATTGCTTTGCATGAATGGCCTTTTGCAATGAAAGTTAAAGCCTAGTTAGTAAGAAGTAAAATGATAGTTACATTATTTAGGAATTCAACCATTGTATACTTATGAGAAAAGCTAACAATGATCAAGAATTCCTTTGTTTGATGGAATTCTATAGATTTAAACTACCAAATGTGTATGGATGTGCTTATTACAATAAATATAATGTTTATTGCACACACAAAAGTTAATTTCTAGATCATTTTGTCTAAGTGTGTTCGTGTAATAAGAAGTGGTCTAAATAAGTAAAAATATCAATGTTTCTCCTTTTCTTATAAGGACTCATTCACACAAAATGATCATGAAATTAACTTTTTTATCTATGTCACACATTATATTTGTTGTGACAAATGTGTCTTTACACCTTTAGTACTCTAAATCCATTTAATTCTAATAAACAAATAAGTCATCAATCTTGACTAGCTTTTCTTACAAATATCAAACAGTTTAATTCATGCAAAATGAGACCATTACTTCATTTCCTGCTTATAAGGTTTCTCCTTTTGTTACACAAACTCATTCACACAAAATTATCTTGAAACTAACTTTTGTGTCTACCCCACACATTATATTCATTATAACATGGTTATCCCTACAACTTTGGAACCCTTAATCCATTGAATTCCATCAAACAAAGGACTAAATGGTCTTGATTAGCTTTCCATATAGTCATTGAATGATTCAATCCCAAAAGAATGAGGTTGTCACTTCATTTCCTAATATTAAGGTTTCTCCTTTCATTGTAAGGACTCATTTAGAAAAAATAATAATGAAATTAACTTTTGCATTTACACCAAATATTATATTCATCGCAACAAGTATGCCCTTACACCTTTGGTACTCCTAATTCATTAAATTCTATGAAATAAAGGAGTCATTGATCTTGATTAGCTTTTTTAAGAGGCATTAAATGGTTCAATTCTAGAAGAATAAGACTATCACGCCATTTCTTGCTAACAAGGTTTTTTCTTTCATTTAAAGGACTCATTCATAGTAACTGATCATGAAATTAACCTTTCTATTTATGTCATGTACCATTTTTATTGCAACAAGCATGTCTTTACACCATTAGTGCTATGAATCCATTTAACTCCATTAGACACAAGAGTCATTTAGCTTGATTAGCTTTTCTTATAAGTTGTTGTTAAGGCTTCCTAATGAGGGGAGCTCAGTGGATAAGGAGGAGGGCGTAATGACTAACACTTTTAGTCATTAGAAAAGGTAGGAATGTTGTAATGTATGTAGAATTTAGAGTTGTTATTAATCAGTTTAAGTGCAATTAGAACATCATGAGTAACTTGGTCTACTTTACTGGGATTTATTGGGGTTTGGGAGCATAGTTACATTTGGCAAAGGCTACAACCAACCCAAACACTTATTATAACTAATAATATCACTATGCTACCTTTGTGTGATGGTATCAGAGCCTAAGACCTTCTAGAGTGTTGAGGAGAGTTTTAGTTTAGCTATATTTCTAGGTTCAAACCGCAAGTCACACTATCTTTGTACTTATTTAGTTGGATTAGGTGTGTAGAGCAATGGTATAAGTTGTTAATAGTGATACCATGAAATATGGATAGATTAAGACCAAATATATCTACAAAAATTTTAATTTAACTTTATTCAAAATATGAATTGATTCAAAAATAAAATTTGAATGATTTAAATTAAAATTTGTTTAATTTGATTAAAAATTATTTTTTAAAATTAAATTTTGTGTAAAAATAAATTATGTTTATTAATTCATATTATTATATTTTTATTTATTATTTTATTATATATACAAATTATATACATATCATAAAAGACAAGTCAATTAGAATGTGTAAAAGTAATATACTTTTATTTATTATATAATATATTATAACACTAAAAAATTAATTAAAAAATTACTTTTTTAAAATTAGCCAATTTGACTTGTAAGTTAACCCTAATTTGAATGTAATTCAATCTAATCCACTTAACAAGTAATGTGATTCAAAATAATCATGCATCCTCACTTATCTATAGCCATTAGATTGCTCCTCAACCACATGGCATCACACATGTTTATTTGTAGAACTAAACTCTCCCCTCCTCGTCCTCTTTCTTTTCCCATGTTTATAAATAGGGAAGTTTTTTACTAAGAATGATTATGTCATTAAAGTTTGTTATTCCCACAGCCTTGTATGGGTTGTAATTGTTGTCAACTAGGGTTAAGTGTGTAAGAAAGTAAAGCCACATGGAAGGGCAAGAAATTAAAGCCACATTGAAGGGCAAGAAAGTAAAGCCACATGGAAGGGTAAGAAAGTAAAGCCACATTGAAGGGCAAGAAAGTAAATTTGCTGTGTAAGGGCAAGAACGTAAATCTACCATGTAAGCCTTATTAGGGTTTCATGGAAGAGAGTATATAAAGGCCTTGGAAGACAAAACTAGGGCAGAGGGCCAACACAATTAAAAAAAAAAATAGCAACCCTACAGCAACCGGCCAAAAGGAAGAGAGAGCAGAACGGCAAGAGATCAGAAACAACACCACCAAGAGAGCAAACCAGAAACGTCACCACCAGGAGAGAAAACCAGAACGTGCGACCTCCTGCAAGCAAACCAGAAACGCCTCCTACAAGCAAACCAAAAACACATCCTGCAAGCAAACCAAAAACGCCTCCTGCAAGCAAACCAGAAACACGTCCTGCAAGCAAACCAAAAACGCACAACCAGCAAGAGGAGAAATAAGAAATAGACCACCCGGAGGAGAAGACAGCAGACCTAGTATTCGTGAGACCACCCGGAAGAGAAGACAGCAGACTAGAAGCGTGAGGCAAGGCGAGAGACGTGAACCAGAAAAACCAGTAGCGTGAGGCAAGCCAAGAGACGTGAAACGGCAGACCAGAAGCGTGAGACCAGAACGTGCAACAGCGTGACTGATCAGAAGCGTGGGGCAGGCTGTGAGACGTGAAACGACAGACTAGAAGCTTGAGTGCAAGCTGTGAAACCGTGAGACAGTGAAAGCAGGAGCTGTGTGAGACAACCTAGAGAAGGAATTTGGCGAAGCATCGGAAAGAACTCAACGAATTTCTAGATTTCTTCAAGAGAGGTTAGAGAGCGTTGCGGTGAACTTCTAAGCGGCAGTGGAGCAGCCTTTCAATTCAACAGAGGCAAGACGAGCTAGACGAAGGGTAGACACAGTAAGTGACACTCTTTGTATTGTACTTGCTTAGTAATTGCAATAGTGAAAGGAGCAGAAGATTAAGACATCCATTGTAACTGGAATTCTCAAGTATAGTGGATAGTCTCGGTAAGGGAGAGTCCCTACCACCGTGGATGTACGTCACGTTGACGGAACCACGTAAATCTCGTGTGTCCTTAATTTGCTTTACGTTTTGTGTTTTGAATTGAGTTGTGAATGCAGCTAAAGTATCAGCCAACCCATAACCTAACGAAGACCTAAACAAGATCATCCGAATTGATTATTAGGCAAGGTGTCTGAAAGGTGACTTTGGGGACTATTGTGATTAGTAGATAGCAATCGATCTACCTTAGTGGAATCTGAGAAAGAGTTCACTTTTAAGAAGAGATTGAAGTTGTTCACTTTCCTGCGAATTGCAAATTGTGGTGATATTGATTTACCCCCCCTCTCAGTATCACAAACTAGTAGATCCTAGGGTGAAGTTGGGAACTTCAAAGTTATAATGATTTCTTTCTGCTAACCTAAGAGTCTATTAGTTCACATTAATAAATGTATAAGTTTCTTTATGTTGGGATGGTACAAGTAGTATTAAGGCCTGCTACTAAATTGTGTTTAAATAACTCAGTGATTATTTTTCTTTGTGATAAAAAATATAATAGGTTTCATGACTCCTTATTAGTAGTTGCATTCATTTTAAGTAATAGACGTATATGGTTTTTATATTTTCTGAATTTTACTTTATATTTATCAAATCCTAATTTAATATATACTTTATGTTTGATTATTAAAATTGAAGGATTTGATATGATGTCTATTTTGAAAAATTTAATCTTCATTTATAGGATACATTATAAGATTATGCATACAACTATCCTAGGAATTAAAGAAATTCCAACAAAATATGTGAACAAAGGGACAATTACATTATTTTTAACATATAGGTCAAAAGCAAATGTCTAAGTTCAAAAAATAATCTCTTGGGATACAAATGGAAGAAATAATTGAATACAAAAATGGAGATGTTGAAATTAGATTTACTCCATCTAAAAGTGTGAGATTAAACCTCAAAAAAGGAAAAGCAAATGTTTAACCTAGATTTTCTACCTCTTTAGTACCAATTACTGAACTGGAAGGTATTAGAATAATAAGAGAGCAAGTTAGTCAACCCCAATATAGGGTTGATTTTCCCTCCTTAACTTCTACTTTTATGGTTAATAAACTACTTAAAACATCCAATCAGGCTTCTAGCCTAGGTCTCCTTCTTTATTTGATATGGGATATCAAGATGAGAATAAGAGTCTTTATGTTCTTGAAGTTGTAAATGAGGTAGATGAAAAGGTGAAAAAGTTATTTTACTCTCCTAAAAATATTGTGAAAAGAAAATGATTTTTTATGACCTTCAATGAAAAAGAATGAGAGCTATGGTGTAAATGCCATAAGAGATACAATGCTAAAATGAGAGTAAGATATTTTCACTTATTGGGAAAGGTTGATAAAATTTAAAAAAAAAAAACCTTTTCCAAATTTTTCTACCCTGAAAGAGTGTATGGTCCTTAAAAAAGTATATTGGGAATACATTTCTAAAAAGGGAAAAAGGATTATTAGTATTTACCCTCCTGCCTTAAATTTAAGTATAAAAGTTGAAAATAGTAAGGTTATAACATCACCATATAAAGCAAAATCATCTATTAGTGCTATTATATAGCAAGAAAATTATAGCAATCTTTATCTCCAGTCTATAGGCAATCAACTTAATAGAGTTGAAGAAAAGATTGAAGAAATAGTTCAATAAGCTCTAAGACCTATATTTAAATAAGAGATGAAAGGAAATGTTTTATTTAAACCCATGCTTTAGAAGAAGTAGACTACAAAATATTAGGTAAAAATCCTAAAAATACAGAATTGATTAATGAAATAGTCAAAAAGTTAAGAAACCTTGGTCTTAAAGAAAAAGGAGCTTTGATTTTAGGAAAAGATGAATAGATTATGTAATGTTTTAGTTTAGCTATATTTAAGATTTATGTGTGATCTTATGCTGCCAAGATAGGAATGATATCAGAGCCTAGGACCTTTTAAAGTATTGAGGAATGTTTTGGTTTAGCTATATTTTGAAACCCCGAGTCTTGTTGCCTTTGTGCTTGTGTTAGCTATGATCGAGTGTGTGGAGCTGTGGCATAAGTTGTTGATAGTGATACCATGAAATATGGATAGTTTAAGACTAAATTGACTTTTAGAAGTAATAGTCTCTTTAGGAACAAAAATAAGGAAATAATTATTAGTGAAGATTTAGATAATAATTATTTGTAAAGTTGGACTCTCCTCTCCTCTTCCTCTTCCCATGTTTATAAAAATGAAAGTTTCTTGACTAAGAATGATTATGCTAACAAGACAATTAAAGAAGCACTACCTTTATCTTAGGGTTTAGGAACACGATTACATTTGGCAAAGGCTGTAACCAATCCAAATGCTTATTGCAATTGATGGTATCACTATTCACGTGTTTTTATTTTTGTGCCTTTCTTGTTAATACTCAATCTCTATGGACTCGACCTCTACTTACCCTAATTACAAAATTGTTAATTAAGTGATTTAGAGTAATTTTGCTATATTTGGCACATATCACACAATTGCCACTCATCTTTTGCCTCTTTGCTATCTTTTTGAGTTTGATCTATGGCTAAGATGTCTTCATCTAGAAAATCAAATTACATTGGCTCTTATTAAAGAATGGCCCTATCTACCAAGAAATATGATATTATGATATCTTTGATGGCTTTGCAATTAAAAAAAAAATGTCATATTCTATTAACAGAAACTGCCAATAGGCAACCCATCCCAACAATGCTAGCTTTTCAAAGATTTATTAAGGAGATCATCTTTAATAATAAGTTAGATTGTATGATACAATATATATGGACAGAGTTAGTGTGCTACTCATGCTAAAACATAGTAAATTCTTACCAAATGTAAATATTGAGTTTTATGATCAGTGAATCTCTTGCTAACGTAGTATATTACCCTTTTCTTTCTATTTGTTTCATTGTGTTGTCCCAAAACACAATCCATCATTCCCACACAATGAGATATAATATGAGTGGGTTGTGTGGTATTAGCAACATTGAAATTAGAGGGTTAGGGAGGTGATGCTTAATCCTGTCAAATGCTTCTTGACATTTATCATCCTATTTCCTTGAATTACTTTTTCAAAGCATCCTAAATATGGGCTTGTATGTTGTAGTGAGCTAGGATATAAACTTGACAATAAAGTTAATCCTTCCAAGAAATCCTTGCACCTCTTTTTGTGTAACAGATGTGCGAATTTCTTGTACGGCTTTAATTTTATTGGGATCAATTTTGACACCTCTTTAACTTATATGAAGCTTGGCAACTTGCCTAAAGTTGCTTCAAAAATGTATTTGATATGGAAAACCCCAAAAAACATGGCTTACGGATACAACACATATAAGGAATCAAAGAATATCTAGGAAAGCTAAATCAAAATGTAAGAACATAAACCCTAGACCCAACATTCAAAAGACAATGAACTTAGGGTACTTAAGAAGGATATGGATGCCACACTTTAGAAAAGAAAGGAATTAAGAGTGGTAAGTTGAGTTGAACGCCACAAGAAGAGGTATTTCTTGATAAGTTCTTTAGTTCTTGAAAGAACCAAAGGAAAAAACCCTTACTTTTTATTTCTTTCAAAGTTGTCTAGTATTCCAAACCTTACAAGGAAATGGCTATTTATAGGCTAAGATAGCAATCTTATTTAGGAAAAAATCCTTATTTAGGAGGAATTCCTATCTAAGACATAAATTCTTACACAAAAAACTTTCATTTTTATATAATCACTTATTTATGATAAACTCCTATTTAGGAGTGAATGCTATTACTTAGCCTAGGCCTATTAAGTACTCTAATCATATTAATAAGGTCTTGACTCTCTTCCAAACTTGAATTCACACCATTTGTAATTGGGCTAGCCTAAATGTCCTTAATTAGCCAATTTAATGCTTCTTTCATCTTTTTGGGTCTAGCTCATGTTATTGGGCCTTTTGGAATATGCAGTGGACCTTTTGCATCCTTTAAAGCCTTCCACCCATCATTTTTAAGGTTCTTATCATTCCATTTCTCCTCAAAAGGATTTGTCCTCGAATCATCACCTTGTTTATATTTAATGATGTAGGGAAAGGTCTCAATGAATTTGATCCACTCAATATGTCTTTTGTTCAACTTTTCTTGTCCATTCAAGTGCTTTAAGGATTCATGGTCAATATGGATGACAAACTCCTTAGGTTAAGGGTAATGTTGCCATGTCTCCAAATACTGTACCAATGCATACATCTCTTTATCATATTTAGGATAATTAAACTCCACTTAGTTTTTCACTAAAGTAGGCAATTAGGCACCTTTCCAACATAGAAACAGCTCCAGTGACAATACTTGAAGCATTACACTCAATCTCGAAAGTTTTTGCAAAGTCAAGTAAAGCAAGTATGAGATCAGAACAAAATTTTTCCTTGATGCAATTAAAAACCTTGTGTTGATCACTACCCCACTCTAAACTCATGTTCTTTTTAATAACCTCAATTAGTGGTGCGGCAATGGTGCTAAAGTCCTTAACAAAGTGTCTATATAAACTTTCTTAATGGTGGAGTCTATACAAGAAAAGGAATTATTTGTATAAATGGACCTAAGGCTTCACCACCCAAGCTGACTCCCACTAGTCCCAAGGAGATATTAAAAACTTTAATGGAGATATCAAAAGAGAGGTTATTAGAAATGATGGCTAATTTGCTTCAACTAGATGAACATACTTAAGTTGACCAAGTAGAAAGTAGTCAAAAGAACCTCAATGATGATATTATGCAAGATTCCTAAGAACCATATGAGTTATGAAGAGAAAAAGGACAAAAACCACTTTTGGTAGACAAGATGAAATAGGGCAGCTTTAATAAAACTACTTTGGCACAAGTGGAGGATAGTAGAAAATAATAAAGCACTCCATTTAAAAAAGTAGATTCCTCCCATGATGGTTATCACCTTTTTCCATGTATAAATAGACCTCTTGTAGTCTAAGGGAGGCAAAGTCCAATTAGCATCTTTCTTTAAGTTTGTTTCTTTCCTTTCCTTTGTGATATATCTCTTCCTCCCCTCTTTGTAACACAAGCTTGTAACAACTTTCAGTGTTTAATAAAAGTGTCTTTCTTATAAGTATTCTATTCTTCTCCTTATTATCTTCTTTCATATTAGTTTGTTTAAATAATTTCTATATAAATACATACATACATACATACATGTGTGTGTGTGTGTGTGTGTGTGTGTGTGTGTGTGTATCTCTGCATACTTAATCCTATGTTGACATATCTTTACATACTCAATCCTATGTTGGCAAAAAGGAATGGTATTAGAGCCTAATTTCTAGAGGAACATTAATCTTCTAAATAATTTAAATTTAAACTTATCTATTGCTTGTTATTGAAGTTAACAATCTTCCCAGGTTTCTGTATAAGAATTTGTCCTTAATAAGGGGCTTATCTTAAATAAAGATTTGTCCTAAATAGGAATTTATGCCTCTTTAGGATTGATATCTTAGTCTATAAATAGGAACCTTTTTGTAAGTTCTGGAAAAAGCAGACAATTTTGAGAGAAATAAAAAGTGAGAGTTTTCTTTTTTAGTTCTCTTAAGAACTAAAAAACTTATCAAGAAGTACCTTTTTGTGTGGCGTTCAACTTGACTTATCAATTTGAATTCCTTTCTGTTTTGGAGTGTGGCATTCATATCTTTCTCAAATACCTTAGGTTCATGTTTCTTTGAATGTTAGGTTTGAGATTTGTGTTATTAAAGTATGATTTATCTTTCCTGGACATTCTTTGATTCCTTGCATACGTTAGGTCTTTAAACCACATCTTTTAAGGGTTTTCACATCAGTTGCATAATTTAAGTATGCATCATTTAAAATATGATAGCATAATATATAACATGCAACTTCCCTCCTTTTATTTGGCTAAGAACAGTGCCCAAGGCAAAGTCACTAGCATCACATATTAGCTAAAAAGGCAAACTCCAATTTGGCACTACTAGAATTGGTGTTAAAACCAACTCCCTTTTCAACTTGTTAAAAGCATTCAAATATTCACCATCAAACTCAAAGGCAACATCCTTATTTAACAAATTGCAAAGAGGTTTGGTAATTTTAGAAAAATCCTTAATAAATTGTTGACGAAAGCTATGTGACCAAGGAAACTTTAATTCCTTTAACATTAGTAGGTGGTCGCAACTTTTCAATTATTTCTATCTTTACTTGGTCCACCTCAATACCCCTAGCTAAGATGTTATGGCCTAACACAATACCTTCTTATAGCATAAAATGATATTTCTCCCAATCCAAGACTAAGTTGGCCTCCTCACAATGCTACAAAACTTTCAACAAATAAGCCAAACAACTATCAAAAGAAGATCCAAACACAAAAAAATCATCCATAAACACTTTTATGAAACAATGTTTGAAAAAATGGCCATCAGGAAATGTTGAAATATAGTAAATGCATTACATAAACTAAAAGGCATCATATGAAATGCAAAAATACCATAGGAACAAGTGAAAGTGGGTTTTTCTTGGTCCTATGGGGATATAATGATAACATCATAATTGTAACAATAAATGTTTTATTTATAATTTATGCTTTATTAAATTGTTCGTTTGATATGTTTAGTGAGTATTTTGTAGGTAAGTGATTTTAGAAGTAATTTTTGAAGATTATGATGTGAACTAGAGAACAAAAAGGCTAAGGAGTTGAAGGAAATTAATTTACAAGACATTCTAATCAAGTTCCAATAGTCAACCATTTGAATGGCTAATATATATATATATATAGAGGAGTTGATGTCAAATTGATGTGACTCTATAACCTATGAAAGGTTTAGACATGAGGCTACAACTTTTGTGTTTATAGCTTGGTCTAGTTCAATCATTTTCAAGGCAAATATTTCATTGCAAGTTTAATTGCTAGAATCACTAGATTTAAAATGTGATGCTGGGTCATGATGTGTGGAGAAAGATTAGCAGCTTAGATTGTGAAGCAATTTTAGGGATTACAGATGACTTATCAAGGAAACAAAGCACTAAACTTAGGGGGACAGATTAGGTAAAAAGAACCTAAAGAGGAAGTTCACAGCCAGTTTATGGAAGTTTTATTTGCTGCTGAAAATTAGGATGTGTTTTGGTGGACTAGGTGCCAGCTAAGATTATGGGAGAAAGATTACATGATTAGAGGTGGTATTTTTCTGTACAAAAGGAGAGTTAAAGGTGGCAGAAGGAGAGGCGGAAGGTTGTGAAGCCGGCCTGGAAAAGAGAGGTTCTTTTGAAATTTATTTTTTGCCATGTTGTGTACTTGTTTTGTTTTGCCATGATGTTTATGAAATAAATTCATGGCTAGGAATTTGATGTAACCTACATAGATGTTTTTGTCTTGTGCTTGAGTCTTAAATCAGTTCAATATCTTAGTTTCATTCATTTTGCCTAATTCAATATTGAGTTTGTATGATCTATTATCTATATCCAATATGAACTTAGCAGATTATATGTGACATAACTAAGCAAGACACCATATTCACATGTTGTGTATGCGCTCTTAAATGAATTAATTCTTATTGATACAAACGTCATACTAAGATAGGATTTTGGTTTTTCTTGTTCTTGTGGGCTTAGTGAGTTTCTAGTCATTAAATGAGCCAAATGCTAAGGTTATTTCAATGATTAGGAACACTCAATTATAACCAAGCGCCAACAGAATGATCATACTAAGAGAGAACAAACCCTAAAATTGAACTAATGATTGTTGAAGACTAGAATTAATGTGTATGGTGAAATCAGATTCTTATTGTTTCTCTCTTTGTGTTTAGTTACAATCGTCTGCTATAGCTTAAATTTATTTTACAAGTTGCTAGTCTCTATGAATAGTTTAGATTGCTAAGTTTTTTATCAAAACTTCTGTTTATTTTACCAAATTGACTATTGTCATATGTATAACATAACATATTTGCCACAAAGTTAGATGATTTGAATAAATTAGACAAATCCTTGTGAATTTGCCCCTTGTATTTGTATGCTATACTATTGTTGATTCGTTGACCTGTGAGGTTTATCTAACTATCATATAGGAATTTGGTTATATCTTGAATAGTCATCAAGAAAACAATAATATTTATACCCGGCAAATCTTTCCAACATTTGATCAAGAAAAGCTAACGGAAAATGATTTTTACAGGTAGTCTCATTAAGTTTTCTATAATCTATACATACTCTCCTTCCAGTCACTCTCCTGATGAGAATTAATTCATTATGTTCACTATGCACAATAGTCATCCCCCCTTTTTTGGTCCTACATGTATTAGACTAGTCCAAGAACTATCAGATATTGGATAGATAATCACTGCATCTAACCATTTAAGAATTTCAGTCCTAACTACTACTTTCATATTAGGATTTAATTGTCTTTGATTTTCAATAATAGGTTTATGATTTTCTACCTTGAATATTCTATGCATGCACAAAGAAGGGTTAATTCCTTTAAGGTCTAAAATAGTCCATCTTATGACCTTTCTTCTCAATCTCAACACACAATAATTTTTCAAGTTGAACATTAGATAAAGTAGCACTCACAATCATAGGCAAAGTATTATTATCAACCAAAAAAGTGTACCTAAGATGTGGGGGCAATGGCTTCAACTCCAAAACTGGGGCTTATACATCAGAGGGAAGAGGAAGTGACTTTCGTCTGCCTAGATTCTCAAATTGAAAAGTTATCTGCTTTGGCATTGAACCATTCATTTCTAATGCAAATGCAACTACTGCAACCTCCAAGTTATCATCCTCAGTTGTCCCTGCACTCACTAAACAAGTCTTAAGAGGTTATTTGGGATTTTTATCCCTAAAAACTTCTTGAGAGAGCTAATCCACAAAATCAACATGAACAACATGATCACTGCAAGAATGGTATCTAGTAACCTTTAGACAAATTAAATTCTACTTCTTTATCACCAGCCTTTAATATCAGCCTACCATTTTTAACATCTATAATAGCTCCAGTTATGGCTAAGAAAGGATAACCCAATATAATTGGAATCTACTTGTCGTCCTCCATTTCCAACACAATGAAATCAATAGGAATAAAAAATTTCTTTACCTTGGCTAACACATTTTCCAGAATACCTATAGGGCACTTCACTAATTGGTCAGTTAACTACAGAGAAATGGTGGTAGGTTTCACTCTTTCAATCTTAGCGTCCTGCACACAGATAAAGTCAGTAGTGAAATACCAGCACCCAAATCACACAAAGCTCTAGAAAAATCAACATCACCAGTTGTGCAAGGGATTGAAAAACTCCCTCAATCCTTAAGCTTTAGTGGAAGCTTGTTCTGAATAACTGGACTGCATTTTCAGTTAAAGCAATTGTCTCATGCTCCTTTAATTTCCTTCTATTTGACATAATCTCTATAAGGAACTTCACATAAGCATGAATCTGAGCTAAGGCATCTGCGAAAAGAATGTTAATGTGCAATTGCCTAAACATTTGAAGACATTTCTTAAACTCTTTGTTAATCTTATTTTGCTTAAACTTCTGAGAAAAAGGAATGAGAGGGACATAAGGTTCGATTATTGGTGGTGTCGTCGATGGTGTCTCAGTTTGTTTAACTTCTTTTTGACTTACCTCTTCATAGATCACATTAACACCATCATTTACTATAGCCTCACCTCTTACTTGGCCAAGCTATGTACCACTTCTCAAGGTAACTACCTTGCACTACTCTTTTGGGTTGACCTTTTTTTTTTCTAGGAAGGTTCCATTGACCATGAAGTTAGATTGCATTTGCTACCTAACGTAGTTAAGCTTTTAAATTACAGTTGGAAGTAACCAATTGGTCAAATTTAAACTCTAACCACTCAAACCTCTCCAAAGTGGCATTGGCTAGGTTTTCAATAGCTAACTCCCATGTTGGCTTGCTATCCTATAGTTGCATCCTTCCTTGGGTTCTTGGTTGAACAACAGGAGAACTGGAACTTGATGTCCTTGATCCCTCTAGGATAAATTAGGGTGATTTCTCCAAACTTAGGTTGTAAGTCTAGGAATAAGAATTATTTTGCTGCTGCCTATTAAAATTTGACACAAATTGTGCTTGTTCAACCTACACACAATTAGAACTAAGGTGTGCTCCTCCACATCAAACACAATTCATAGCATTGAGGTTAGAAACAACATTAAAATTTGAAACAACACTAATATTACCCAACTTACCAAAAATTTTTACTAGTTTATCAACCTTGTCATTCAGCATATTTATTCCATCAACTTCATACATACCTAGAGCTCTTGGGGGGCATACCTCTCTCATTGGACCACTGATAATTGTTGGAAGCCATATCTTCCAATAATTCATATGCCTCTTTTGCTAGCTTGCCCATCAAGGCACCTCCTACAACTGCATCTATAGCAATTCTGACTAAATGTGTCAAACCATTATAGAACGTTTGCACCAACAACCAGTTAGGTAAACCATGATGGGGACATTGTCTCTATAACTCCTTAAACCTTTCCCAAGCTGCATTAGAAGACTCACTATCAAACTAAAAAAGACTTGTAATATCATTCCTAAGTTTTGTAGTCTAACCTAAGGGGAAATACTTATGTAAAAATGCTTGTGATAAAAAATTCAAAGTTGTAAAGGAATTAGGAGCCTTGGACTTCAACCAAATCTTTGGCTTATCTTCATCCTAATATCCCATATTAGAGAGACTCTTATCTTCATCTTGATATCCCATATTAGAGAGAGGAGTCCTAGGCCTAGAAGCCTAATTGGATGTTTCTAGTAGTTCATTAACCACATAAGCAGAAGTTAAGGGAGAAAAGTCAACTTTATACTAAGGTTAACTAACCTGCTCTCTTGTTCTTATAATACCTTCCAACTCAGTGATTAGCACTAAGGAGGTATAAAATCTAGGTTTAACCTTTTCTCTTCCTTTTTCAAGGTTCTCTCTTTGTACAATAAAACTTATAATGAAGTTTTGTCCAATGAAAGCTTTGTTTGTGTAAGTCAATTTCTTTATTTTCTTTGACATAAGCTTTAATGTTCTTATAAGTATTACTATTGTTAAATTTCTGCTAAGATTTCATATATATCTTTGTAGTTTCTTTATTTTCCTTAATATAAGCTTTTATGGTTTTATAAGTATTGTTGTTGTTAAATTTTCTTTAAGATTTTCATGAGTTGAACCATAAATACTTGTAAGAAAAACTACTTATTATCAAAATCTCCTTTTTTTTTATGGAATCCAATGGACTCCTAGTTCCAAAGGTGTACAAACATGCTTATTGCAATGAATATACCATTTGTTGTGAGCATGAAGTTATTTTCAAGATCATTTTGCATTAATGAGCTCTTGCAATGAAAGTTAGAGCTCAATTAGGAAGAAGTGAAAGAATAGTCACATTATTTAGGAATTCAACCATTGCATACTTATAAGAAAAACTAACAATGATCAACAATAAAAAATCATAATAAAATTATCTTTTATGGCAACAACAAAAACTATATTCATTTCAAAAAGCATGTCTGTACACCTTTGGTATTAGGAATCCATTGAATTCTATCAAAAAAAGTGGATTGCCACCTAATAGAGGGATTAAGCATCAAGTTGATTTCATCCCAAGTGCACCTATCCTTAACTTACCAACATATAAGAGTAATCTTGAGGAGACAAAGGAGCTTCAAAAGCAGGTTGAGGAGCTTATATCCAAAGAATATGTGAGGGAAAACATGAGTCCATGTGCTGTTCCTATCCTACTTGTACCCAAGGAAGATGGGACTTGGAGGATGTGTGTTGATTGTCGAGCAATCAACAAAATCACTATAAAGTATTGTCACCCCATACCTAGATTAGAAGACATGTTGGATGAATTACATGGTTCATATGTCTTTTCTAAGATTGATTTGAAAAATGGATATCATCAAATTAGGATGAGAGAGGAAGAAGAGTGGAAAACAACTTTCAAAACTAAGTACGATTTGTATGAATGGCTTGTTATGCCATTTGGTCTCACTAATGCACCAAGCACTTTTATATGACTAATGAATCATGTTTTGCATCCATTCATTGATAAATTTATGGTTGTGTATTTTGATGATGTCTTGGTCTATAGTAAACCCTAGAATAGCATCTTAATCATTTACGTTCTATTGTAAGTGTCTTACATTTTGAGAAATTGTATGCTAACTTAAAGAAATATTCCTTTTGTACTAATCAGATCATATTTCTTGGCTATGTTGTGAGTTTGAAAGGTGTTGAGGTTAACGAGGAAAAAGTTAAAGCAATTCATGATTGGCCTATACCTAAGTCAATTAGTGATGTGTGTAGCTTTCATGGTCTAGCTAGTTTCTATAGACGCTTTGTTAGGGACTTTAGCACCATTGCTGCACCACTTATTGATCCTATCAAAAAGAACACGAGTTTTAGGTGGGGTAGTGACCAAGAAAAGACTTTTAATTACATCAAGGAAAAATTAAGTTTTACACCCTTACTTACTTTACCTAACTTTGCAAAAGCTTTTGAGACTGAGTGTGATGCTTCAGGTATTGGCTTCGGAGCTGTTTTGATGTAGGAAAGGTGCCCAATTGCTTACTTTAGTGAAAAGCTAAGTGGAGCAAGCCTTAATTATCCTACTTATGATAAAGAGATGTATGCATTGGTATGGGCTTTGGAGACATGGCAACATTACCTTTGGCCCAAGGAGTTTGTCATCCATACTGACCATGAATCATTGAAGCACTTGAAGGGATAAGGAAAGTTGAACAAAAGACATGTTAAGTGGATTGAATTTATTGAGACCTTTCCCTACATCATCAAATATAAACAAGGTAAGGAAAATGTGGTAGCTAATGTATTATCTCGTAGGTATGCTCTTATCTCTACACTTACTACAAACTTATTAGGATTTGAACATATTAAAGATTTATATGTGAATGATCCAGACTTTGCTAATGTGTATGGAGCATGTGAAAAGTTAGCCTTTGAGAAGTTTTATAGGCATAAGGGTTTTTTATTTAGGGAAAATCGTTTAAGCATATCTATGAGTTCTTTAAGGGAGTTGGTTGTAAGAAAAGCTTATGAGGGTGGTCTAATAGGTCATTTCAGAGTTAGGAAAACCCTAGATGTCCTAAATGAACATTTCTTTTGGCCATACATGGAACGAGATGTTGAGAGGATATGTGAGAAATGCATAACATGCAAACAGACTAAATCTAGAGTTTTACCCCATGGCTTGTATATCCTTTTACCCATACCTAGCCATCCCTAGGATGATTTATCCATGGACTTTGTAGTAGGATTGCCATGAACAAAAAAGGGGTAAGGATTTTGTATTTGTTGTTATTGATAGATTTTCAAAGATGACACACTTCATCCCATGCCATAAAATTGATAATGCAAACAATATGGTTGAGTTATTCTTTAGAGAAGTAGTACATTTGCATGGCATGCCATAAAGCATTATTTTAGACCGGGATACAAAGTTCTTAAGCTACTTCTAGAAGACTTTGTGGGGTAAGTTAGGTACTAAGCTATTGTTTTCAACTACTTGTCATCCACAAACTGATGGGCAGACTGAGGTGGTTAATCAAACTCTTTCTACTCTTTTCTATGCTATTATTCAAACAAATTTGAAAACATAGGAAGATTGTTTACCACATGTTAAGTTTGCATATAATAGGAGTGTTCATTCTACTACTAGCTACTCTTTATTTGAAATTGTATATAGTTTTAATTCGTTGACTCCTTTGGATTTGGTACCTATACCTATCAATGAGTATGCTAACATAGATGGTGAATGCAAAGTTGACATGATAAAAAAATTGCATGAGAAGGTGTGGCAACATATTGAAAAATGAATTGAGCAATACGCATCCTATGTTAACAAGGGACGAAAGAAAGTGGTGTTTGAACTTAGTGATTGGGTTTGGGTGCATATACGCAAGGAACAGTTCCCAGCTCAGAGGTGTTCCAAGCTACAACCTAGAGGAGATGGTCCCTTTCAAGTTGTAGCATGAATTAATGATAATGCTTATCACTTGGACCTTCCCAGTAAGTACAATGTGAGTGCAAGATTTAATATTTTTGACCTTTCCCCTTTTAAGAAGGGGAATGATGAGAACTATGGAGATGATAGGTGGAAGGTTTCAATAGATGAAAGAGGTCCATTACACATTCCAAAAGGCCTAATAACACAAGCTAGATCTTCAATAAATGCAAGAGGTCCATTGCACATTCTAGAAGGCCCAATAACACAAGTCAGAGCCAAAAAGATTAAAGAAGCACTAAATGGGTTGATTGAGGACATTCAGACCAACCAAGTTTCAAATGGTTTGAATTCAAGTTTGAAGGAGAGTCCAAGCCTAATTAATATAATTGGAATACTTAATGAGTCAGACTAAGTAATAGCTTTCACTCCTAAATAGGAGTTTATTGTATGTGTTGGAATTTGTCTGAAATTCCTTCAAAAATAAGGATTTCTCTTGAGTAGGAATTTATACCTCTTTAGGATTGCTATCTTAACTTATAAATAGGCACCCCTTGTAAACTCTAGAAATCAGACAAATTTGAGTGAAATAGATAGCAAGGGTTTTCTCCCTCGGTTCTTTGAGAACTAAAGAACTTATCAAGAGAGTACTTCTTCTAATGGTGTTCAAATTGACTTATCACTCCCAATTCCTTTCTTTTCTGAAGTGTAACATCCATATCCTTCTTAAACACCCTAGGTTCGTGCTACTTCGAATTTTGGGTCTAAGGTAAGAGTTTTTAATCTCTAATTTAGCTTTCCTAGTTGTCCCTTAATTCCATATGTGCATTAAGTCCCTAAGCCATGTCCTTTTGTGGTTTTTCACATCACATGTAATGCATTATGGGTTTAAGAATACATACTCTTTTGTAATAAATGATAAACTTCTACTATTGTACCTTTGACACCTCAGCAAGTTTATGAATATCAATTGAGGATTAAAAAAGAGGGTAAGAGGAAAAAAGAAATTGAGACTAAGAGGAGAAAGGAGGGAAAGAAAAGAGAGAAAGGAGATAAGACTAAGAGAAAAGAAGCGGGCAAGAAAGCAAATTTGAGAGTTTGCATACAAAAGAAAGTGATGTTAGGATAGCTTTCTATTCAACAAAGCTTATGATTGTACTTTTGTACATAGAAGCTTATTTTAATACTAATGAACTTAATCCCTCTTTGCCTAGTGTTGTTTTTTCTCTTTTGTAAGAATTTAATGGTGCTTTTCTTTAAGAACTAAGTGATTTGCCACCATTAAACAGAATATAACATCAAATTAAATTTATCCCCAGTGCAATAATTCCAAATCGATTGGCCTATCGAAATAATCTTGAGGGGATAAAGGAGCTTTATGAGCAAGTTAAAGAGCTTATGGCAAAAGGGCTATGTGAGGGAAAGCACAAGTCCATATGCAATTCCACTATTGCTTATGTCCAAGAGAGATGAGACATGGAGGATTTGCATTAATTGTCAAGTGGTTAACAAAATCATTGTAAAGCATCACCATCCCACACCCTAATTAGGTGAAATGTTAGATGAATTGCATGGTTCATATGTCTTTTCTAAAATTGATTTGGAAAGTAGATACCATTAAATTAGGATGGGAGAGGGAGACGAGTGGAAAACAACTTTCAAAACTAAATATGGTTTGTATGAATGGCTTGTTATGCCATTTGGTTTCACTAATGCACTAAGCACTTTTATGTGATTGATGAATCATGTTTTATGTGCATTCATTGGCAAATTTGTAATTGTGTATTTTAATAATATTTTTGTTTATAACAAAAATCTAATTAAACATCTTGACCATTAACATTTTGTTTTGAGTGTTTTATGTTTTGAGAAATTATATGCTAACTTTAAGAAATATTCCTTTTGCACTTATTAGGTCACATTTCTTGGCTATATTGTAAGTGCTAAGATATTAAGGTTGACAAGGAAATGATTAGGGTATGACACTAAAGTTAATTTCATGATTAATTCTAAAGAACAACTCGTTCAAGACTTCTCCTTTCATTGGAAGGACTTATTTAGACAAAATAATCATGAAATCAACTTTGTTTCTACAACAAACAATATATTCATTTACAACAACCATATTGTTACAACTTTGGAACTCTGAATCCATTGAATTCCATCAAACAAAGGAGTTATTATTTATGTTGATTAGCCTTTCTTACAAGGATTAGATGGTTCAATTCATGGAAGATGAGGTTGGTACAACATTTCCTACAAATAAGGCTTCTTGTTTTATTGCAAGGACTTATTAACACAAAATGAGAATGAAATTAACTTTTTATGTCTACACCAAATATTCCATTCATCACAACAAGCACGTCCTTACACATTTGACGCTCTAAAACCATTGAATTTTGTCAGACAAAAGAGTCATTGATCTTGATTAGATTTTCTTGCATAAACTAAATGCTTTAATTCCTAAAGGATGAAACTGTTTCTTTATTTCTTTCTAATAAGGTTTATCTTTTCATTGCAAGGGCTCCTCACCTAAAATGATCATGAAATGTTGTAATGACCAACTTTTGGTGGAAAAATTGTCATTGGATCTAAATGATAGCTTTAATAAAGCTACTTTAACAAAAATGGAGGAAGATGTAAAAAAAAGATTCTTTCAATTATGTTTATCACTTTATTCCATGTATAAATAGACCTCTCATAGGCCAAGAGGACCAAAGTCTAATTTCCTTCATTCTTTAAGTTTCCTTCTTTCTCTTTTTTTCCCTTTGTAAAATATAAGGTTGTAACAACGTTTGGTGTTTAATGAAAGCTTGTAAGTATTTTAATTATGATATTATTTGTTTTAAG
The DNA here is from genome assembly GCA_023213295.1 of Bruguiera hainesii. Classification (NCBI taxonomy): domain Eukaryota; kingdom Viridiplantae; phylum Streptophyta; class Magnoliopsida; order Malpighiales; family Rhizophoraceae; genus Bruguiera; species Bruguiera hainesii. The sequence continues at coordinate 3,681,305 of JAHOYR010000005.1, forward strand.
TTTATTTGTTTTATATTGGTGTGCTTAATTTAGTTTCTTAAATTATCATATATTTGTGTGCAAATCCAACAATGTCTATTGCAGCCACAAAAGATAATTTCATGATCATTTTTGTGTCAAAGAATTCTTGCAAGGTAAGGTGGCTCTCTGTTGGAAGAAATGACAAGATAATCACATTATTCAGGATTTGAACTATAAACACTTTATAGACATGTTTGTTGTGTTGAAGATAATGTCTATTGTAGCCATAAAAGATAGTTTCATAATGATTTGGTGTAAATGAATTCTTGCAAGGAAAGGAGGAGCCTTGTTAGGAAGAAATGAAGAGATAGTTTCATTATTCAAGAATTAAGCCATAAGGACATGTAAGAGAAGCTAATCACTTAGAAAATAGTTAAGAAATATGATTTAACTAGTGCCAAAGAACATTTTCTTAAGGTTAGCACACAATTTCTTAGAACTTAAAACACTTAAAATAGAAGATAAATGATCAAAATATTCATCTAAGTTTTCATTATAGACCTAAATATTATCAAAGTACACAACCACAAAAATACCAATGAATACACACAAAACACATTTCATCAATATGATAAAAGTACTTAGTGCATTAGTGAGATCAAATGGCATAACAAGCCATTCATACAAACCATACTTAGTTTTGAAAGCTATTTTCCACTCATTTCCATCTCTTATCTTAATTTGGTGATATCCATTTTTCAAATCAATTTTAGAAAAGACACATGAACCATACATTCATCTAATAAAAAGCCTAGTTTGCAACAAAAAAAGAAAAAGAAAGCAATTGCCTGTTATAAATGCAAAAAGATAGAACATTATTTGAATAAGTATGAAATGAAACAAAAGATTTAAGAATTATTAATGGATAAGGACCTTAAGAGGTCACTAATGCATATCTTCTTATTAGAAGATGAAACAAAGGAATTACAATTAGAAATAAACCTTCTTAAAGGAGAAGAAACCACCTCTAAAGAGGATTTTGATAATAGTTGTAATGGTCAATTCAACTATTATCAAGTTTTATATAAAATTATGACTTAGTAATCCTTAAAAAAGAAGAAAGTTTGATATTGGATCTTATTAATAAGATTACAGATTTAAAAGAAGAATTAAGTACTCTTGAATATGTCAATTTAGTTGATATGGTTATTATCCATTAATGACATACTTAGATTATTATCATAATCAATAAAGAACATATTTTTTCTACCATAACCTTAATTGATTCAGGTACTAACATGAATTGTATTAATAAAGGAATAGTTCCTTCAAAATACTTTTCAAAAATTACCAAAGTGTTAAACACTATTAATAAGAGTAAGTTTGTTATTAAGTATAAGTTATCCAATCTACTATATGCAATGAAGGAATTTGTATTGAAATTTCATTCATACTAGTTAAAAAGTTATCACAAGATGTTATTTTGAAAAATTCTTTCTTGCATATGCTATATCCTTTTAAGGAAATTAGTGATAAAGGGATTTTCTTAGAAATAGATGGAAAATCTATATCCTTTTAAGGAAATTAGTGATAAAGGGATTTTCTTAGAAATAGATGGAAAATTTATTAGCTTTAAGTTAGTGTCTACTCCTCAATATAAGGAGATAGATTTACTAAAAGGAAAAATTAAAAGAAAATAGAGATTTATTCAATCTCTTCAAAGTAAAGTAAAAAATAAATATTTACAAGAAAAAATAAAACTCTTGTTATTAAAGCCAAAATATAAGAAATACAAAGACAAAAAGAAACACTAGTTTGCATCGAGATTCTTGCAACTTTTTAGGATAGATAAAGGCATGTGGTAAAATTACCATATGCAATGATTTTTAATGAAAGTTAAATTCTTACTCAGGCTTGACCCATAGCTATAAGGTTAAGACATTTAGAGATCTGTAAAAATGAAATAAGCAATTTCTTGAAGAAAGGGCTAATTAAAAAAATAGCAACCCATACAGTTGCCTAGTATTTATGTAGAAAATTCTATAGAATTGAAATGAGAAGTTCCAATATTGGTTATTAATTATAAATTTTTAAATAAAACTTTGAGATGGATTAGGTATCTTAAAACTAACAAGAAAAATTTACTTAATAAACTACATAAACCCTAGATATTTTCAAAATTTGATATGAAATTTGATATTTGACAAATCTAGATTCATGAAAAAGATAAATGGAAAACAACATTCACAATTTCATTCAAACATTATAAGTGGAATATAATGCCCTTTGGGTTAAAAGATACACCCTCTGAGTTTTAAAAAATCATGAATGAAATGTTCAATACTTACTTAGCATTCATTATTGTTTATATCAACGATGTGTTAATATTTTCTAACATAACTAAACAACATTTTAAACAGTTAAACCTATTTTTAAAGGTCATTAAAAAAGTTGGTTTAGTCGTATTAGCCCAAAAAAATGAAGTTATTCCAAACCAAGATTGGATTCCTTGGTCATTGCATTGAAAATGGAACTATTGTTCTTATTGATCAAGTAATTAAGTTTGCCTATAAATGTTTTAATGAAATTAGAGAAAAATAATAATTGAAAAAATTTTTAGAAATGTCTAAATTATATTTTTGAATTTTATAAACAATCTTGGTAGCAAAGGATCACACATAGATATGTAAAAGCTAATTTAAGAAACTAAATTAAGCACACTAATAAAAGAAAGAATCTTAAAAAAATAATAACAAAATTAAATACTCGCAAAGACAAAGTTTTCATTAAACACTAAATGTCATTACAAGCTTATATTTTACAAAGGGAGAGAGAATAAACTTAATTCTTGATAAGGAAAAATAGACTCTACTCGAGTAATCGAGAAGGTTTTATTATACAATTGAAAAGGTGATAACCATTATTGAAGGGATGTTTCTTTTCTAAATCAAAGTTTTCCTTTTGCTTCTCTTTCTAAGGTAGCTTTAATAACACTTATCCATGACTCCCTCCATTAATGTTTCATCGAAAGTGGCTTTGTCCTTTTTACAACTCATATGAGTACTACTTTTTGCCTAGTCTATTTGTATGTCTTGTTATGGTTGGAGTAGGGCAATCATTATTTCCAATAACCTTTCTTTTGATATTGACTCCATTAATGTCATTAACATTTCTTTTGGGTTGGATGGTATGGTCTTTGGTGGTGGAGCTTTAGGTCAATTGATGTAGATAACCTTTTTACCAAAATAAACTCCATCATCAAAGAAATCAAACTTTTTTGATCATCAGATGTTAATCTATCTTGTTGACCATGGAATATGCTTGATATCCACATTTAGAACATTAATCTGTTTGGCCATAATAGTATAATCCCACCCAATAATCCATGGGACATGATACCAAGTTTCAAATATTAATGATGGGTCTTTAAGCTCATCAAATACCAAGTTTCAAATATTGGCTTGGCAGCTAAGTCATGCAACCTATATATAGGTGTGTAAGGTGTCTGCCAAGAGACACCAAGGATACTTGCATATATCCTGACACGAGAGAGAGAAAGTGTAGAGTGAGAAACACTTGTCTTGGCAATCCTTTGTACTTTGTGTTAAGTAATAAAGGTTAGGAAGGTTCCCGTAAGAGTGCTGTTATCTCTTGTGTGCGAGTGTGTATGAGTTTGGCTGAGACTAAGTGGGCTACTTAGTGCCATCACAAGGCCAAAAATTTGTATGGGACAGTTGGCCCTGTGACAATTGGTATCAGAGCAAGTTCAATCAATGGCAGGAGGATCGGGACTTGATGCAGTTTGTGAGCGGGTGTCAAAGATCGAGAAGGCGCTCGGTGATGCCTCGGAGGATCAGGCCCTCTCAATCTTGGCAAGGATAGATGAACTGGAGAAATCTGTAAGTTTCTTACAAACCCGTTATGACAGTCTTGATGGTGCTTGGGCACAGTCCTTTGGCGACATAGAGCAGGATGTTGCCATCCTTAAAAAAGCTGTGGGCAGCCAACCCGGTGGTGCTGCCGAGTCATCCAGGAGGATGAAGGTTCCTAAACCAAAGGCCTTCGAAGGGGAGCGGGATGCCAAAGCCATCGAAAACTTTTTGTGGGACATGGAGCAGTACTTCATGGCCTCAAGGGTGCCTGAAGAGGAGAAGGTGACCCTTACCAGCATGTACCTGTCCAAGGACGCCAAACTGTGGTGGCGAACAAGGCTTGATGACGATGCTAGTTCGGGAAGGCCCCGGATTGAGACTTGGGACGTGCTGAAAAAGGAATTGAAGGATCAATTCCTGCCTTGCAACACATCATGGGTTGCAAGGGAGTCGCTGAAGAGATTGAGGCATAGTGGCACGGTTCGCGACTATGTCAAGGAATACAGCTCTTTGTTGCTGGACATTCGGAATATGTCGGACAAAGACAAGCTGTTCAATTTCATTTCAGGACTCCAACCATGGGCACAGATCGAGCTTCAGAGGCAAGGTGTGAAGGACTTGCCCTCCGCAATTGCTGCTGCTGATGGTTTGGTGGATTTCTGAATCAACTCTGTGGATTCTTCAAATGGCAAACTGTCCAAGGAGAAGGGCAGGAAGAAGAAGGAGGACTCTCGGGAATGCAAACAAGGGGACGACAGCAAGGGGAAGGGCAAAGCTGTTGTTCTAGACCAAGGTAAAAGCAAATTAAACTCGGGTTGTTTCATTTGCAGTGGTCCACACAGGGCAAGGGAGTGCCCACAAAGGGAGAAATTGAGCGCCTTGGTGGCAGAAGAGGGGGACAGCGATGGTGATAGCAATCCTTCTCGAGTCAATCCTCTACAATTGATCAATGCTGTACGCGCAGAATGTGCTTCATCACCTGGCCTGATGTTTGTCAAAATTGGACTAGGAAGGCAAGAGCTGTTGGCCATGGTGGATTCGGGTGCAACCCACAGCTTCATTACAGAAAGGGTGGTGGGCTCACTTGGGCTGGAGGTGAGCAAGAGTGGCAGCCGTGTGAAGGCAGTCAACTCCACAGCGCATGACGTTCGGTGAACGGCGAAAGGTATTGAGGTAACCCTGGGTCAATGGGTTGATAAATTTGATTTCTCCATAATGACATTGGACAATTTTGACGTGATCCTAGGAATGGATCTATTTGTGCAAGCGGGGATTGCACTGATGCCCCATTTGGGCGGGTTGCTAATCACGGATGAGAGGCAACCATGTTTTGTTGCTGGCGAGAAAGGACATCCTGCCAGCAAGGGTGGGAAGACTTGTGCTGTGCTGTCTACCTTGCAGGTGCAGCAAGGAACGGGAGAGGGAGACATGAAATACTTGGCAGCACTGAGGACGGTTGAACCTTGGGAAAAGGGAATGCTGGCCAAGCCTCCTTCACAGCAGCACATCACACACCATAAGCCGATTTTAGGTGATCGGGCAAAGGGGCAGCCGGTTCCGAACAGTCATGCAAGTTCAAGGCAAGTGCCATTTGATAGGGCCCAAAATGGCATGAACAAGGCAAGGAAGGCTGTGGGAGGTAGCGGAACACGGCATTGCAGGTTGTTTCCAAGGTATGGGTGTAACCTTGGGAGAGTTGATGACAGGGGTTATGCTGCTTATAAGTGGCAGCAACCAGTCAAGAGGAGTCCTACCCCAAGAGGCGAGGTTAGCGGAAAGTTGGGGTTGCAGGAAGGAAGAGGCTGGTCTACTCCACCAATGAGGACGTTGGCTTCAACGGGTGGGGGTGGTTTGTTAGCCCCCTAAGTCCCTCAATAGAGAAATGTCAGCATTGGCAATGCCTTATGCCAGTGCTTGGCATGGAGTCAGCGTGAGACGGACACGTCGAAGGAAATAAGGCAGCTGTGGTGGGTCAATGCGCAAGGCGGCAAAGCCGGGAGAGGCAAGATACGGGCCTTGGCATTGGCACCAAGCAAGGATGAACGTGTTGCGGCCAAGGGGCAGCGGGTTAGGGCATTGGCGCAGAGGAGAAGAGTGTTAGGTCACCAATTGGGCAGTAGGTTGGGTTAGCAGGCTGCCAATTGAGGGAGTGATCACTCAAGCACTCCAAGGTCTCCTCCTACCAGACGGCCAGATTCCCTAGTGCTCTTTAGGGGGGGTATGCATGTCTCCCTTGAGAGACTAGCCAAGCAGAAAGTGACTAACAGGGACCCGCACAGCAACACATAAGGCTGGCGCATGGGCAGGAGTCCAGGCCAGCAACACACAAGGTTGGTGCACGGACAGGGAGTCCAGGCCAACAAGGCACGAGGCTGGTGCACGGGCAGGAGTCCGGACCAGCAACGAGGATGGAAGACTGGAGCATGGGCAGGAGTCCGGACCAGCAACAAGAAAGACTGGCACACGGGCAGGGGTCCAGGCTAGCACACGAGCTGGAACAGCAGAAGGACAGGTGGCAGCGTGGGCAAGGCTCTCGGCCATGCACCATGAAAAGAGGAGATCATGGAGGACGTGGGGAGAACCCACTAAGTCCCTGCAACCCTATCTGCAGAGAGCCTGGGAGAGACATGACTGCATGGGTTTGATGTGTTGGCAGCCTCTCCTTGAGGTGAGGGACACATGGCAGCCAGCAGGTGTAGGTTGAACCAGTCCAAGTGAGGTGGCAGGCTCTCCTTGATTGTATACCCATGTTCACCCTAGCTTGTAGGAAGTAGTGGGGAATGCCCCACTAAGCATGATTGGCTTGGCAGCCAAGTCATGCAACCTATATATAGGTGTGTAAGGTGTCTGCCAAGAGACACCAAGGATACTTGTATATATCCTGACACGAGAGAGAGAAAGTGTAGAGTGAGAAACACTTGTCTTGGCAATCCTTTGTACTTTGTGTTAAGTAATAAAGGTTGGGAAGGTTCCCATAAGAGTGCTGTTATCTCTTGTGTGCGAGTGTGTGTGAGTTTGGCTGAGACTAAGTGGGCTACTTAGTGCCATCACAAGGCCAAAAATTTGTACGGGACAGTTGGCCCTGTGACAGTAGTCCTCCATAGTTTTAATGCCTTAAATGAGCCTTAACAGTCCTTGGTACAAATCCCTACAATAGTGATGAGGGATGAACCACCTCCTCATGATAGCCTTCATCTCCTCCCTTGTACTAATAAACCTCCCATGATTCCTTTTCCTAGTCAAAACAAGTTGTAACCACTGAATAATAGTATAATCAGTCAACTAAACAATAGCTAGTTTTAGTTTTTTCTCTTTGGAATAGTTATAGCAATAAAAGACCAACTCAACCTTCTTCTCATATTCTAGGTAGGTTTCAGAATCATTTTCACCTTTGAATAGAGGAATTTTCGTTTTAATACTACCCAAATCACCATCATAGGTTTCTCACCTCCAAAAATTTCTCCAACCATTTCTATTATGGGTGATTTTTACCAAAAGTAACTAAAACATCAAAATCAGCATTATCATTTGCATCATCACCATAGTCAACATGATGATTACACCTCTCTTGCCTTCATGCATAAGGAGATTTCCATGTCTATCCCCTTTGCAAATTTGCTATAATAGCAACTTGCCTCTCCATCCAATCTCCCACCTCACCAAACACAACATCCATGAACTCAAACTATTGTTTTTTAGCTTGGAAAATGAATGAATCGTCATTCTTGCCTTCCTCACTCACACCTTTATCTTTTGAAGTCAAGTTGCTGACCTGCACCAAAAACATCAAACATAACCTCACTTACACTCCCTCACATGTTTCTCTCAATTATTGTTACCTAACCCTTATGTTTACTTCTCTTTTGTGGCTTTTCTTCTAATGAGCTCACTCTTACCACTCTTAACTTCCCTTTTTAGCTCTTTAAGGAACTAAACAAGTTAAATTAAGATTAAGCAAATCAACTCACAAAATAAAGTAAGTAGGATAGAATTGACTTAATGGAAAACAAGAAATTAGAAAGCAAAAAAGGGACATCAAGGAAGCAAATTAGAAGCGAATCTAGGTTTAACCTTTTTTCTTCCTTTTTTGAGGTTTAAACTCACACTTTTAGATGAAGCAAATCAAATTTTGACATCCCCATCTTTGAATTCAATTACTTCTTCCATTTGTTTGTTAAATTATTTTATAGACTTAATGACTTTTCTAGTGTCCACTTTTCAGGTTATTTAATCTGATCTCAAGTAATTGTTTTAGGAACCATGACATTAGGTTTTGACCTATTAGTCAAAATCTAATGTAGTAGTCCCTTTCTATTAAGCCCATAGAAAGAGGATTTGGAATTGGATTTGGTTATAGTATCTGAAATTGGGTCTATGCCAAATTCAAGACCAAGAAAATTCTTTATCTAAAAGATTGGCAAGAGGATCTCTTTGGCTACAAAGAGTTGAAAGAATGGTGAAAGGCTGAAACTTATAATTATTTTGATTATACTGATGCATGGAAAAGGGCCTTATTATATGAAAATTGATGAAGGAAATTTAGTTGGTTCATTCAAATACATCTTCCAAATGACCAAAAACGATTTCCAAATTGGTTTAAGACCTAATTTTTTAAATGGGATTTACATCATTTAACTTTACCTAATAAAGTTAATTATTTATGAATTATTTTATGAAGCAAATAAAGAGGTTAAAGACCCATTATTAATGTTTATAGCTTAGTATCATGTTCCATAGATTATTAAATGGGACTACACCATTATGACTAAACAAGTTAAAGTCTTAGATGTTGACATTAGACATGTTACATGGCTAATAAGACAAATTAATATCGATGGTGGGAAAAATTTGACTTTTTTGGCGATAGAGCCTATATAGGAAAATAAGTCATTTGCATAAATGGACCTAAGGCTCTATTAACAAAGCCCACTCTTACTAGTCTTATAGAGATATTAAAGACTTTAATGGAGTTTGAATGAAAAGAAAGGTTATTAGAAATAATGACTGCTTTGCTCTAACTAAAATATGACACGTAAGCCAACCAAGTTGAAAGCAGTCTAAGACATCTTTATGATGATATTATGCAAGATTCCTAGGACCTGTATGAGTTGTATAGGGAGAAAGGACAAACAACTTTTAGTGGAAAAATTGATGTAGGACCTAAAATGTAGCTTTCATAAAGCTACTTTAATGAATGTGGATAACCCACTTTGCAAAAGAGAAGATTCCTTTAATGGTGGTTATCACCTTTTTCTATGTATAAATAGACCTCTAATAAGCCAAGAGAGGTAGAGTTTAATTTCCTTCTTTCTTTAAGTTTTCTTCTCTCTCTTCTTTTCTCTCCCTTTTGTAAAATGTAAGCTTGTAATGATATTTGGTGTTTAATGAAAACTGTGTTTCTATAAGTATTTTATTTCTATTATTATTTGTCTTAAGTTTTTTTCTTTTATATCAATATGCTTAAATTAGTTTCTTTCCTAAATTAGTTCCTATATATCTATGTGTGATTTTGTGCTATTAAGATAGAAATGGTATTAGAGCTAAGAACCTAGTGGAATGTTAATCTTCTAAGTAGTTGAAAGTTTAAACTCTTTGGTGTCTCATTGTTAAAACTCCAAGTCATACCGCCATTGTACTTGTGTTGGCTATGTATAGGCATTTAGGGTTGTGATTTAAGACATTGACAATGATATGGTGAGGCATGGATAGGTTAAGATCTAATCAATTGTTTAAAAGTGATAATTCTTCTAGGAATAGGAATAAAGAAGAATAATTAATGAAAATTTAGATAATAACTATTTACAGAATTGGACTTTTCCTTCTTCTTCATCTTCCCAAGTTTATAAATTGGGAAGTTTTTTTCTAAAGTTGATTATGTTATTAAAATTGTTGAAGAAGCTTTACCCTTAACTCAAGGTTATTGTGACTTCCTTTTGCTATCCCAAGAGCTTATTTGCTCATGCAAACAAAAGTATAAATTTATCCATATTAGGATGGTTCAGGTAGCACTAAAACCTGCTACTAGATTGCATTTAAGTAACTATGCAATTATGTGTTAGAGGTAAAAGGCATTATCGCTTCCATGACTCCTTTTTTGGAATAATTGAATCCACTCTTAATGTGGGACTTATATGGTTTTCTTATTTTATGAACTTTACTTTATCATCATCATATCCTAATTTGATGCATGCTTTATGTTTGGATATTAAAACTAAAGGATTTGATATGATACCAATTTTAAAAAATCTAATCTTCATTTATAAGATACATTATAAGGTTATGAATACTATTGTCCCAAGAATTAAACAAATTCCAGCAAGATATGTTGATAAAGGGACTACTACACTATTTTTGACTAATATGTCAAAATCTAATGTTATGATTTCCAAAATAATTGCTTGGGATTAAGTTAAATTATTTGAAAAATGGACACTATAATAGGTCATTGAACCAATTAAACAAGTTAACAAATAAATAGAATAAGTAATTGAATTCAAAGATGGAGATGCCAAAATTTGATTTGCTCCAATTAAAAATGTAAAGGAAGAGAAAAAGGTTAAACCTAGATTATCTACCTCCTCGGTGCTAGTCATTGAGCTGGAAGGTATTAGAAGAATGAGAGATCAGGAAAGTCAACCTTAATATAGAGTTGACTTTTCTCCTTTAACTTCTGCTTTTATGGTTAATAAACCTTTAGAAACTTCCAATCAGGCTTCTAGGCTTAGGTCTCCTTCTCTTTTTCTAATAAGGGATATCTAGATGAAGATAGGAGTCATTGATGTGGAAAACCCCAAAAAATGTGGCTTAGGGACCTAACGCACACAAGGAATCAAGGAATATCTAGGAAAGCTAAATCAGACTTTAATAACCCAAACCCTAAACCCAACATTCAAAGGAACACAAACCTAGGGTATTTAAGAGGGATATGGATGCCACACTCTAGAATAGAAGGGAATCAAGAGTGATAAGTCAAGTCGAACACCATAAAAAAGGTACTTTTTGATAAATTCTTTAGTTCTTAAAGGAATCGAAGGAGAAAATCCTTACTTTTTGTTGCCTTCAAATTTTTCTAATCTTCCAGAGCTTACAAGGAAGTGCTTCTTCATAGGCTAAGATAGTAATCCTAAAGAGGCATAATTTCCTATTTAGGAGAAATCCTTATTTAAGAGGAACTTATATCTAGGACAAATTCTTACATAGAAAATTTTCATTTTTGTACAATCATTTATTTAGGATAAATTCTTATTTAAGAGTGAATGTTATTACTTAGTCCTAACCCATTAAGAATTCTAATCATATTAAAAAGGCCATGACTAACTTTCAAACTTTAATTCACACTGATGAGAACCGTAGATATGAAGGGTGGAAGGTTTCAAAGGATGCAAGAGGTCCATTGCCCATTCCAAAAGGCCCAATAACACGAGCTAGAACTTCAATTGATGCAAGAGGTCCATTGCACATTCTAGAAGGCCCAATAACACGAGCTAGGGCCAGAAAGATTAAAGAAGCACTATTTGATGCTGGGTTAGCCTAAGTGTCCTGAATCAGCCCATTTAGTGCTTCTTTAATCTTTCTGGCCCTAGCTCGTGTTATTGGGCCTTCTAGAATGTGCAATGGACCTCTTGCATCAATTGAAGTTCTAGCTCGTGTTATTGGGCCTTTTGGAATGGGCAATGGACCTCTTGCATCCTTTGAAACCTTCCACCCTTCATATCTACGGTTCTCATCACACACCATTTGTAGCTTGGTTGGTTTGAATATCCTCAATCAGCCCATTTAGTACTTCTTTCATCCTTTTGGCTCTAGTCCATGTTATTGGGCCTTCTAGAATGTGCAATGGACCTCTTGGATCCTTTGAAGCCTTCCACCCATCATCTCTAAGGTTCTTTTCAATCATTATGTCCTTAAGACTATTAATGAGATAGATGAAAAGGTAAAAGAGTTATTTTACCCTTTTGAAAAAGAATAAGAAGTATGACATAAATGTTATAAGATATATACCAATGGTATGCAAGATGTATATATTTTTACTTATTTGGAAAAGGTCTACTGAATTAAGAAAAAACCTTTTCCAAATTTTTTGGCCTTAAATGAGTGTATGGTTCTTAAAAAAGGCATATGAAGAATACATTATTAAAAAAGGTAAAAGTTTTATTAGTTTTCACCCTTACTTTAAACTTAAGCATGAAAGTAGAGGAGAGCGAAGTCATCACTTTACCTTATAAAGTAGAATCATTTACTAATATTGTTATATAATAAGGAAATTATACCAATTTTTAACTTCAATCAATAGGAAATTAGCTTAATAAAATTGAAGAAAAAGATTAAAGTAGTTCAGAGAACTTTAAGACCTTTGTTTCCTAAAAAAATAGAATTAGTTGATGAAATAATCAAAAGGTTAAAAACATTAGATTGAAAGGATAAGATGCTTCTGTTTTAAAAAAAGAGGAGCATATTACAAAAGAAAAATTAGAGGTAGAGGATTATATGGATAAAATTGAAGAAATGTTCTTATTAGAACAAAATCTAATTCAAAAGGATCCATCATCTTCTTATAAGAAGCAAAGCATGGAAATAAACAAAATGATCATTAATAAAGTCCCCACAATATTATATTATCTTAAGCCAACCTTAATTGACCTCTTATTATAGGACCAATGTGAGTATAATTACGTACAATATGATGAAAGCAACATCTTAGAGTGGAATTTAGATGGATGCTAGTAAATTAGATTCCCATTCTACGATATTATATGATGATATTTGCCACTATTACAAAATTTAAAGGAGGTAATTTTGACCCTTAAATAGCAAGATTCATAGTAAATGGTTTTACTAAACAACTTAAAAGTTGGTAAAATTTTTACTTATCAAATGAGACTAAGTCCTAGATATTTAATGCTGCAAAATTAGAGCAAGGGGTACAACTGGCTAACAGTGTTAATACACCGATTTATACAATTAGTAACTATTTTATTAGTATAACTACCTTATTAGTAGATAAGACATATGAGTAACTCATTAATTTAAGATGCCCAAATCTATCTCACTTTAGGTGGTATAAAGATGCATTCCTTTTAAAAGTTTTTACCAAAGAAAATAAACAGAGTATTTTTTAAAAAGAAAAATTTTTATCTAGGTTACTACCCTATTTGCTGAAAGGACAAAAATAGGTTAAAATCTTATTAGGGAGGAATTATTAATTACTCTAGTTATACATACAGAAAATTAACTACAAAAGTTGTAGTAAAAGGAGTTAAACTCTATAATGAGATAAAATTGTATAGGCAATTACAAAATGAAAAGATATAGGGTAAAAGGCCTTAAGAGACTTTTATGAATAATGATTTATCCACTCATGAAATACCCTTAAAAATTTAGAAGAAAGGAAATCCTTTTATGAAAAGGAAAAGTTAAAAGAAAAGAACAAGTCTAGTCCATAAATAAGGCATTATTCTAATAAATGTAAAATGAAATAAAAAAATTCAAGAATTATCTATAGATAAAGACCTTAAGAGGTCACTTATGCATATCTTCTTATCATAAGATGAATAAGAGGAATCAGACTTAGAAGTAGATCTTCTAAAGGGAGAAAAGACTACCTCCGAAGATGATTTTGGTAATAGTTATAATAGCCAATGCAACTATTATCAAGTTTGATGCAAAAGTAATGACTTATTAGTCCTTACAAAAAGAAACAATTTGATACTAGATCTTATTGATAAGCTTATAGTTCCAAAAGAAAAAAGAGAATAACTGGAGAAATATCTTCATTTATCTCAAAATGAGACTAAAGTTAAAGAACTAAAAGAAAATTACAACTTAAAAATTATTATTCAAAGAAATAAAAATAATCATTTTGGTTTAGAAACTAAAATAGAAATAAAACCTTTGATTATAGAGCTTAAAGCTATGATTAATCAATTAAAAACTGAAATAAAAAAACTTAAAAGAAAGAGTGTTAGTTATGCAATCTGTATATGAACTTCTAGACATTCTAGATACTTCTTTAAAAAAAGAGTTAAGTACTCTTCAATATGTTAATCTTATTGATAGGGTAATTATCCATAAGTGGCATACTCAGATTACAGTAGTAGTCAATAAAGAGTATATCTTTTCAACTATTGCCTTAGTTGATTTAGGCATAGACATGAATTGTATTAATGAGGAACTAGTTCCTTCAAAATACTTTTCAAAAACAACAAAAACACTATTGATAAAAGTAAGTTGGTTATCAAATACAAGCTATCTCATGTAGTAATATACAATGAAGGAATTTGCATAGAAATTCCTTTCGTATTGGTTAAAAACCTATCTTAGGATGTTATATTATGAAATGCTTTCCTACACATACTATAACCTATTAAGGAAATTATGCTAAAGGGATTTTCTCATAAATAGTTGGAGAGCTCATTACTTTTAAATTTATATCTACCTTTAATATAGGGAGATAGACATGCTTGAAAAGTCAATAAGAAGAAAAGAGAGATTTATTCAATCTTTTTAAAATGAGGAAAAAATAAATATTTACAAAAAAAACATAAATACTCCTGATATATAAGTTAAAATATAGGAATTACAAAAAAAGTTAGAAAATATGGTTTATGCAAAAATCTCTATTGCATTTTGGGATAAGAAGAAGTATATGGTAGAATTTCCATATGAAGGGACTTTTAATGAAAGTGATATACCTACTAAAGTTAGGCCCATAGATATAAGACTAAGGCATTTAGAGATTTGTGAAAAAGAAATAAATGATCTTTTAGAAAAAAGGCCTATTAGAAAAAAGTAATAGCCTATGGAGTTGCTTAGCATTTTATGTGGAAAATCCTACAAGATTGAAGTAAGGAGTTCTAAGATTGGTTATTAATTATAAACCTCTAAATAAGACTTTGAGATGGATATACCCAATAAAAAAGATTTGCTAAATAGACATTATGAAGTTCATATACTTTTTAAATTTCATATGAAATCTAGTTATTGGAAAACTAAATTCACGAAAAAGATAAATATAAAACAACATTTACAATCCTATTTAGACATTATGAATAAAGTGTGATGCCTTTTGGGTTAAAAGAAGCACCGTCATAATTTTAAAAAATCATGAATGAGATATTGATACTTATTTAGCATTTATTATTATTTATATTGAGGATGTGTTAGTATTTTTTAACACAATCAAACAACATTTTAACTATTTAAATCCATTTTCAAAGGTTACTGAAAAGGTTGGTTTAATCGTTTCAACCAAAAAGATGAAGTTATTCCCAAATCAAGGTTAGATTCTTTAGTCACTTCATTGAAAATGGAACAATTATTTCTATTGTTTAAGTAATTGAGTTTGCCTCTAAATTTTGATGAAATTAGAGAAACACTACAATTGCAAAGATTCTTATAAGGTCTGAATTATATTTCTAAATTCTATAAAAAATTAGCTTATTTTAGAAAAATCTACCCAAATGGAGAGATGAACATACAAAGACAGTTGAGAAAATAAATTAAAAATAAAATAATTGCCATGTTAAACTATTCCTCATCTTGATGATTTTAAAATAGTTGAAACTCATTAGATACAGATTATGGAGGAACCTTTAAGCAAAAGATTAATTCAAAAGAACAATTAGTTCATTTCACTTCAAGAGTTTGGAGGGGAGTTAGAGTTAATTACTCTACTATTAAAAAAGAAATCTTAACTATTATATTGTATATTAAAAAATTTGAAAGTAATTTGTCAAATCAGAAAAATCTTGTAAGGATAGATTGTAATGTAGCAAAATATGTCTTTACTAAGGATGTTAAAAATAGTGCTTATAAACAAATTTTTGCTAGATGGTAAGGAATACTTTTTATGTTTGATTTTTATAATTCTTAATCATATTTCCTAACTCATGAATTTTTGTAAAGAACTAGGACATAAGCAAAACGCCTCTCATATAAAGGCCTTAATCCTTAGCAAAGTTGGTTAATTCACTAGCTAAAGATGCAAAAGTAAAAGAAGTTTATAAATTTTGTGATGATACTTATGAGCAAGCTTTAGATAAATCCATTACATATCTTTTAATTGCAAAGCACATAGACTTTTTATGTATTATTGAAAACAATTATACTTAGCTTAGCCCTAATAAAGTTGCACATTTTTATCTTAAAGATGATATGTATCCTTATAATAATATGAAGGATTGCCAATATTATCAACAAATACTACATGAAACAAACTTGGTGGTTATTGAACTCATAAAAAGAGGGTCTGAAACTAAATCTGGTTATGGTTTCAAAGATTAGGCCTGCACTAAATTCAAGATAAAGAAAATTCTTTATCTAAATGATTGTTAAGGGGATCTCTTTGGCTACAAAGAGTTGACAGAATGGTGGAAGGTTAAGACTTACAATTATTTAGATTATATTGATGCATGGGAAAAGACCTTATTGTATGAAAATAGGCAAAAGAAATTTAGTTGGTTCATTCAAATGCATCTTCCAAATGACCCAAAAAGATTTCCAAATTAGTTTAAAACTTGGTTTTTCAAATGGGGTTTACATCATTTAACCTTACCCCATAAAGTCATAATTATTTATGAATAGTCTTGTGAAGTAAATGAAGAGGTTAAAGACTCATTATTAATGTTGGTAGCCTATCATGTTCCATGGATTATTAAATGGGACTACACCATTATAGTTAAACAAGTTAATGTCCTAGATGTTGACACTAGACATGTTCCATGGACAATAGGATAGATTAATATCTCATAGTAGGAAAATTTTGACTTTTTTGATGATGGAGTCTATATAGGGAAATGAGTCATTTGCATAAATAGACCTAAGGCTTCACCACAAAAGCCTAGTCCTATTATTCTTGAAGAGATATTACAGACTTCAATGAAATTTGTTATTAAAGTTGATTATGTCATTAAAACAATTGGAGAAACTTTACCCTTAACCCAAGAAACTACTACATTAGATTTTGACCTATGCATAAAGTTATCCCACTTTTAATAATATTCTCTAAAGCTAATCTTCCAAAACGTTTCTTAATCCCTTAAATAGAAAACAATGTTAAAACTTAGCTATGATAGTTGAAAAATAGGAAAACTATAACTGTTACTAATTAGCTACAAAATAAGCTATAAAATATGACTTAAAACATAAGAAATAAACATATATAAGTTGGGTTTTATCCTATTATTAATTAAGAGACCATACTAATATAAACTAATTAACATAAAAAGAAATGGGTTGGAATAAACTCTTATAATCACTCTAATCCAAGCAAGCCCATTCATGCCTAATCTTTCAGGTAAGTGAGCAATGTGATTAATGTGGCCTATAACTCCTTTTGCTTTGGCCTCTAGACTCTCCACACAAGAAATATGATCCTTAAGAAGTAATCCCAAAGCTATTTGAAGATTCTTAGCATTTGAATGAGTAATTGACCCAAAACTATGAACCACACAATCTTGTATAGCCCCAAAATCACGATGGATTACAATAGGAACAATTCACATATAGTGGTTGTTGATAGATTTTCAGAAATTCCTAAGGATAGATTGTAAAACAATAAAAGATATCCTTACTAAAAAATATTAAAAACATCACTTTTAAACAAATCTTTGCTAGATGACAAAGAATACTTTTTATGTTTGATTTTGATATTAAGTTTATTAAAGGAAATTCTAATTCTTTACCAAAGTTCCTAACTTGTGAATTTTTGTAGGTACTAAGGCATATGTAAAGGGCCTCTCATACAAGGGCCTCAATCCCTAGCAAAGTCAATTGCTCAATTAATAAGACTAATTGTTCCATTTTTTATGAAGTGATTAGGGAATTGAACCCTTATTTGGAATAACTTCATCTTTTTGGCTAAAAGGGTTAAATTAGCTTTTTCAATAACTTTTAAAAATAAGATTAAATGTTGAAAATGTGGTTAAATTGTGTTGAAAAAAGAAATACTAACACATCATCAATATAAAAAATAGTAAATGCTAACTAAGTATTAAATATTTCATTCATGATTTTTTGAAATTCTAAGAGTGCATTCCTTAACCCAAAAAGCATTATATTCCATTCATAACATTTGAATGAGACTATAAATGTTGTTTTATACTTTCCTCTTGATGAATCTAAATTTGCCAATAATCATATTTCATATTAAATTTTGAAAAAATTTGAGCTTTATAAAGCTTATTTAGTAAATATTTTTTATTGGGTACAGGATATCTAATCTATCTCAAGGTCTTATTTAAAAGCTTATAATTAATAATTAATCTTCAAACTCCTTGCTCCAATTTTGTAGCATTTTCCATATAAAATGCTAGGCAACTCCATGGGTTATTTAGTGTACCTAAATTAGTTTCTTTCTTTCCTAAATTAGTTCCTATATATCTATGTATGTGATCTTGTGTTGCCAAGATAGGAATGGTATTAGAGCTTTGAACCTATTAGGATGTTAATCTTCTAAGTAGTTGAAAGCTTAAACTTTTTAGTGTCTCATTTTTTAAGCCCCAAGTTGCAGCATCTTTGTACCTATGTTGGTCGTGTATAGGCATTTAGGGTTATGGTTCAAGACATTGATAGTAAAATGGTAAGGCATAGATAAGTTAATACCTAATCAACTATTTATAGGTGATAGTTCTTTTAGGCATAGGTATAGAGAAATAATAATTTGTAAAAATTAAGATAATAACTAATTATAGAATTAGCCTTTTCTTTCTTCTTCATCTTTTTATGTTTATAAGTAGAGAAGTTTCTTTTATAAAGTTCATTATATTATTAAACCATTGAAGAAACTTCACATTTAAGTTAAGGTTATGATGACTTCTTTTTCCTATCCCAAGAATTTATTAGCTCACATTAATAAAAGTATAAATTTATCCATGTCTTACAATTTATTCTTAAAAGGAATTTTTGATTTAACAAATTACTTTCAAATTTTTAAATACATAGCATAATAGTTAAGATTTCTTTTCTAATTGTACAGTAATTAACTTTAACTCCTCTCTAGACTACTAAAGTGAAACAAACTAATTGTTTGTTTGAATTAATCCTTTGCTTAAGGATTTCTTCATAAACCTTATCTAATACATTAGTTTTAATTATTTTAAAAGCAACTGGATAAGGAAGAGTTAAACGTGACAATTCTTTTGATTTTAATCTCATTTTCTTAACTACTTTCATATGTTCATCTACCCATTTAGGAGGATTTTTCTATAACTTGTCAAAGAAAGACTTCATATCAACTAATTCTTTATAGAATTCTAAAATATAATTCAGGCATTCTAAAAATATCTGCAATTATTGTTTTTCTCTAATTTCATTAGGAAATTTAGAGGCAAACTCAGTTGCTCAATCAATGGTAACAATTATTCCATTTTTGATGATGTGACCAAAGAATCTAACTTTGGTTTGGAACTTTATCTTTTTAGTTGAAACAACTAAATCAAAGGGTGCATTAAATAATAGTAAATACTAAATAAGCATTAAATATTTAATTTCTAATTTTATGAAATTCAAAGGGTGCATTCTTTAACCCAAAAGGTATTACATTCCATTCATAATATTCGAATGGGATTATAAATGTTATTTTATACTTATCATTTTCATGAATCTGGATTTGCCAATAATTAAATTTCATGTCAAATTTTGAAAATATTTGAACTTTATAAAAACCTATTTAGCAAATATTTTTTTATTGAGTATAGGATATTTAATCCTTCTCAAGGCCTTATTCAAAGGCTTATAACTAAGAACCAATCTTGGAACTCCTTGCTCCAATTTTGCATCATTTTCCATATAAAATGCTAGGCAACTCCATAAGCTATTACTTTTTCCAACAAACCCTTTCTCTAAAATATCATTTATTTCTTTTTTACAAATCTCTAAATGCCTTGGTACCAAAACTATGGGTCTAACTTTGGTAGGTATTTGATTTTTATTAAAAGTCATTTCATATGGTAATTCTACCACTTGCTTCTTCCTATCTTAAAATGTAGTAGGGATTTCTACACAAACTATATTTTCTAGCTTTTTCTATAATTCTTGTATTTTAACTTGTATAATAGTAGTATTTATCATTTCTTGTAAATATTTATTTTTTACCTCACTCTAAAAAGATTGAATAAATCTCTCTTTTCTTCTTATTGACTCTTGATGCATGTCTATCTCCCTATATTAAGGGGTAGATATAAATTTAAAACTAATAATTTTTTCATCTATTTCTAAGAAAATTCCTTTATTGCTAATTTCCTTAATAGGGTATAACATGTGTAGGAAAGGATTTTTCAAGATAACATCTTAAGATAGGTTTTTAACCAATGTGAAAGGAATAAGTTCCTAAAACACCACTATCCTAGAAATTAAAGAAATTCTAGCAAGATATATGGATAAAGGGATTGCTACATTATTTTTAACTAATGGTCAAAATCTAATGTTATGGTTCCTAAAACAATTGGTTGGGATCAAGTTTAATAACCTAAAAAATGGACATAAGAAAAGGCCATTGAACTAGTTAAATAGGTTAACAGATAAATGGAAGAAGTAATTAAATTTATAGTTAATGATGTTGAAATTTGATTTACTCCATCTAAAAGTGTATGGTTGAAGTTCCCAACTTCACCCTAGGATCTACTAGTCTGTGATATTGAGGGGGGTGAATAAGTATCACCCTCTTGAAAAAATTTGATAATTTAAGCCAAAGTACTCTACTTCTTTAATACTTTAGCTCTTGTCAATATACGGGTGGGTGAACAACTTCAAAGTCTTCTCAGAAATGAACTCTTTCTCAGATTCAACTAAGGTAGATCTATTGTTACCTACTAATCATAATAGTCCCCAAAGTTACCTTTTAGACACCTTGCTTATTAAATGGATTTGTTGTTCTTGATTAGGTCTTCTTTTAGGTTATGGGTTTGATGATTCTTTAGCTTTGTTCACAACACAATTCAAAACACAGAATGTAAGTTCAAAGCAAGGACATAAGAGATTTACGTGGTTCGGCCAATGTGACCTACTCTACAGTGGTAGGGATTCTTCCTCTACTGAGACAATCCACCACACTACTATACTTGAGAATACCAGTGTGGTATCCCCTATGATTACAATGTAGTTACAATGGATGTCTTAATCTTTTACTCCTTTCACTATTACAAATACAAAGCAATCATAATACAAAAAGTGTCACTTACTATGTCTACCTTTCTTCTAGCTTGTCTTGCTTATGCTTGGAAGATCACCAAAACACTCTCTAATCTCTCTTGAAGAAATTTGGAAATTTGTTGAGTTCTCTCTAAGCTTCATAGAATGTCTTCACTAGGTTGTCTCACATGCACACTTTCAAAAGAGATAAGTCTTGTTTTATATACTGCCCTTTATGGAAACCCTAGTAGGGTTTACTGTAGCTACAACAGACTTCCTTTCTTACTCCTCTATGTGGCTTCATACTACTATTCCATTCAAGATTCAGCATTATCCTCCTTCTTAATTTATTTTTCTTGCTCTTTTCTTTCTACTAATATCTCATCCTTTGAATGCTTGAATGAATGGCCAGGATTGTCCATAAACAGTTAAAAATGTACAGAAGAAACTGCCCCCGTAACTGCCCATCTTCTGGAAATGCTAAGTTAAAATTTTGTACCCTTCCCTTCTTCCGGACTCCCTGTTTATTCATAACCCAGAAATTATTCCGCTCCTTTGGAATCACTCCGTAACCATGGAATTACTTTGTAACTACGGAATCGCTTCATAACCCCGGAATTACTCTGTAACCTCAAACTTCACTGTTCATCCGTTTCTGGAATTACTCCATTCCTTCTGAATTACTCTGTACTTCCAGAATTTACTCCATAACTCTAGAATCCACTGTTCATCTAGTGGAGTGGTTTTCTTACGGACCAATGTTTGGAATCTTCCTCCGAACTTGTCCTTCGGATAGTCTTACAGAATCATCTTGCAGGCCATTTTACGGACTCATCTTTCAGACTTCTCCTGCAGACCACCTTATGGAATCTTCTTAAGGAATCCTCTTGCAGACCGTCTTATAGACACTTCCTCTAGACTTTTGCTCCTAGACTTAGTCTCAGGACAGGCTTACGAACTTACAGATTTAACTTCTTATGAACTTATTATCCGTATACAACCCTATCACATTGTCACACTAAGACTTAAGCAATGCTAAACTCCCTCTACAAGTTCACTCCAAGGGGATCACTTTATGAGGTTATTTGACATGCTAGTCTTATCCTGTAATTCCTGAGATATGAGCTACTTCTGCTTGCACACTTAAATCTGGTTGACAATAATTACAACCCATACAAGGTTATGGGAATAACAGAGGTGAAACGTCAAAAGAGGAAGAGAAAAGGTTAAACCTATATTCTTTACCTCCTTGGTGCCTGTCACTGAACTAGAAGGTATTTAAAGAACAAGAGAGCATATTAGTTAATCTCAACATAGAATTGACTTTCCTTTCTTAACTTTTGCTTTTGTGGTTAATGAATCCTTAAAAAGATATTAGCTTTAATTGATTGATATTAGCTTTAAGCTCTTCAATCGAAGGTTCTATTGCTATTATTCTAGTTTTAAAACTAGAATGATTATTTCTAATTCTTTAAATAATAGTTTTTAAATTGTAATCTTCTTTTCATTTTAACCTTAATCTCGTTTCAAGATAGGTCAACATATTTCTGCAATTGTTCTCTTTTTTCTTTTGGATCTATAATCTTATTAAAAGATCCAATATTAGATCGTCTTCTTTTGTAAGGACTAATAAGTCATTACTTTTACATAGAGCGTAATAATAGTTGCATTGACCATTACAACAATTACCAAAATCATCTTCGAAGGTAGCCTCTTCTTTTTTAAAAAGATCTACTTCTAAAATTGATTTCTCAGAATTTATCTTTTGATAAAAAGTTATGCATAAGTGACCTCTTAAGGTCTTTATCTACAAATAATTCTTAAATTTTTTTTTATTTTGCATTTATTAAAATAATGTCGTATTTTTTTTGCATTTGTAACATACAATTGTTTTCATCTTTTATTTTTGCAAACCAAGATTTTTCTTTCCTTTTAGCTTTTCCTTTTCATATAAGGATTTCTTTTAAGATATGGTTTTATAACTCTCTCTTCTAAATTTTTTTAGGATAGTTCATGGGTGGATAACCCATTTGTTCACATGAGTCTCCTATAGTCTTTTTACCTTATATCTCTTCATTTTGTAACTACCTATACAGTTTTATCTCATTATAGAGTTTAACTTTTTCGGCCACAACTTCCACATCTAATTCTTTATATGTATAACTATAGTAATTAATAACTCCATGATATGATTTTAAACTATTTTTTACCCTTTCAGCAAATAAAATAGGTAACATAGACACATTTTTCTTTCTAAGAAATATTGTAGTTATCTTTTTTTGTAGAAACTTTTGAAAAGAACACATTTTTGTACCAACCAAACTGAGATAGATTTAGACATCTCAAATTAATGAGTTCCTTATATGTTTTATCCACTAATAAGGTTGTTGTACCAATAAAATAGTTAGAAAATGTATAAATGAGTGTATTGACATTGTCAACTAGTTACACCCCTTACTTTAATTTTACAATATTAAATATCTGGGACCTAGCTTTGTTTGATAAGTAAAAATT
Organism: Bruguiera hainesii; assembly: GCA_023213295.1. NCBI lineage: Eukaryota > Viridiplantae > Streptophyta > Magnoliopsida > Malpighiales > Rhizophoraceae > Bruguiera > Bruguiera hainesii. The sequence goes on from JAHOYR010000005.1 coordinate 3,704,779, forward strand.
CCACTAGCCTTTAAGCTATTTAGAAGTCAAAATTACCTCTTTTGGATTTTGTAGTAATGGCAAACATTATCATATAGTGGAGTAGAATGAGAATCTAATTTTCTAACATTTTATCCAAATTTCACTCTATGATACTACTTCCATCATATTACACATAATTGTACTTAGATTATTCCTTTAATAAGAGGTCGATTGGGATTAGTATAGGATAATATAATTTTATGCGAACTTTATTAAAAGTCATTTTGTTTATTTCCATGCTTTCCTTCTTATTATAATGTGATGGATCTTTTCAAACTAGATTTTATTTTGATAAGAATATTTCCTAAATTTTATTCACATAATCCTTAGCCTTTGATTCTTCTTTTGTAATTTACTCCTCTTTTTCTAATATAAAAGCATCTTTTTTTTCTTAAACCAAGGCTTTTAAACTTTTTGATTATTTCATCGACAAATTCTATTTTTTCGGGATTTTTACTTCACATATTATTGTCTATTTCTTCTGTTGGCATGAGTTTAAATAAAACCCTATTTTCATTTATAGTTTAACTAGAGGTTTTGGAGCTTTCTAAGCTCCTTCTTCAATCTTTTCTTTAATTCTATTAAGTTGATTTCCTATTGATTAAAGATAAAAATTAGTATAATTTCTTTATTGTATAATAGCATTAGTATATTATTCTACTTTATAGGGTCAAGCTATGATTTCACTCCCTTTTACTTTCATACATAAGTTTAAAGTTGGAGGGTAAATACTAATAACCCTTTTTCCTATTAGTATATGCTTTATGTTTTGAGTGGGAAGTGAATAAAAGAGTGCATTTAATCTGGTTAAAGAAAAATTCATTTATACGCCGTTACTTACTTTATCTAACTTTACTAAAATTTTTGAAATTGAGTGTGATACTTTAGGTATTGCAAAAGGGGTATTTTGATGGAAAAGTAGTGACCTATTGCATTCTTCAATGAAAAATTAAATCGGGTAGTGCTTAATTATCTAACTTATGATAAGAAGTTTTATGCATTAATGAGGGTCTTATAGACATGGTAGCATTATCTTTGACTTGAAGAGTTCATGATTCTTACTAACCACGAGTTTTTGAAATATTAGAAGGGATAAGGTAAGTTTTCATGACATGCTAAATGGATGGAATTCCTTAAGACGTTTCCTTATGTAATCAAGTATAAGCAAGGCAAGGAAAATGTTGTGGCTGATACATTATCTCAAAGGTATGCACCTATCTTTAATTTAAATGCAACATTGTTATGATTTGAGCTTATTAAAATCTATATGTTAATGATCAATGACTCCTTTTTTAATAAAATTCAACGAATTCCTAGTTCCAAGGGAGTATAAATGTGCATGTCGCCATAAATATATTGCCTGTTGTGGGCACACAAGCTATTTTCAAGATCATTAAGTGTGAATGGGTAATTACAACAAAAAGTGGAGTATTGTTAGAAAGAAATCCAAAGACAGTCTCATTAGTCTATAATTAAGTAGAAAATACTTGTAAGAAATGCTAGTCATTATGAAAGACTTTTAGTTTAATGAAATTTAATGGATTGCTAGTTTCAAGGGATCCTAGATGTGCTTGTTGCCATGAATATAGTGCCTGTTATGCGCATAGAAGCTATTTTGAAGATCATTAATTGTGAATGAGTTATTGTAACAAAAGGTGGAGCCTTGTTATGAAGAAATGAATAGACAGTTTCATTATTCAGCAATTATACCGCAAATACTTCGAAGAGATGCTAGTCATCATCGAAGACTCCTTGTTTAATGACATTCAAAGGATTCCATGTTCCAAGGAAGTATAAAGCTTGTTGTCATAAATATATTACATGTCGTGGGCATATAAGCTATTTTCAAGATCATTAAGTGTGAATGAGTTATAACAAAAAAAGGTGAACCCTTTTTAGAAAGAAATGAAGAGACAATCTCACTATTCAGCAATTATACATCAAATACTTGAAAAAAAATGCTAGTCATCATCAAAGACTCCTTGTTTAATGAACTTCAACAGATTGCTAGTTCTAAAGGAGTATAAATGTGCTTGTTGCCATGAATATATTGCCTATTGTTGGCACACAAGCTATTTCAAGATCATTAAGTGTGAATGAGTTATTGCAAGCCTTGTTAGGAAGAAATAAAGACATGGTCCTATTATTGAGCAACTATACCGAAAGTACATGAAAGAAATGCTAGTCCTATTATTGAACTTCAACAGATTCCTAGTTTGAAGGGAGTATAGATGTGTTTATTGTCATGAATATATTACCTATTATGGGCATACAAGCTATTTTTAAGATCATTAAGTGTGAATGGGTAATTATAACAAAAAGTAGAGCATTATTTGGAAGAAATCAAGAGATGGTCTCATTAGTCTATAATTAAGTAGAAAATATTGGTAAGAAGTGCTACTCATCAACAATGACTCTTTGTTTAACGAAATTCAACGGATTCCTAGTTCCAAGGGGTCTTAAATGTGCTTGTTGCCATGATATAGTGTCTGTAATGGGCACACAAGCTATCTTCAAGATCATTAAGTGTGAATTAGTTATTGCAACAAAAGGTGGAGGCTTGTTTGGAGGAAATAAAGAGACAGTCTCATTATTTAGTAATTATAAAACAAATACTTGAAAGAAATGCTAGTCATCATTTACAACTCCTTGTTTCATGAAATTTAATGGATTCTTAGTTCCAAAGGAGTATAAATGTGTTTATTGCCAAGAATATATTGCTTATTGAGGGCATAAAAACTATTTTTATGATCTTTAAGAGTGAATGAGTTGTTGCAACAAAAAGTGAAAGTGGAGCCTTTTTAGGAGGAAATGATGAAAGGGTCTCATTATTCAGCAATTATACTGCAAATACTTGAAAGAAAAGTTGGTCATTATCAAAGACTTCTTGTTTAGTGAAATTTAAGAGATTCTTAGTTCTAAGGGAGGATACATGTGCTTATTGCCATGAATATATTACTTGTTATTGGCACACAAGCTATTTTCAAGGTCATTAAGTATGAATGAGTTATTGTAACAAAGGTGGAGCCTTTTTAGGAAGAAATGAACAAACAGTCTCATTATTCAACAATTATACCACAAATACTTGAAAAAAAAGCTAATCATCATCAAAGACTCCTTGTTTAGTGAAATTCAATAGATTCATAGTTCTTAGGGAGTATAAATGTGCTTGTTGCCATGAATATATTACTTGTTGTGGGCACACAAGCTATTTTTGAGGTCATTAAGTATGAATGAGTAATCACAACAAAAAGTGGAGCATTGTTAGGAAGAAATCTAGAGATGGTCTCGTTAGTCTGCAATTAAGTAGAAATACTGGCAACAATGCTACTTATCAACAAAGACTCTTTGTTTAATGAAATTCAAGGGATTCTTAGTTCCAAGTGATCCTAGATGTGCTTGTTGCCATGAATATAGTGTTTGTAGTGGGCACACAAGCTATCTTTAAGATCATTAAGGGTGGATTAAATATTACAACAAAAGGTGGAGTCTTGTTAGGAGGAAATGAAGAGATAGTCTCATTATTCAGCAATTATACCACAAATACTTGAAAGAAAAGCTAGTCATCATCAAAGACTCCTTGGTTAGTGAAATTCAACGGATTCCTAGTTCCAAGGGAGTATAGATTGTGCTTGTTGCCATGCATATATTACCGGTTGTGGGCACATAAGCTATTTTCGAGATCATAAAGTGTGAATGGCTAATTACAACAAAAAGTGGAGCATTGTTAGGAAGCAATCAAGAGACAGTCTTATTTGCCTGTAATTAAGTAAAAAATACTTGTAAGAAATGATGGACATCACCAAAGACTCCTTGTTTAACAAAATTCAATGGATTCCTAGTTCCAAGTGATCCTAGATATGCTTGTTGCCATGAATATAGTGTATGTTGTGGACACATAAGCAATTTCAAGATCATTAGGTGTGAATGAGTTATTGCAACAAAAGGTGGAGCCTTGTTAGTAAAAGATGAAGAGACGGTCTCATTATTTGGCAATTATACCGCAAATACTTGAAAGAAATGTTAGTCACCATCCAAGACTCCTTGTTTAGTGAAATTCAATAGATTCCTAATTCAAATGGACTATAAATGTGCTTGTTGCCATAAATATATTACTTATTATGGGCATACAAGCTATTTCCAAGATCATTATGTATGAATGAGTTATTGCAACAAAAGTTGGAACCTTGTTAGGAAGAAATTAAGAGTCGGGTCTCACTAGTCTAAAACTAAGTAGAAAATACTAGTAAGAAATGCAAGTCATCATGAAAGACTCCTTGTTTAATGAAATTCAACGAATTGCTAATTCCAAGGGATCCAAGACGTGCTTGTTGCCATGAATATAGTGTCTATTGTGGGCACAAAAGCTATTGTTAAGATCATTAAGGGTAAAGGAGTTATTACAAGAAAAGGTGGAGCCTTTTTAGTAGGAAATGATGAGACAGTCTCATTATTTAGCAATTATACTACAAATACTTGAAAGAAATGCTAGTCATCATCAAAGACTCTTTGTTTAATGAAAGTCAACAGATTCCTAGTTCTAAAGGAGTATAAATGAGTTTTTTGACATGAATATATTGCCTATTGTAGGCACACAAGCTATTTTCAAGATCATTAAGTGTGAATGAGTTATTGCAACAAAA
>JAHOYR010000005.1:3709842-3723556 GCA_023213295.1 Bruguiera hainesii
TAAGTGTAAATGAGTTATAGCAAAAAAAGGTGGACCCTTATTAGAAACAAATGAAGAGACGGTGTCACTATTCAGCAATTGTACCACAAATACTTGAAAGAAATGCTAGTCATGATCAATACCTCCTTGTTTAGTGAAATTCAAGGGATTCCTAGTTCCAAGGAAGTATAAATGAGTTTGTTGCCATGGATATATTGCCTGTTGTGGGCACACAAGTTATTTTCAAGATCATAAAGTGTGAATGCTTAATTACAATAAAAAGTGGAGCATTGTTAGGAAGAAATCAAGAGACAGTCTCATTTGTCTATAATTAAGTAGAAAATACTTGTAAGAAATGATGGACATCACCAAAGACTCCTTGTTTAACGAAATTCAATGGATTCCTTGTTATAAGGGATCCTAGGTGTGTTTATTGCCATGTATATTGTTCCTATTGTGGGCACAGAAGCAATTTTCAAGATTATTAGGTGTGAATGAGTTATTGCAACAAAAGGTGGAGTGTTGTTAGGAAAAGATGAAGAGACAGTCTCATTATTCAGCAATGATATTGTAAATACTTGAAAGAAATGTTAGTCACCATCTAAGACTCCTTGTTTAGTGAAATTCAATAGATTCCTAATTCCAATGGACTATAAATGTGTTTGTTGCCATAAATATATTGTCTGTTGTAGGTACATAAGCTATTTTCAAGATTATTAAGTGCGAAAGAGTTAATGCAACAAAAGGTAGAGCCTTGTTAGGAAGAAATGAAGAAACGGTCTCATAATTCAACAATTATACAACAAATACTTGAAAGAAATTCTAGTCATCATCAAAGACTTCCTATTTAATGAATTTCAACAGATTCCTAGTTCCAAGGAAGTATAAATGCACTTGTTTCCATGAATATATTGCCTATTGTGGGCACACAAGTTATTTTGAAGATCATTAATTGTGAATAAGTTATTACAACAAAAGGTGGAGTCTTGTTAGCAAGAAATGAAGAGTCGCTTTCATTATTCTGCAATTATACAATGAATATTTGTAAGAAATGCTTGTTATCATCAAAGACTCATTATTTAAAGAAATTCAATAGATTCATAGTTCCAAGGTATACTAGAAGTGCTTGTTGCCTTGAAAATAGTCCTAGTTATGGGCACACGAGCTATTTTCAGGATCATTAATCATGAATGAGTTATTGTAACAAAAGGTGGAGGTTAGTTAGGAAGAAATGAAGAGACGCTCTCATTAATGTGTACTTCTCTTGATTTCCTTCTAACAAGGCTAGACTTTTTGTTGTAATCACTCATTTTAACTTAATGATGTTTAAAATAACTTGTGTACAAACAATAAGCACTCTATTCTTGTTAACAAGTAGATCTACACTTCCTTGGAATTAGGAAACTATTGAATTTCATTAAGCAACAAGTATCTAATGATGAGTAGCATTTCCTTAAACTATTTTGAACTTAATCACTCACTAATGTTGTTGTTCCCACAGCCTTATATGGGTTGTAATTGTTGTCAACTAGGGTTAAGTGTGCAAGAAAGTAAAGCCACATGGAAGGGCAAGAAAGTAAAGCCACATTGAAGGGCAAGAAAGTAAAGCCACGTGGAAGGGCAAGAAAGTAAAGCCACATTGAAGGGCAAGAAAGTAAATCTGCCGTGTAAGGGCAAGAACGTAAATCCGCCATGTAAGCCCTATTAGGGTTTCATGGAAGAGAGTATATAAAGGCCTTGGAAGACAAAACTAGGGCAGAGGGCCAACACAATTGAAAAAAACAGCAACCCTACAGCAACCGGCCAAAAGGAAGAGAGAGCAGAATGGCAAGAGATCAGAAACAACACCACCAAGAGAGCAAACCAAAAACGTCACCACCGGGAGAGCAAACCAGAACGTGCGACCTCCTGCAAGCAAACCAGAAACGCCTCCTGCAAGCAAACCAGAAACACATCCTGCAAGCAAACAAGAAACACATCCTGCAAGCAAACCAGAAATGCCTCCAGCAAGCAAACCAGAAACGTCACCACAGGGAGAGCAAACCAGAACGTGCGACGGTGCGACAGACTAGAAACAGGAGACCAGAAACGGGTGACCAGCAACTGGTGATCAGGCTGTGAGATCTGAAACGGGTGACAAGGCCATGAAATTCAATGGTTTCCTAATTCCATGGAAGTGTAGATCTACTTGTTAACAAGAATAGAGTGCTTATTGTTTGTACACAAGTTATTTTAAACATCATTAAGTTAAAATGAGTGATTACAACAAAAAGTCTAGCCTTGTTAGAAGGAAATCAAGAGAAGCACACATTAATGAGTGATTAAGATGAAAATACTTGTAAGAAATGCTAATGATCATTAGATACTCGTTGTTTAATGAAATTCAATGGATTCCTAATTCTAAGGAAGTGTAGATGTGCTTGTTAATATGAATAGAGTTGTTATTGTTTCTACACAAGGTACTTTCAACATCATTAAGTGAGAATGAGTGATTACAATAAAAAGTCAAGCCTTGCTAGAAGGAAATCAAGAGAAGTACACATTAGTGACTGATTAAGCTGAAAATAATTGTTAGAAATGCTAAGGATCATTAGATACTTGTTGTTTAATGAAACTCAATGGTTTCCTAATTCCAAGGAAGTGTAGATGTGCTTGTTATCGTGAATAGAGCGCTGATTGTTTGTACACAAGTTATTTTCAACATCATTAATTGAGAATGAGTGATTACAACAAAAAGTTTAGCCTTGTTAGAAGGAAATCAAGAGCAGCACACATTAGTGACTGATTAAGCTGAAAATAACTATAAGAAATGCTACTCATCATTAGATACTCGTTGTTTAATGAAATTCAATGGATTCCTAATTCCAATGGAGTGTAGATGTGCTTGTTAACATGAATAGACTGCTTATTGTTTCTAAACAAGGTATTTTCAACATCATTAAGTGAGAATGAGTGATTGCAACAAAAAGTCCTGCCTTCTTAGAAGGAAATCAAGAGAAGCACACATTAGTGAGTGATTAAGCTGAAAATAGTTTAAGGAAATACTACTCATCATTAGATACTGATGCGGAAAACCCCAAAAAGACATGGCTTAGGGATCCAACGCACACAATGAATCAAAGAACAACCAAGAAAGCTAAATCAGAGTTTAATAACAAAAACCCTAGACACAATATTCGAAGGAACACGAACCTATGGTATTCAAGATGGATATGGATGCCACACTCCAGAAAAGGAAGGAATTGGGAGTGATATGTCGATTTGAACGCCACAAGAAGGATTACCTCTTGATAAGTTCTTTAGTTCTTAAAAGAACTGAGGGAGAGAAACCCTTACCTTTTATTTTACTCAAAGTTGTCTTTTTTCCAAAACTTACAAGGGGTGCCTATTTATAGGCTTAGATCGCAATACTAAAGAGGCAAAATTCCTATTTGGGAGAAATCCCTATTTTGGAGGAATTTTGGACTAATTCCAGCACATAGAATGAACTCCTATTTAGGAGTGATGCTATTACTTAGTTTGACCTATTAAGTATTCCAATTATATTAACTAAGCCTGGACTCTCTTTAAAACTTGAATTTGCACCATTTGAAGTTTGGTTGGCCTAAATGTCCTAAATCAGCTCATTTACTGTTTCTTTAATCTTTTTGGCTTTAGTTCGTGTTATTGGGCCTTCTGGAATGTGCAATGGACCTCTTGCATCCATTGCAGCTCTAGCTTGTATTATTGGGTCTTCTGGATTGTGCAATGGACGTCTTGCATCTATTGAAGCCTTCAACCCATCATCTCCATAGTTCTCATCATTCCCCCTTTCCTCGAAAAGATTCATCCTTGAATCATCACTTTGTTTATACTTGATGATGTAGGGAAAGGTCTGAATGAATTTGATCCACTTAGCATGCCTTCTATTCAACTTTCCTTATACAAGTAGGATAGGAACTGCACAATGACTTATGTTTTCCCTTACATATCCTTTGAAAATAAGTTCTTTAACCTATCTTTTATGCTCTTTTGTCTCCTTAGGATTACTCTTGTATGTTGGCTGGTTTGGGATGGATGCACCAGGGATGAGATTGTGTGAAGCATATATCCCTAGATAAGAGTGGGGAATCATCTTATTAAGGTCCATTCCGTTTCCTTTTTCTTAACTAATTTGTCTGAAGAAAAGAATTCTATAAATCATTTTTCCCACCAATCGTTAGATTTGATTGGTGAGAAAAATGCATTATCTTAACAGAAGTATTTGATACTTGTTAATGAAAATCTAATCCTTACTTATAAGAAGGATACACTAAAAGGTTATGAACACCACTGTTCTAAGAATTAAAGAAATTCAACATATGTTGATAAAGGGACTATCGCATTTTTGAAATTTTTAGAATTTTAAAATCTGTTAGGGAGAAATAAATTGTCAATATTCTATTGAATTTAACTTTTGCAATTTCCTGAATTGTCTCCTTCACCTCAACGCAATTTGAATAATTTATATCATCTTCAGGCAAATTACTTAAGGAAAAGCAAAAGCAATCGACTATAATAAGAAGGTTCTACACTCTCATTTAAGGATATATGCTTAACGCAACATTGAAACTTAGGATTTCAATTAATAATAATCCTCGTTCTTAGGAGACACAATTATCACTTGGGTTATTTGCTTATAATTTTTTGGTGAATTGTACTACTGGATACAATCCTTTTGTGATTGTATATGGCAATCAACCAAAGACAGCTCTTGATCACTAAATTCACAGCAACAACCTCATCTATACTCTTTTGGGACTAGGAATATGTTGAATTACTTTAAACAATCAATCCTTCATGATTTCAAGCATTCTTCACAAGAATTTGATGTTTATTTACTAAAAAATGAGATTTTTAAATTTATTCTTAACATTGTTTGATTTAATTGGTGAGAAAAATATAATATGTGAAAAATATAATATTTGAATATGTTAATTGAACAAAAATACGAGTAATGGACTCAATTGCATAAAATACATTTTATTGGATTAATATTTGAAGTTCCCAACTTTACCTTAGGATCTACTAGTTTGTTTTGGGCTTAATGAAGTTTTTCCTTGATCTGGAGGTAAGACAATAAAATACGGATATCTTTGTATCCCAAGAGGCATATACAAAGGAGATTTTGAAGAAGTACAAGATGGAGTCTTGCAATCCGGTTTCAACACCAATGGAACCGAGCTCTATCTTCATTTCTTCAATTGTTGAAGTCCTTGAGCCAAGTTCCATAGTAAGGTCTTCACATATTTTGATCTGTTCTTCAAATCTTCTCTTCAAGTCAATATGCTAAGCCCTTATTTCATCCTTTTGACTTTCTGCTTCCTCAATCTTTGCTTCAACTTGTTTTATATGGGCCTTCAAACTTCTTATGGTTCTACCCCTTCTGATTATCTCCTTTGAAGCTGCTTCTAACTCAACTTCAAGATCTAGTTCTTCTTCATCAATCTCCTCTTCCTCTTCGGAGGTTGAACTACCATATCGAGCTGATGCCATAAAGGAATGCTCATCTGATGAGTCTACATCTTCCTCCTAATTGGCTTCTTTTGTCTGGCTCACATAACTCTTAAATGAGCCTCTCTTCTTCTTCTGTGGGTTAGTAGTCTTCTTGTTGGACTTCCTTGACTTGAATGATGGTCTTCTCCATTTTGAATTCTGCTCATCATCATCATCCTCATCTTCATCATCAAGTTTAACTTTGCACTGAGAAGCAAAGTGTCCAATCTGTCCACAATGATAACATCTCAAGGACAACTGTCCTTTTCCCTTCTTAATCCCCCTTTTGAACTTCCTTGTGAAGTATGCCAACACTTCACCTTCACTTTCATCCTCATCATCATCATCATCCTCACTAGATGATTCTTCCTCTTCTTTTATCTTCAAGTGTTTCATAGCTTTGAAAGCTGCCTCCTTTAATACCTTTGACGTTGAGGAGCTCTCAATTGACTTTATTATCATCTCATACGCAATGAGATTGCACTAGAGATCATGTAGAGACATATAATTGAGATCTCTACTCTCATCTATGGCTGCCACCTTTGAGGCAAACCTCTCAGGTAGAATTCTCAAAATTTTCTTCACAATAGATGAGTCCTTCTTGTTCTTCCCATGACTTCTAAGATCGTTTACGGCATCAATAACCCTAGTGAAGAACTCTTGGACTGTCTCATTTTTTTGCATTATGAGAGATTCATATCTTTCCTTGAAAACTTGAAGCTTAGCCTCCTTCATTCTGCCATCACCTTCATAGACTTTCTGTAATTTGTCCCATATCTCCTTGGCAGATTTGCAATCCATAACTTTAGCATATTCAGTATCTGTTAATGTTGAAATGATGACGTTTGAGGCCTTCCCACTTATCTTAAACTGTCTTAATTCCTCTGAGATTGGATCTTTACCTTCTTTTAGAGGCTCAAAACCCTCCTGTACAGATTTCACCATGTTCATGCCCATGGTTGCAAATACCACCTGCATTCTCACTCTCCACATATGGTAGTTGGTTCCGTTGAAGATTGGAACCTTCTTACTATAAGTAGTGCTGGTGCTGGTACCGACGTCCATTTCTTAGTATGATGAACAAGTTAAAACTTCTGGAGTTCTTCAAACTAGTACACCAAATTGTTAAGCTTTATCCTGGTGAACTTGTGCTCTGATACCAATTGAAGTTCCCAACTTCACCCTAGGATCTACTAGTTTATGATACTGAGAGAGAGGGGTGAATTAGTATCACCACAATTCGCAATTCGCAGGTAAGTGAACAACTTCAATCTATTCTTAAAAGTGAACTCTTTCTTAGATTTGACTAAGGTAGATCTATTGCTACCTACTAATCACAATAGTCCCTAAAGTCACCTTTCAGACACCTTGCCTAATAGACAATTCGGATGTTCTTGTTTAGGTCTTCGTTAGGTTGTGGGTTGGCTGATACTTTAGCTGCGTTCACAACTCAATTAAAAACACAGAATGTAAAGCAAATTAAGGATATACGAGATTTACGTGGTTCCGTAGAAGGGAATGGGAAAACTTTTTTATTAGTATTCACTAGCATATATCTCTAGAGGGGAATGAGAAAACTTTTTATTAGTGTCCACTACATTTACTTTTTCTCAAGAAATTTGTTTGTAGACAAAAATTACATAAATCATATTCAATTGCACTATGGCAAAGGGGACAAACAAAAAAATTACAAAATTTAAATTCAACTGATTATAAGTAACGCATTCATCTTTCTAAGACTTTAAATTCTAAAAAGTGAAAATTTGCAAAGTTTTGATCTTTTAAATTTATTGTAAATGTCATTGCATTTGAATGGTAAGAAAAACGTAATATTTGAACATGTTAATTGAAAAAGGATACATGTAATGGACTTAATTGTATAAAATATAATTTAGTGGATGAATATTATAAATAGCAATTAGAAATTTCAATATTGGGTGAAGCCTATATCTGTAGCAGAGAATGGGAAAACTTTTTATTAGTGTCCACTGCATTTACTTTTTCTTAAAAAATCTGTTTATAGACTAAAATCATATAAATTAAAAGCAATTGCAATAAGGCAAATGAGACAAAAAAAAATTACAAAATTTAAATTCAACTATTTATTAGTAACGTATTTATCTTTATAAGACTTTAAATTCTAAAAAGTAAAAATTTGCAAAGTTTTGATCTTTTATATTTTTTGAAAATGTCATTGCATTTGAATGATAAGAAAAATAAAATATTTGAACAAGTTAATTGAAAAAAAATACAAGTAAAGGACCAAATTGTATAAAATACAATTTAGTGGATAAATATTATAAATAGCAATCACAAATTTCAATGTTGGCTCAAGCACATATTTGTAGAAGGGAATGGGAGAACCTTTTATTAGTGTCCACTACATTTACTTTTTTTTAAGAAATATGTTTGTAGACTAAAATCATATAAATCATATCCAATTGCATTATGGCAAAGGGGACAAATAAAAAAAATTACAAAATTTAAATTCAACTGATTGTAAGTAACGCATTCATCCTTGTAAGACTTTAAACTCTAAAAAGTGAAAATTTGCAAAGTTTTCATCTTTTAAATTTTTTGTAAATGCCATTGCATTTGAATGGTAAGAAAAACATAATATTTGAACATGTGAATTGAAAAAAAATACAAGTAATGAACCCAATTGTATAAAATATAATTTAGTGGATGAATATTATAAATAACAATCACAAATTTCTATATTGGGTCAAGCATATATTTCTAGAGGGGAATGGGAAAAATTTTTATTAGTGCCCACTACATTTACTTTTTCTTAAGAAATCTGTTTGTAGACTAAAATCCTATAAATCATTTCAAATTGCTTTATGTTAAAGGAGAGAAATAAGAAAATTGCAAAATTTAAATTCAATTGATTATTAGTAACATATTTATCCTTATAAAACTTTAAATTCTAAAAAGAGAAAATTTGCAAAGTTTTGATCTTTCAAATTTATTGTAAATGTCATTGCATTTGAATAGTAAGAAAAACATAATATTTGAACATATGAATTGAAAAAAAATACAAGTAATGAACCCAATTGTATAAAATACCATTTAGTGGATGAATATAATAAATAGCAATCACAAATTTCAATGTTGGGTCAAGCATATATATATAAAAGGGAAAAGGAAAACTTTTTATTAGTGTCCACTACATTTACTTTTTCTTAGAAAATCTGTTTGTAGACTAAAATTATATAAATCATATCCAATTGCACAATGGCAAAGGAGATAAATAAGAAAATTACAAAATTGAAATTCAACTAATTATTAGTAATGCATTTATCCTTATTACACTTTAAATTCTAAAAAGTGAAAAATTGCAAAGTTTTGATTTTTAAATTTATTTTAAATGTCATTGCATTTGAATAATAAGAGAAACATAATATTTGAACATGTTAATTGAAAAAAAAATATAGGTAATATACTTTATTGTATAAAATACAATTTAGTTGATGAATATAATAAATATCAATCACAAATTTCAATGTTCGGTCAAACATATATCTATATAAGGGAATGCAAAAACTTTTTATTATTGTCCACTACATTTACTTTTTCTTAAGAAATTTGTTTGTAGGCTAAAATCATATAAATCATATCCAATTACAATATGGCAAAGGAGACAAAAAAGAAAATTACAAAATTTAGATTCAACTGATTATTAGTAACACATTTATCCTTATAAGACTTTAAATTCCAAAAACTAAACATTTGCAAAATTTTGATTTTTAAATTTATTATAAATGTCATCGCATTTGAATGGTAAGAAAAACATAACATTTGATCATGTTAATTGAAAAAAAATACAAGTAATGAACTCAATTTTATCAAATACAATTTAGTGGATGAATATAAGAAATAGCAATCACAAATTTTATTATTGGGTCAAGCATATATCTGTAGAGGGGAATGAGAAAACTTTTTATTAGTGTCCACTGCATTTACTTCTTTTTTAAGAAATATGTTTGTAAACTAAAATCATAAAAATTATTTCAAATTGCATTATGTCAAAGGAGACAAATAAAAAAATTACAAAATTTAAATTCAACTGATTATAAGTAACGAATTTATCCTTATAAGACTTTAAATTGTAAAAAGTGAAAAATTGCAAAGTTTTAATCTTTTAAATTTTTTGTAAATGCCATTGCATTTGAATGGTAAGAAAAACATAATATTTGAACAAGTTAATTGAAAAGAAATACAAGTAATGAACCCAATTGTATAAAATATAATTTAGTGGATAAGTATAATAAATAGCAATCACAAATTTCAATGTTGGGTCAAGCATATATATGTAGAGGGAACAGGAAAAGTTTTTATTAGTGTCCATTGCATTTACTTTTTCTTAAGAAATATGTTTGTAGACTAAAATCATATAAATTTTTTCAAATTGCATTATGGCAAAGGAGACAAATAAAAAAATTACAAATTTTAAATTCAATTGATTATTAGTAAAGCATTCATCCTTAAAAGGCTTTAAATTCTAAAAAGTGAAAATTTGCAAAGTTTTGATTTTTAAATTTATTGTAAATGTTATTGTATTTAAATGGTAAGAAAAATATAATATTTGAACATGTTAATTGAAAAAAGATACATGTAATGGACTTAATTGTATAAAATAAAATTTGGTAGATGAATATTATAAATAGCAATTAGAAATTTCAATGTTGCATATATCTGTAGAGGGGAATGGGAAAACTTTTTATTAGTGTCCACTGCATTTACTTTTTCTTAAGAAATATGTTTGTAGCCTAAAATCATATAAATCATTTCCAATCACACTATGGTAAAGGCGACAAAATTGCAAAATTTAAATTTAACTGATTATTATTAATGCATATATCCTTATAAGATTTTAAATTCCAAAAAGTGAAAATTTGCAAAGATTTGATCTTTTAAATTTATTGTAAATGTCATTGCATTTGAATTGTAAGAAAAACATAACATTTGAACATGTTAATTGAAAAAAAAATGCAAGTAATGAACCTAATTGTATAAAATACAATTTAGTGGATGAATATAATAAATAATAATCACAAATTTCAATGTTGGGATAAGCTTATATCTATAGAGGGGAATGGAAAAAGTTTTTATTAGTGTCCACTGCATTTAATTTTTCTTAAAAAATATGTTTATAAACTAAAATCATATAAATCATTTCAAATTGCATTATGTCAAAGGAGACAAATAAAAAAATTATAAAATTTAAATTCAATTGATTATTAGTAAAGCATTTATCCTTATAAGACTTTTCATTCTAAAAAGTGAGAAATTATAATGTTTTGATTTTGAAATTTATTTTAAATGCGATTCCATTTCAATGGTAAGAAAAACATAATATTTGAACATATTAATTGAAAAACAAATACCTGTAATGGATTTAATTGTATAAAATACAATTTATTGGATACATATTATAAATAGCGATCACAAATTTCATTGTCGCATCAAGCATATATGTGTAGAGGGGAATGGGAAAACTTATTATTAGTATCGACTGCATTCACTTTTTCTTAAGAAATATGTTTGTAGGCCAAAATCATATAAATCATTTCTTATTGCATTATGGCAAAGGAGACAAATAAAAAAATTAGAAAATTTAAATTCAATTGATTATTAGTATTGCGTTTATCCTCATAAGGCATTAAATTCTAAAAAGAGAAATATTGCAATGTTTTGATTTTTAAATTTATTGTAAATGTCATTGCATTTGAATGGTAGGAAAAAATAATATTTGAACATGTTAATTAAAAAAAAATACAAATAATGTTGAGACAAGCATATATCCGTAAAGGGGGATGGGAAAACTTTTTATTAGTGCCCACTGCATTTAATTTTTCTTAAGAAATATGTTTATAGTCTAAAATCATATAAATCATTTCTTATTACACTGTGGCAAAGGAGACAAATAAAAAAAATTAGAAAATGTAAATTCAATTGATTATTAGTAATGCATTTATCCTTATCAGACTTTAAATTCTAAAAAGTGAAAAATTAAAATGTTTTGATTTATTAAATTTATTGTAAATGTCATTGCATTTGAATGGTAGGAAAAACATAATATTTGGACAAGTTAATTGAAAAAAAATACAAGTAATGCACTTAATCGTATAAAATACAATTTAGTGGATGAATATTATAAATGACAATCACAAATTTTAATATTGGGTCAAGCATATATCTGTAAAGGGAAGACCTTTTATTAGTGTCCACTGTGTTTACTTTTTCTTAAGAAATATGTTGATAAACTAAATTAATATAAATCATTTCAAATTGCACTCTGCCAAAAAAGACAAATAAAAAAATTACAAAATTTAAATTAAATTGATTATTAGCAAAGTATTTATCTTTATAAGACTTTACATTTTAAAAAGTGAAAAATTGCAATGTTTTCATTCTTCAATTTATTGTAAATTCCATTACATTTAAATGGTAAGAAAAACATAATATTTGAAGATGATAATTGAAAAAAAATACAAGTAATGGAATTAAATGTATAAAATACAATTTAGTGGATAAATATTATAAATAGCAATCACAAATTTTAATGTTGGGTCAAGCATATATCTGTAAAGGGGAATGGGAAGACCTTTTATTAGTGTCCACTGCATTTAATTTTTCTTAAGAAGTATGTTTTTAGACTAAAATCATATAAATAATTTCAAATTGCACTATGACAAATAAGACAAATAAAAGAATTACAAAATATAAATTTAATTGATTATTAGTAATGCATTTATCCTGACGAGATTTTAAATGATAAAAAGTGAAAAATTGCAATGTGTTGGTTTTCAAATTCATTGTAAAGACCATTGCATTTAAATGGTAGGAAAAACATAATATTTGAACATATTAATCGAAAAAAAATACAAGTAATGGACTTAATTATATAAAATACAATTTAATGGATGAATATTATAAATAGCAGTCACAAATTTTAATGTTGAGTGAAACATCTATCTGTAGAGGGGAATGGGTAAACTTTTTATTAGTATCCACTGCATTTACTTTTTCTTAACAAATATGTTTGTAGACTAAAATCATATAAATGATTTCAAATAGCACTGTGGTAAAAAAGACAAAGAAAAGAATTACAAAATTTAAATTTAATTGATTATTAGTAGCGCATTTATCCTGATGAGATTTTAAATTATAAAAAGTGAAAAATTGTAATGTTTTGGTTTTCAAATTTATTGTAAATGTCATTGCATTTGAATGGTAGGAAAAACATAATATTTGAACCTATTAATTGAAAAAAAATACAAGTAATGGACTTAATTGTATAAAATACAATTCAATGTTGGGTCAAGCATATATTTGTAGAGGGGAATAAGAAGACCTTTTATTAGTGTCTACTACATTTACTTTTTCGTAAGAAATATGTTTGTAGACTAAAATCATATAAATGATTTCAAATAGCACTATGGCAAAGAAGACAAAGAAAAGAATTACAAAATTTAAATTCAATTAATTATTAATAGCGCATTTATCCTGATGAGATTTTAAATTATAAAAAGTGAAAAATTGCAATGTTTTGGTTTTCAAATTTATTGTAAATGTCATTGCATTTGAATGGTAGGAAAAACATAATATTTGAACCTGTTAATTGAAAAAAAAAATACAAGTAATAGACTTAATTGTATAAAATACAATTTAACGTTGGGTCAAGCATATATTTGTAGAAGGGAATGAGAAGACCTTTTATTAGTGTCTACTGCATTTACTTTTTCATAGGAAATATGTTTGTAGACTACAATCATATAAATAATTTCAAATTGCACCATGGAAAAGAAGACAAAGAAAAGAATTACAAAATTTAAATTCAATTGATTATTAGTAATGCATTTATCTTCATAAAATTTTAAATTCTAAAAAGTGAAAAATTACAATGTTTTAGTTTTCAAATTTATTGTAAAAACTTGCAATGTTTTGGTTTTCGAATTTATTGTAAATGTCATTGCATTTGAATGGTCGGAAAAACATAATATTTGATCATGTTAATTGAAAAAAAATACAAGTAATGGACTTACTTGTATAAAATACAATTTCGTGGATGAATATTATAAATAGCAATTACAAATTTTAATGTTGGGTTAAGTATATATCTGTAGAGGGGAATGGGAAAACTTCACACTTATGGAGCTTGAAAATCGCTTCTATACCAAAAAGAAGCAGTATATTCATGGAAACAAGCACATCT
>JAHOYR010000005.1:3738556-3762675 GCA_023213295.1 Bruguiera hainesii
AAACAAGCACATCTATACTCCTTTGGAACATCAAACCCATTGAATTTTATTAAACAAGGTGTCCTTGATGATCATTAGCATTTCTTATATCTATTCTCTTCTTAATTGCTGAATAATGAGGCCATCCCTTCATTTTCTCCTCACAAGGCTGCATTTCTTGCTGTAATAACACATTCACACTTATGGAGCTTCAAAATCGCTTTTATACCAAAAAGAAGCAGAATATTCATTGAAACAAGCACAAGTATACTCATTTGGGACATCAAACCCATTGAATTTGATTAAACAAGGTGTCCTTGACGATCATTAGCATTTCTTACATGTATTCTCTCCTTAGTTGCTGAATAATGCGTCCATCCCTTCAATTCCACCTCTCAAGGTTCCATCATTTGTTTTAATAACACATTGACACTTATGGGACTTGAAAATCGCTTCTCTTCCAAAAAGAACCAGTATATTCATGGAAACAAGCACATCTATACTTCTTTGGAACATCAAACCCATTGAATTTTATTAAACAAGGTGTCCTTGATGATCATTAGCATTTCTTATATCTATTCTCTTCTTAATTGCTGAATAATGAGGTCATCCCTTCATTTTCTCCTCTCAAGGCTGCATTTGTTGTTGTAATAACACATTCACACCGATGTGACTTGAAAATCGCTTCTATTCCAAAAAGAACCAGTATATTCATGGAAACAGGCAAATCTATACTCCTTTGGAACATCAAACCCATTGAATTTGATTAGACATGGTGTCGTCGATGATCATTAGCATTTCTTACATCCATTCTCTTCTTAGTTGCTGAATAATTAGGCCAACCCTTCATTTTCTCCTCTCAAGGTTGCATTTGTTGTTGTAATAACAAATTCACACTTATGGCATTTTAAAATTGCTTCTTTTCCAAAAAGAACCAGTATATTCATGGAAACAAGCAAATCTATACTCCTTTGGAACATCAAGCCCATTGATGTTGATTAAACAAGTTGTCCATGATGATCATTAGCATTTCTTACATCTATTCACTCCTTAATTGCTGAATAATGTGTCCATCCCTTCAATTCCACCTCTCAAGGTTCCATTTTTTGTTTCAATAACACATTGACACTTATGGGACGTGAAAACCGCTTCTATTCCAAAAAGAACCAGTATATTCAAGGAAACAGGCACATCTATACTCCTTTGGAACATCAAACCCAATGAATTTGATTAAACCTGGTGTCCTCGATGATCTTTAGCATTTCTTACATCTATTCTCTTCTTAATTACTGAATAATGAGGCCAACCCTTCATTTTCTCCTCTCGAGGTTGCATTTGTTGTTGTAATAAGACATTCACACTTATGGCATTTGAAAATCGCTTCTATTCCTAAAATGATATGAACTCTGATTATTTGTAAATGGAACCCAACACCATTGTTGGCATAGGATCGTTCTAACAAAGGTTAAGAGATTTTGGAGTTCTGACCCAATGATTATAAACAACCAAGAACCAGAACTATAAGTTTCAGACGCCACTCCCAACAACAAAAACGTTGAAGAAGATAAGTCTGTTGAACCAACACACTCAAGTATGAAAGTTCATAATTAGTGCTCAATGAACCAGAGAAAATAGCTCATATATTCGTCATATGCCGTCCTCCCCTCTAACCACCCTTTTTATATGCTAGCCCCCCTTAAACCCTAGCTAATATGATGGGCTTATTAAGGAAATTCGTCCAATCTGCCAGCCACCCTTGTTATATGCTAATAAGATGGGCTTATTAAGGAAATTCGTCCAATCTGCCAGCCATCCCTTTTTATATGCTAATAAGATGGGCTTATTAAGGAAATTGGTCTAACCCACTAAATAATAATAATAACCGATGAAAATAACCCATTTAAATGCCCAAACATGGGCTCCCAAATCCAACTTCCTTCCCAAGGTTATGGTTCTTGAATTCCTCCACAGATGACACATTTGCAAGCCTTGGCGAAGCCTCCATTCCTGATAGTAAATGTCGCACAACAAGTTGTTGAGAGCTTCCTTTATTTTCTTTGACCTTGCCGTTGTCATTGGTCCTCCAAGGTTTTGCAAAGTATCAACTCCCTTGTTGATTTGAGCTGGTACAATATAGCTTCCATCATTCCCGCTCTCCTTAAAATGATTTGTCCTCAATTCAGCACCCCACAATGTTTTCCAAAAATGGCTCAAAATTTTGCATCACGGTCTAACTCGATACTCTTCGGCACTGTACATGAACTCATGCTCTCCCTTACATGTCCCTGCTTCATCAACTCATCAACTTGCCTCTGAAGCTCCTTTGTCTCCTCAAGATCAATGTGATCTTCAATCCCTCTCCTTGGTGGCAAACCATCTAAGATCTCCTCGGGGAATCCATCATTATAATCCTGCAACAAAGATGAAATAGCACTAGGCAAAGATGAATCAAGGTTAATGTTAGAGAAATAAGAATCCTTGTAAAGGATTAAGATCATTTGTTGCCTAGCTTGGAAGGCAACCCTAACATCTGCTACTTTTACAAACTCACTCACTTGTTTTCTTTCATCTTCACTCTTGTGAACTTGACCACTCTTGTACTTAGCACTCTCAAATGCATTTATCTTCTTTTTCTCTCCCTCACTTTCTTTTCTCTCGACTCTCTTTCTTTTTGCTCCTCCTCTTTTGCTCACTTTCATAAAGTCTCACTTGGTCTTCATACACCTGTTTTGGAGTCAATGGAACAAGTGTAAATGATTTTCCATCCATGGTGAAAGAATAACGGTTCTTGTAACCATCATGCAAAACTTTTCTATCAAATTTCCAAGGATGGCCCAATAACAAATGCTCGGCCTACATAGGTACAACATCACAAAAGAGTTCATCCTTATATCTGCCAATGGAAAATGGAACTACAACTTGTTTAGTCACTTTCACCACTCCACTGTCATTCAACCATTGCAAATTATATGGTCTAAGATGTTTGGTTGTAGGCAAGTTCAATTTTTCCACCAACTCTATACTTGCTACATTAGTGCAACTACTGCTATCGATGATAATATTCATCCACTAAATTGTATTTTATACAATTAGATTCATTACTTGTATTTCTTTTTAAATTAACATGTGAAAATATTTTGTTTTTCTTATTATTCAAATGCAACGACATTTACAATAAATTTAAAAGATCAAAACTTTGCAAATTTTCACTTTTTAGAATTTAAGGTTTTATAAGGATAAATGCGTTACTAATAATAAATTCAATTTAATATTTGTAATTTTTTTATTTGTTTCCCTTGTCATAGTGCAATTGGAAATGATTTATATGATTTTAGTTTACAAACATATTTCTTAAGAAAAAGTAAATGCAGTGGACATTAATAAAAAGTTTTCCCTTTCCCCTCTACAGATATTTGCCTAACCCAACATGGAAATTTGTGATTGCTATTTATAATATTCGTCCATTAAATTTTATTTTATAGAATTAAGCCCATTACTTGTATATTTTTGTTGAATTAGCATGTCCAAATACTATGTTTTTCTTATCATTCGAATGCAATGGCATTTACAATAAATTTAAAACATCAAAACATTGCAAATTTTCACTTTTTTGAAATTAACATCTTATAAGGACAGATGCGTTACTAATGATCAATTGAATTTAAATTTTGTAATTTTTTTATTTGTCTCCTTTGCCATATTGCAATTGGAAATGATTTATATGATTTTACTTTACAAACATATTGCTTAGGAAAAAGTAAATGAAGTGGACATTAATAAAAAGATTTCCCATTCCCCTCTACCGATTTATGCCTAACCCAACACTGAAATTTGTGATTGCAATTTATAATATTCATCCACTAAATTGTATTTTATACAATTAAGTTCATTACTTGTATTTTTCTTTAATTAACATGTTCAAATATTATATTTTTCTTACCATTCAAATGCAGCGGCATTTACAATAAATTTAGAAGATTAAAACTTTGCAAATTTTAACTTTTTTGAATTTAAAATCTTATAAGGATAAATGCGTTACTAATAATCCAATTGAATTTAAATCTTGTAATTTTTTTATTTGTCTCCTTTGTCATAGTGCAATTAGAAATGATTTATATGATTTTAGTCTACAAACATATTTCTTAAGAAAAGGTAAATGCAGTGGACACTAATAAAAAGTTTTCCTGTTCCCCTCTATCGATTTATGCCTAACCCAAC
Organism: Bruguiera hainesii; assembly: GCA_023213295.1. NCBI lineage: Eukaryota > Viridiplantae > Streptophyta > Magnoliopsida > Malpighiales > Rhizophoraceae > Bruguiera > Bruguiera hainesii. The sequence continues at coordinate 3,742,754 of JAHOYR010000005.1, forward strand.
ATTGAAATTTGTGATTGCTATTTGTAATATTCATCCACTAAATTATATTTTATACAATTAAGTCCATTACTTGTAATTTTTTTCAATTAACATGTTAAAATATTATGTTTTTTTTTACCATTCAAATGCAACAACATTTACAAAAAATTTAAAAGATCAAAACTTTGTAAATTTCACTTTTTAGAATTTAAAGTCTTATAAGGATAAATGCGTTACTGATAATAAATTCAATTTAAAATTTGTAATTTTTTTATTTGTCTCCCTTGCCATAGTGCAATTGGAAATGACTTATAGGATGTTAGTTTACAAACATATTTCTTAATATAAAATGAATGCAGTGGATACCAATAAAAAGTTTTCCCATTCCCCTCTACAGATATATCCTTGACCCAACATTGAAATTTGTGATTGCTATTTATAATATTCCTCCACTAAATTTTATTTTATACAATTAAGTTCATTACTTGTATTTTTTTTGTCAATTAACATGTTAAAATATTATGTTTTTCTTACCATTCTAATGCAACGGTGTTTACAATAAATTTAAATGATCTAAACTTTGCAAATTTTCACTTTTTAGAATTTAAAGTCTTATGAGGATAAATGCGTTACTAATAATCAGTTGAATTTAAATTTTGTAAATTTTTTATTTATCTCTTTTGTCATAGCGCAATTGGAAATGATTTATATGATTTTAGTCTACAAACATATTTCTTAGGAAAAGGTAAATGCAGTAGACACTAATAAAAAGTTTTCTCATTCCCCTCTACAGATATATGCTTGACCCAACATTGAAATTTGTGATTGATATTTATAATATTCATCTACTAAATTGCATTTTATACAATTAGGTTCATTACTTGTATTTTTCTTCAACTAACACGTTCAAATATTATGTTTTTCTTACCACTCAAATGCAGCGGCATTTATAATAAATTTAAAAGATCAAAACTTTGCAAATTTTCTCTTTTTGACCCAACATTGAAATTTGTGATTGCAATTTATAATATTCATCCACTAAATTATGTTTTATACAATTAAGTAAATTATTTGTAATTTTTTTCAATTAACATGTTCAAATATTATGTTTTTCTTACCATTCAAATGCAATCGCATTTACAATAAATTTAAATGATGAAAACCTCACAAATTTTAACTTTTTAGAATTTAAAGTCTTACAAGGATAAATGAGTTACTAATATTTAGTTTCATTTAAATTTTGTAATTTTTTTATTTATCTCCTTTGTCATAGTGCAATTGGAAATTATATATATGATTTTAGTATAGAAACATATTTCTTATGAAAAGGTAACTATAGTGGACACTAATAAAAAGTTTTCCCTTTCCCCTCAACAGATATATGCTTATCCCAACATTGAAATATGTGATTGCTATTTATAATATTCATCCACTAAATTGAATTTTAAAATTTCTAATTTTCTTATTTGTCTCCCTTGCCATAGTGCAATTGGAAGTGATTTATATGATTTTAGTTTACAAACATATTTCTTAAGAAAAAGTAAATGTAGTGAACACTAATAAAAAGTTTTCCCATTCCCTTCAATAGATATATTCTTGTCCCAACATTGAAATTTGTGATTGGTATTTATAATATTCATTCACTAAATTGTACATTATACAATTAGGTTTATTACTTGTATTTTTTTTTCAACTAACATGTTCAAATATTATGTTTTTCTTACCATTCAAATGCAATGGTATTTACAACAAATTTAAAAGATCCAAACCTTGCAAATTTCCACTTTCTAGAATTTAAAATCTAAGAAGAATAAATGTTTTACTAATAATTAATTAAATTTAAATTTTGTAATTTTTTTTAGTTGTCTTCATTGTCATAGTGCAATTGGAAATGATTTAAATGATTTTAGTATACAAACATATTCCTTAAGAAAAGGTAAATGCAGTGGACACTAATAAAAAATTTTCATATTCCCCTCTACAGATATATGCTTGACCAAACATTAAAATTTGTGCTTGCAATTTATAATATTCATTTACTAAATTTTATTTTACACAATTAGGACCATTAATTGTATTTTTGTTCAATTAACATGTTCAAAAATTATGTTTTTCTTACCATTTAAATGCAATGGCATTTACAATAAATTTAAAAGATCAAAACTTTGCAAATTTTCACAGTTTAGAATTTAATGTCTTATAAGGATAAAAGCGCTATTAATAATAAATTCAATTTAAAATTTGTAATTTTTTTATTTGTCTCCCTTACCATAGTGCAATTGCAAATGATTTCTATGAGTTTAGTTTACAAATATATTTCTTAAGAAAAATTAAATGCAGTGGATACTAATAAAAAGTTTCCCATTCCCCTCTACAGATATATGTTTTACCAAACGTTGAAATTTGTGATTGCTATTTATAATATTCGTCCACTAAATTTTGTTTTACACGATTAAGTCCATTACTTGTCTTTTTGCTCAATTAACATGTTCAAATATTATGTTTTTCTTACCATTCAAATGCAATGACATTTACAATAAATTTAAAAGATCAAAACTTTGCAAATTATCACTTTTTAGAATTTAATGTCTTATAAGGATAAATACGTTACTAATAATCCAATTGAAATTAAATTTTGTAATTTTTTATTTGTCTCCTTTGCCATAGTGCAATTAGAAACAATTTATATGATTTTAGTCTACAAACATATTTCTTAAGAAAAGGTAAATGCTGTGGATTGTAATAAAAAATTTTCCCATTCCCCGCTACAGATATATGCTTGACCAAACAATGAAATTTGTGATTGCTATTTATAATATTCATCCACTAAATTGTATTTTAGACATTTAAGTCCATTATTTGTAATTTTTTTCAATTAACATGTTCAAATATTATACTTTTCTTACCATTCAAATGCAATGGCATTTAAAAGAAATTAAAAAGATCAAAACTTTGCAAATTTTCACTTTCTAGAATTTAAAGTTTTATAAGGATAAATGTGTTACTAATAATAAATTCAATTTAAAATTTGTAACTTTTTAATTTGTCTCCCTTGCCATAGTGCAATTGGAAATGATTTAGATGATTTTAGTTTACAAACATATTTCTTAAGAAAAAGTAAATGCAGTGGATACTAATAAAATGTTTTCCCATTCCCCTCTACAGATATATACTTTACCAAACATTGAAATTTGTGATTGCTATTTATAATATTCATCCATTAAATTTTGTTTTATACAATTAAGTCCATTACCTATATTTTTGATCAATTAACATGTTCAAATATTATGCTTTTCTTACCATTCAAATGCAATGACATTTACAATAAATTTCAAAAACCAAAACATTGTAAATTTTCACTTTTTAGAATTTAAAATCTTATAAAGATAAATGCATTACTAATAATAAATTCAATTTAAAATTTGTGATTTTTTTATTTGTCTCCCTTGCCATAGTGCAATTGGAAATGATTTATAAGAGTTTTCTTCACAAACATATTTTTTAAGAAAAAGTAAATGTAGTGGACACGAATAAAAGGATTTCCCATTCCCCTATACAGATATATGCTTGACCCAACATTGAAATTTGTGATTGTTATTTATAATATTCATCCACTAAATTTTATTTTATACAATTAAGTCCATTATTTGTAATTTTTTTCAATTAACATGCTCAAATATTATATTTTTCTTATCACTCATATGTAATGGAATTTACAATAAATCTAAAAGACCAAAACTTTGCATATTTTCACTTTTTAGAATTTAAAGTCTTATAAGGATAAATGTGTTACTAATAATAAATTCAATTTAAAATTTGTAATTTTTTTATTTGTCTCCTTTGTCATAGTGCAACTGGAAATGATTTATATGATTTTAGTTTACAAGCATATTTCTTAAGAAAAAATAAATGTCATGGACACTAATAAAAAGTTTCCCATTCCCCTCTACGGATATATATTTAACCAAACACTGAAATTTGTGATTATTATTTATAATATTCATCTACTAAATTTTATTTTATGCAATTAAGTCCATTACCTGTATTTTTGCTCGATTAACATGTTCAAATATTATGTTTTTCTTAACATTCAAATGCAATGACGTTTGTAATAAATTTAAAAGATCAAAACTTTGCAAATTTTCACCTTTTAAAATTTATTATCTTATAAGGATAAATGTGTTACTAATAATCAATTGAATTTAAATTTTGTAATTTTTTTATTTGTCTCTTTTGTCATAGTGCAATTGGAAATTATTTATATAATTTTAGTTTACAAATATATTTCTTAAGAAAAAATAAATGTTGTGGACACTAATAAAAAGTTTCCCATTCCCCTATATGGATATATACTTAACCCAACACTGAAATTTGTGGTTGTTATTTATAATATTCATCCACTAAATTTTGTTTTACGCAATTCAGTCCATTACCTGTACTTTTGCTCAATTAACATCTTCGAATATTATGTTTTTCTAACCATTCAAATGCAATGACATTTGCAATAAATTTAAAAGATCAAAACTTTGCAAATTTTCACTTTTTAGAATTTATTGTCTTATATGGATAAATGTGTTACTAATAATCAATTGAATTTAAATTTTGTAATTTTTTTATTTGTCTCCTTTGTCATAGTGTAATTGGAAATGATTTATATGATTTTTGTTTACAAACATATTTCTTAAGAAAAAGTAAATAAAGTGGAGACTAATAAAAAGTTTTCCCATTCCCCACTACAGATATATGCTTAACCCAAAATTGAAATTTGTAATTGCAATTTATAATAGTCATCCACTAAATTATGTTTTATATAAAAAAATCCATTATTTGTAATTTTTTTCAATTAACATGTTCAAATATCATGTTTTTCATACCATTCAAATGTAATGACATTTATAATAAATTTAAAAGATCAAAACTTGCAAATTTTCACTTTTTAGAATTTAAAGTCTTACAAGGATAAATGCGTCACTAATACTCTATTGCATTTAAATTTTGTAATTTTTTTATTTGTCTCATTTACCATAGTGCAATTGGAAATGATTTATATGATTTTAGTATAGAAACAAATTTCTTATGAAAAAGTAAATGCAATGGACACTAACAAAAAGTTTTCCCATTCCCCTCTACTTATATATACTTGACCCAACATTGAAATTTGTGATTGCTATTGATAATATCCATCCACTATATTGTATTTTATACAATTAGGTTCATTACTTGTATTTTTTTATGCAATGGCATTTATAATAAATTTAAAAGATCAAAAATTTGCAAATTTTCACATTTTAGAATTTAAAATCTTATAAGGATAAATGTGTTACTAATAATAAATTCAATTTAAAATTTGTAACTTTGTTATTTGTCTCCCTTGTCATAGTGCAATTGGAAATGATTTAGATGATTTTAGTTTACAAACATATTTTTTAAGAAAAAGTAAATGCTGTGAACACTAATAAAAAGTTTTCTCATTCCCCTTAATAGATATATTTTTGTCCCTACTTTGAAATTTGTGATTGCTATTTATAATATTCATCCACCAAATTGTATTTTATACAATTAAGTCCATTACTTGTATTTTTTTTGAATTAACATGTTAAAATATTATGTTTTTCTTACCATTCAAATGCAATGGCATTTACAATAAATTTAAAAGATCAAAACTTTGCAAATTTCCACTTTTTAGAATTTAAAGTCTTATAAGGATAATACCTTACTAATAATAAATTCAATTTAAAATTTGTAATTATTTTATTTGTCTCCCTTGTCATAGTGTAATGGGAAATGATTTATATGAATTTAGTTTACAAACATATTTCTTAAGAAAAAGTAAATGCAGTGGACACTAATAAAAAGTTTCCCACTCCCCTTTACAAATATATGCTTGATCGAACATTAAAATTTGTGATTGCAATTTATAATATTCATCAACTAAATTGTATTTTATACAACTAGGTTCATTACTTGTATTTTTTTTTAATTAACATGTTCAAATATTATGTTTTTCTTACCATTCAAATGCAATGACATTTACAATAAATTTAAAAGATCTAAACTTTGCAAATTTTCACTTTTTAGAATTTAAAGTCTTATAAAGATAAATATGTTGCTAATAATCAGTTGAATTTAAATTTTGTAATTTTTTTATTTGTCACTTTTGCCCTAGTGCAATTGGAAATAATTTATATGATTTTAGTATAAAAACATATTTCTTAAGAAAAAGTAAATGTAGTGGACACTAATAAAAAGTTTTCCCATTCCCCTCTACAGATATATTCTTGACCCAACAGTGAAATTTGTGATTGCTATTTATAATATTCATCCACTAAATTTTATTTTACACAATTAAGTTGACTATTTGTATTTTTGTTCAATTAACATGTTTAAATACTATGTTTTTCTTACCATTCAAATGCAATGCCATTTAAAATGAGTTGAAAAGATTAAAACTTTGCAAATTTTCACTTTTTAGAATTTAAAGTCCTATAAGGATAATTGCATTATTAATAATCTGTTGAATTTAAATTTGTAATTTTTTTATTTGTCTCCTTTGTCATAGTTCGATCAGAAATGATTTATATGATTTTAAACTACAAACATATTTCTTAAGAAATATTAAATGCATTTGACACTAAGAAAAAATCTTCTCATTCGCCTCTACAGATATATGCTTGACCCAACATTAAAAGTTTTGATTGCTATTTATAATATTTATCCACTAAATTGCATTTTATACAATTAGATTCTTTACTTGTATTTTTTTGATTTAACATGTTCAAATATTGTGTTTTTCTTACCATTTAAATGCAATGACATTTACAACAAATTTAAAAGATATAAACTTTGCAAATTTTCACTTTTTAGAATTTAGAGTCTTATAAGGATAAATACGTTACGAATAATAAGTTAAATTTAAATTTTATAATTTTTTTATTTTTCTACTTTGCCATAATGCAATTGGAAATGATTTATATGATTTTTGTGTACAAACATATTTTTTAAGAAAAAGTAAATGCAATGGGCACTAATAAAAAGTTTTCTCATCCCTCTCTACAGATATATGCTTGACCCGACATTTAAATTTGTGATTGTTATTTATAATATTCATCAACTAAAATGTATTTTATATAATTAAGTCCATTATTTGTAATTTTTATCAATTAACATGTTCAAATATTATGATTTTCATACCATTCAAATGCAACGCCATTTACAATAAATTTAAAAAATCTAAATTTTACAATTTTTCACTTTTTAGAATTTAAAGTCTTATAAGGATAAATGTGTTGCTAATAATAAGTTGAATTTAAATTTTGTGATTTTTTTATTTGTCTCCTTCGTCATAGTGCAATTGTAAATGATTTATATCATTTTATCCGATAAACTTATTTCTTAAGAAAAAGTAAATGCAGTGGACATTAATAGCAAAGTTTTCCCATTCCTTTCTATAGATATATGCGTGACTCAACCTTGAAATTTGTGATTGCTATTTATAATATTCATCCACTAAATTGTATTTTATATAATTAAATCCATTATTTGTAATTTTTTTCAATTAACATGTTCAAAAATTTTGTTTTTCTTTCCATTCAAATGCAATGGCATTTACAATAAATTTAAAAGTTGAAAACTTTACAAATTTTCACTTTTTAGAATTTAAAATCTTATAAGGATAAAAGCATTACTAATAATCTGTTGAATTTAAATTTTGTAATTTTTTTATTTGTCTCCTTCGCCATAGTGCAATTGGAAATGATTTGTATGGTTTTAGTCTACAAACATATTTCTCGAGAAAAACTAGATGCAGTGAACACTAATAAAAAGTTTTCCCATTCCGCTCTATTGATATATGCTTAACCCAACATTGAAATTTATGATTGCTATTTATAATATTCATCCACTAAATTGTATTTTATACAATTAAGTCTATTATTTGTAATTTTTTTCAATTGACATGTTCAAATATTATGTTTTTATAACTATTCAAATATAATGGCATTTACAATAAATTTAAAAGATCAAAATTTTTCAAATTTTTAGTTTTTAGAATTTAAAGTCTTACAAGGATAAATGTGTTATTAATACTATGTTGCATTTAAATTTTGTAATTTTTTTATTTGTCTCCTTCGCTATAGTGCAATTGGAAATGATTTATATGAATTTTGTCTTCAAACATATTTCTTAAGAAATATTAAATGCAGTGGACACTATTAAAAAGATTTCTCATCCCCCTCTACAGATATATACTTGACCCAACATTGAAATTTGTGATTGTTATTTATAATATTCAACAACTAAATTGTATTTTATACAATTAAGTCCATCATTTGTAATTTTTTTCAATTAACATGTTCAAATAGTATGTTTTTCATACCATTCAAATGCAATGACATTTACAACAAATTTAAAAGATCTAAACTTTGCAAATTTTCACTTTTTAGAATTTAAAGTCTTATAAGGATAAATGTGTTACTAATAATAAGTTGAATTTAAATTTTGTAATTTTTTTATTTGTCTCCTTTGCCATAATGCAATTTGAAATGATTTATATGATTTTAGTCTACAAACATATTTCTGAAGAAAAAGTAAATATAGTGGACACTAATAAAAAGTTTTTCCATTCACCTCTATAGGTATATGCTTGACCCAACATTGAAATTTTTGATTGCAATTTATAATATTCTTCCATTAAATTATGTTTTATACGATTAAGTCCATTATTTGTAATTGTTATCAATTAACATGTTCAAATATTATGTTTTTCTTACTATTCAAATGCAATGGCATTTAAAATAAATTTAAAAGATCAAAACTTTGCAAATTTTCACTTTTTAGAATTTAAAGTTTTATAAGGATAAATGCATTACTAAAATTATGTTGCATTTAAATTTAGTCTACAAACATATCTCTTGAGGAGAGGTAAATGCAGTGAACACTAATAAAAAGTTTTCTCATTCCCCTTTACAAATATATGCTTGACCCAACAATGAAATTTGTGATTGTTATTTAAAATATTCATCCACTAAATTATATTTTACACAATTAAGTCCATTATTTGTAATTTGTTTCAATTAAGATGTTCAAATACTATGTTTTTCATACCATTCAAATGTAATGGCATTTACAATAAATTTCAAAGATCAAAACATTGCAAATTTCCACTTTTTAGAATTTAAAGTCCTATAAAGATAAATGCATTACTAATAATCAATTGAATTTAAATTTTGTAATTTTTTTATTTGTCTCCATTGTCATAGTACAATTGGAAATGATTTATATGATTTTAATTTACAAACATATTTCTTAAGAAAAAGTAAATGCAGTGGACACTAATAAAAATTTTCCCATTCCCCTCTAAAGATGTATGCTTAACCCAACTTTGTAATTTGTGATTCCTATTTATAGTATTCATCCACTAAATTGTATTTTATACAATTAAGACCATTACATGAATTTTATTTCAATTAACATGTCCAAATGTTACGTTTTTCTTACCATTCAAATGTAATGACATTTAGAATAAATTTAAAAGATCAAAACATTGCACATATGAACTTTTTAGAATTTAAAGCCTTATAAGGATATATGTGTTATTAATAATCAGCTGAGTTTCAATTTTGCAATTTTTTTATTTATCTCCCTCGCCATAGTGCTATTGGAAATGATTTATATGATTTTCGTCTACAAACATATTTCTTAAGAAAAGGTAAATGCAATGGGCAATATTAAAAAGTCTTCCCATTCCCCTCTATAGATATATGCTTGACCTAACATTTAAATTTGTGATTGCTATATATAATATTCATCCACTAAATTGTATTTTATACAATTAGGTTCATTACTTGTATTTTTTTTCAATTAACATATTCAAATATTACGTTTTTCTTTCCATTCAAATGCAATGGCATTTAGAATAAATTTAAAAGATCAAAACATTACAAATTTTCACCTTTTAGAATTTAAAGCCTTATAAGGATATATGTGTTACTAATAATTAGTTGAATTTCAATTTTGTAGTTTTTCTATTTGTCTCCTTTGCCATAGTGCGATTGAAAATGATTTATAGGATTTTCGTCCACAAACATATTTCTTAAGAGAAAGTAAATGCAATGGACACAAAAAAAAGTTTTCCCATTCCCCTTTACAGATATATGCTTGACCCAACATTGAAATTTGTGATTGCTATTTATAATATTCATCCACTAAATTGTTTTTTATACAATAAAGTCCATTACTTGTATTTTTTTTTTCAATTAACAGGTTCAAATATTACATTTTTCTTACCATTCAAATGCAATGGCATTTAGAATAAATTTAAAAGATCAAAACATTACCAATTTTCACTTTTTAGAATTTAAATTCTTATGAGGATATATGTGTTTCTAATAATCAGTTGAATTTCAATTTCAAAATTTTTTTATTTGTCTCCTTTGCCATAGTGCGATTGGAAATGATTTATGTGATTTTTATCAACAAACATATTTCTTAAGAAAAAGTAAATGCAATGGGCGCTAATAAAAAGTTTTCCCATTCCCAAGTATAAATATATGCTTCACCTAACATTGAAATTTGTGATTGCTATATATAATATTCATCCACTAAATTGTATTTTATACAATTGGGTTCATTACTTGTATTTTTTTTCAATTAACATCTTCAAATATTACGTTTTTCTTACCATTCAAATGCAATGTCATTTAGAAAAAATTTAAAAGATCAAAAAATTACCAATTTTCACTTTTTAGAATTTAAAGTCTTATAAGGATATATGTGTTACTAATAATCAGTTGAATTTCAATTATGTAATTTTTTATTTGTCTCCTTTGCCATAGTACGATTAGAAATGATTTATATGATTTTCGTCTACAAACATATTTCTTAAGAAAAAGTAAATGCAGTGGACACTACAAAAAAAGTTTTCCCATTCTCCTATACTGATATATGTTTGACCCAATATTGAAATTTATATTTGCTATTTATAATATTCATCCACTAAATTGTATTTTATGCAAGGAAGTCCATTACTTGTATTTTTTTTTTCAATTAACAAGTTCAAATATTACATTTTTCTTCCCATTCAAATGCAATGGAATTTAGAATAAATTTAAAAGATCAAAATATTACCAATTTTTAGTTTTTAGAATTTAAAGCCTTATAAGGATGTATGCGTTACTAATAAACAGTTAAATTTAAATTTTGTAATTTTTTTATTTGTTTCCTTTGACATAATGCAATTTGAAATGATTTATATGATTTTATTCTACAAACATATTTCTTAAGAAAAAGTAAATGTAGTGGACACTAATAAAAAGTATTCTCATTTCCCTCTACAGATATATGCTTGACCCAACATTGAAATTTGTCATTGCTATTTATTATATTCATCCACTAAATTGTATTTTATACAACTGGGTTCATTACATGTATTATTTTTCAATTAATATGTTCAAATATTATATTTTTCTTACCATTCGAATGCAATGGCATTTACAAAAAATTTAAAAGATCAAAACTTTGCAAATTTTCACTTTTTTGAATTTAAAGTCTTATAAGGATAAAAGCATTACTTATAATTAATTGAATTTAAATTTTGTAATTTTTTTTGTCTCCTTTGACTTAATGCAATTTGATATGATTTATATGATTTTAGTCTACAAATATATTTCTTAAGAAAAAGTAAATGCAGTAGACACTAATAAAAAGTTTTCTCATTCCCCTTTACAGATATATGCTTGTCCCAACATTGAAATTTGTGATTGCTATTTGTTATATTCATCCACTAAATTGTATTTTATACAATTGGGTTCATTACTTGTATTTTCTTTCAAACATGTTCAAATGTTATGTTTTTCTTACAATTCAAATACTTTGGCATTTACAACAAATTTTCACTTTGCAAATTTTCACTTTGCAAATTTAATGTCTTATAAGGATAAATGCGTTGCTAATAATCGGTTGAATTTAAATTTTGTAATTTTTTTATTTGTCTCCTTTGTCATAGTGCAATTGGAAATGATTCGTATAATTTTAGTATAGAAACATATTTCTTAATAAAAAGTAAATGCAGTGGAAACTAATAAAAAGTTTTCTCTTTCCTCTTTACAGATATATGCATGACCCAAAATTGAAATTTGTGATTGCTATTTATAATATTCATCGACTAAATTATATTTTATACAATTAAGTCTCTTACTTGTATTTTTTTAGTTAACATTTTCAAATATTATGATTTTCTTACAATTCAAATGCAATGGCATTTAAAATAAATTTAAAAATCAATACTTTGCAATTTTTCACTTTTTAGAATTTAAAATCTTAGAAGGATAAATGCTTTGCAAAATAATCAATTTGAAATGATTTATATGATTTTAGTCGGCAAACATATTTCTTAAGAAAAAGTAAATGCAGTGGATACTAATAAAAAGTTTTCCCATTCCTCTCTACTTATATATGCTTGACCCAACATAGAAATTTGTGATTGCTATTTATAATATTCACCCACTAAATTGTATTTTATACAATTAGGTTCATTACTTGTATTTTTTTTCAATTAACATGTTCATATATTATGTTTTTCTTACCATTGAAATGTAATGGTATTTACAATAAATTTAAAAGACGAAAACTTTGCAAATTTTCACTTTTTTGAATTTAACGTCTTATAATGACAAATGCGTTACTAATAATCAATTGAATTTAAATTTTGTAATTTTTTTTGTTTGTCTTCTTTGTCATATTGCAATTGGAAATGATTTATATCATTTTAGCTTACAAACATATTTCTAAAGAAAAAGTAAATGAAGTGGACGCTAATAAAAAGTTTTCTCATTCCCCTTTACAGATATATGTTTGACCCAACATTGAAATTTGTGATTGCAAATTATAATATTCATCCACTAAATTGTGTTTTATACAATTAAGTCAATTATTTGTAATTTTTTTCAATTAACATGTTCAAATGCAATGGCATTTATAATAAATTTAAAAAATGAAAGCTTTACAAATTTTAACTTTTTAGAATTTTAAGTCTTACAATGATAAATGCGTTACTAATATTCAGTTGCATTTAAATTTTGTAATTTTTTTATTTCTCTCCTTTGTCATAGTGTAATTGGAAATGATTTATATGATTTTAGCATAGAAACATATTTCTTATGAAAAGGTAACTGCAGTGGACACTAATAAAAAGTTTTCCTATTCCCCTCTACTTATATATGCTTCACTAAACATTGACATTTGTGATTGCTATTTATAATATTCATCTACTAAATTGTATTTTATACAATTAGGTCCATTACTTGTATTTTTGTTTTTCAATTAACATGTTCAAATTTTATGTTTTTCTTACCATTCAGATGGAATGGCATTTACAATAAATTTAAAGTCTTATAAGGATAAATGCTTTACTAATAATACATTCAATTTAAAATTTGTAATTTTCTTATTTGTCTCCCTTGCCATAGTGCAATTGGAAGTGATTTATATGCTTTTAGTTTACAAACATATTTCTCAACAAAAAGTAAATGCAGTGAACACTAATTAAAAGTTTCCAATTCGCCTCAACAGATATATGCTTGTCCCAACATTGAAATTTGTTATTGCTATTTATAATTTTCATCCACTAAAACGTATTTTATACAATTAAGTCCCTTACTTGTATTTTTCTTTTTTAGTTAACATTTTCAAATAGTATGATTTTCTTACAATTCAAACGCAATGACATTTAAAATAAATTTAAAAATCAACACATTGCAATATTTCACTTTTTAGAATTTAAAGTCTTAGAAGGATAAATGCTTTGCAAATAATCAATTTGAAATGATTTATATGATTTTAGTCTACAAACATATTTCTCAAGAAAAAGTAAATGTAGTGGACACTAATAAAAAGTTTTTTCATTCCCCTCTGAAGATATATGCTTGACCCAACATTAAAATTTGTCATTGCTATTTATAATATATATCCACTAAATTGTATTTTATACAATTAGGTTCATTACTTGTATTTTTTTTCAATTAAAATGTTCAAATATTATGTTTTCCTTGCCATTCAAATGCAATGGCATTTACAATAAATTTAAAAGGTAAAAACATTGCAAATTTTTACTTTTTAGATTTTAATGTCTTATAAGGATAAATGTGTTTCTAATAATCCAATTGAATTAAAATTTTGTAATTTTTTTATTTGTCTCCTGTGTCATAGTGCAATTAGAAATGATTTATATGATTTTAGTCTACAAACATATTTCTTAAGAAAAAGTAAATGCAATGAACACTAATAAAAAGTTTTCCCATTCTCCTCTACTTATATATGCTTAACCCTACATTGAAATTTGTGATTGTTATTTATAATATTCATCTACTAAATTGTATTTTATACAATTAGGTTCATTACTTGTATTTTTTTTCAATTAAAATGTTCAAATATTATGTTTTTCTTGCCATTCAAATGCAATGGCATTTACAACAAATTTAAAAGATCTAAACTTTGCAAATTTTCTCTTTTTATAATTTAAAATCTTATAAGGATAAATGCGTTACTAATAATCAATTGAATTTAAATTTTGTTATTTTTTTATTTGTCTCATTTGCCATAGTGCAATTAGAAATGATTTATATTATTTTAGTCGACAAACATATTTCTTAAGAAAAAGTAAATGCAGTGGACACTAATAAAAAGTTTTCTCATTCCCCTCTACAGGTATATGTCTGACCCAACATTGAAATTTGTGATTGCTATTAATAATATTCATTCACTAAATTGTATTTTGTACAACTAGATTCATTACTTATATTTTTTTTTTGAATTAACATGTTTAAATATTATATTTTTCTTACCATTCAAATGCGATGACATTTACAATAAGTTTAAGATATCAAAACATGGCAAATTTTCACTTTTTAAAATTTAAAGTCTTATAAGGATAAATGTGTTACTAATACTCAGCAACATTTAAATTTTGTAATTTTTTTAATTGTCTCCTTTGTTATAGTGCAATTGGAAATGATTTATATGATTTTAGTATAGAAACATATTTCTTATGAAAAAGTACATACAGTGGACACTAATAAAAAGTTTTCCCATTGCCCTCCACTTATATATTCTTGACCCAACATTGAAATTTATGATTGTTAAATATAATATTCACCTATTATATTGTATTTTATACAATTAGGTTCATTACTTGTTTTTTTTTTCAATTAACATGTTCAAATATTATGTTTTTCTTACCATTCAAATGCAATGGCATTTACAATAAATTTAAAAAATCAAAACTTTGCAAATTTTCACTTTTTAGAATTTAAAGACTTATAAGGATAAAAGTATTACTAATAATCAGTTGAATTAAAATTTGGTAATTTTTTTATTTGTTGTCTTTGCCATAGTGCGATTGGAAATGATTTATATGATTTTCGTTTACAAACATATTTCATAAGAAAAAGTAAATGCAGTGGGAAAGAATAAAAAGTATTCCCATTCCCCTCTACAGATATATGCTTGACCCAACATTGATATTTCTTATTGCTATTTATAATATTCTTTCACTAAATTGTATTTTATACAATTAAGTCCATTACTTGTATTTTTTTTTCATTAACAAGTTCGAATGTTATGTTTTTCTCACCATTCAAATGCAATGAGATTTAGAAGAAATTTAAAAGATCAAAACTTTGCAAATTTTCACTTTTTAGAATTTAAAGTCTTATAAGGATAAATGTGTTACTAATAATCAGTTGAATTAAAATTTGGTAATTTTTTTATTTGTCTCCTTTGCCATAGTGCAATCGGAAATGATTTATATGATTTGAGTCTATAAACATATTTCTTAAGAAAAAGTAAGTGCAGTGGACACTAATAAAAAGTTTTGCCATTCCCCTCTACAGATATATACTTGGCTCAACATTGAAATTTGTGATCACAATTTATGATATTCATCCATTAAATTGTATTTTGTACAATTAGGTTCATTACTTGTATGTTTTTTCAATTAAAATTTCAAATATTATGTTTTTCTTACCATTCAAATGAAATAGCATTTACAATAAATTTAAAAGATCAAAACCTTGCAAATTTTCACCTTTTAGAATTTAACGTCTTATAAGGATAAATGCGTTACTAATAATCAGGTGAATTAAAATTTGGTAATTTGTTTATTTCTCCTTTGTCATAGTGCAATTGGAAATTATTCATATGATTTGAGTCTATAAATATATTTCTTAAGAAAAAGTACGTGCAGTGGACACTAATAAAAAGTTTTGTACTTCCCCTCTACAAATATATACTTGGCTTAACATTGAAATTTGTGATTGCAATTTATGATATTCATCCACTAAATTATATTTTATACAATTATGTTCATTATTTGTATATTTTTTCAATTAAAATTTCAAATATTATGTTTTTCTTACCATTCAAATGGAATAGCATTTACAATAAATTTAAAAGATCAAAACCTTGCAAATTTTCACTTTTTAGAATTTAAAGTCTTATAAGGATAAGTGCGTTACTAATAATCAGTTGAATTAAAATTTGATAATTTTTTTTATTTGTCTCCTTTGTCATAGTGCAATTGGAAATGATTTATATGATTTCAATCTACAAACATATTTCTTAAGAAAATGTAAATGTAGTGGACACTAATAAAAACTTTTCCTATACCCCTCTACAGATATATGCTCGACTCAACATTGAAAATTGTGATTGCTATTTATAAATCCACCCCCTAAATTGTATTTTATATAATTAGGTTCATTACTTGAATTTTTTTTCAATTAAAATTTTCAAATATTATGTTTTTCTTACCATTCAAATGTAATGGCATTTACCATAAATTTAAAAGATTAAAACATTGCAAATTTTCACTTTTTAGAATTTAAAGTTTCATAAGGATAAATGCGTTACTAATAAACAATTAAATTGAAATTTTGTAATTTTTTTATTTGTCTTCTTTGACATAATGCAATTTAAAATGATTTATATGATTTTATTCTACAAACATATTTCTTAAGAAAAGGTAAATGTCGTGGACACTAATAAAAAGTTTTTTCATTCCTCTCTACAGATACATGCTTGACCCAACATTGAAATTTATGATAGCTATTTATTATTTTCATCCACTAAATTGTATTTAATACTACTGGGCTCGATATTTGTATTTTTTTTCAATTACCATGTTCAAATATTACGTTTTTCTTACCATTCAAATGCAATGGCATTTACAAAAAATTTAAAAGATCAAAATTTTGCAAATTTTCACTTTTTCAAATTTAAAGTCTTATAAGAATAAATATGTTAATTATATTCAATTGAATTTAAATTTTGTGATTTTTTTATTTGTCTCCTTTCACATAATGCAATTTGAAATGATTTATATGATTTTAGTCTAAAACCATATTTCTTGAGAAAAAGTAAATGCAATGGACACTGATAGAAACTTTTCCTATTCCCCTCTATAGATATATGCTTGTCCCAACATTAAAATTTGTGATTGCTATTTATTATATTCATATACTAAATTGTATCTTATACAATTAGGTTCATTACTTGTATTTTTTTTTCAATTAAAATGTTTAAATATTATGTTTTTATTACCATTCAAATGCAATGGCATTTACAATAAATTAAAAAGATTAAAACTTTGCAAATTTTCAACTTTGAGAATTTAAAGTCTCATAAAGATTAATACGTTACTACTAATCAGTTGAATTTAAATTTTGTAATTTTCTTTTTTGTCTCCTTTTCCTTATGGCAATTGGATATGATTTATATGATTTTAGTCTACAAACAGATTTCTCAAGAAAAAGTAAATATTGTGGACACTAATAAAAAGTTTTCTGATTCCCCTCTACAGATATAAGTTTGACCCAACATTGAAATTGGTGATTGTTATTTATAATATTCATCTGCTAAATTGTATTTTATACAATTAAGTCCATTACTTGCATTTTATTTTCAATTAACATGTTCAAACATTATGTTTTCCTTACCATTCAAATGCAATGGAATTGACAAAAAATTTAAAAGATCAAAACTTTGCAAATTTTCACTTTTTAGAATTTAAAGTTTTATAAGAATAAATGCATTAATTATATTCAATTGAATTTAAATTTTGTAATTTTTCCATTTGTCTCCTTTGACATAATGCAATTTGAAATGATTTATATGATTTATGTCTAAAAATATATTTCTTGAGAAAAAATAAATGTAGTGGATACTGATAGAAACTTTTCTCATTCCCCTCTATAGATATATGCTTGACCCAACATTGAAATTTGTGATTGCTATTTATTATTTTCATCCACTAAATTGTATCATATACAATTAGGTTTATTACTTGAATTTTTTTTCAATTAAAATGTTCAAATATTATGTTTTTCTTACCATTCAAATGTAATGACATTTACAATAAATTTAAAAATTAAAATATTGCAAATTTTCACTTTTTAGAATTTAAAGTCTTATAAGGTTAAATGTGTTACTAATAAACAGTTAAATTGAAATTTTTTAATTTTTTTATTTGTCTTCTTTGACATAATGCAATTTGAAATGATTTATATAATTTTATTCTACAAACATATTTCTTAAGAAAAAGTAAATGTCGTGGACATTAATAAAAAGTTTTCCTATTCCTCTTTACAGATATATGCTTGACCTAATATTGAAATTTGTGATTGTTATTTATTATGTTCATCCACTAAATTGTATTTAATACAACTGGGCTTATTATTTGTATTTTGTTTTTCAATTAACATGTTCAAATATTACGTTTTTCTTACCATTCAAATGCAATGACATTTACAAAAAATTTAAAAGATCAAAATTTTGCAAATTTTCACTTTTTCAAATTTAATGTCTTATAAGAATAAATATGTTAATTATATTCAATTGAATTTAAATTTTGTAATTTTTTTATTTGTCTCCTTTCACATAATGCAGTTTGAAATGATTTATATGATTTTAGTCTAAGAACATATTTCTTGAGAAAAAGTAAATGCAATGGACACTGATAGAAACTTTTCTCATTCCTCTCTACAAATATATGATTGTCCCAACATTGAAATTTGTGATTACTATTTATTATATTCATTCACTAAATTGTATCATATACAATTAGGTTCATTACTTGTATTTTT
This sequence comes from Bruguiera hainesii, assembly GCA_023213295.1. Classification (NCBI taxonomy): domain Eukaryota; kingdom Viridiplantae; phylum Streptophyta; class Magnoliopsida; order Malpighiales; family Rhizophoraceae; genus Bruguiera; species Bruguiera hainesii. The sequence goes on from JAHOYR010000005.1 coordinate 3,761,866, forward strand.
TTTCAATTAAAATTTTCAAATATGATGTTTTTCTTACCATTCAAATGTAATGACATTTACAATAAATTTAAAAGATCAAAACTTTGCAAATTTTTACTTTTTAGAATTTAAAGTCATATAAGAATAAATGCATTAATTATATTCAATTGAATTTAAATCAAATATTTTTCTATGATTTTAGACTACAAATATATTTCTTAAGAAAAAATAAATGCAGTGGGCAGTAATAAAAACTTTTCCTATTTCCCTCTATAGATATATGTTAGACCTAACAATGAAATTCGTGATTGTTATTTATTATATTCATCCACTAAATTGTATTTTATATAACTGGGTTTGTTACTTGTATTTTTGTTTTTAATTAACATGTTCAAATATTATATTTTTTTTACCATTCAAATGCAATGGCATTTACAAAAAATTTAAAAAATCAAAACTTTGCAAATTTTCACTTTTAGAATTTTCACTTTGCAATTTTTTTATTTGTCTCCTTTGTCATAGTGCAATTGGATATGATTTATATGGTTATTGTATGCAAACAGATTTCTTAAGAAAAAGAAAATGCAGTAGACACTAATAAAAAGCTTTCCCATTCTCCTCTACAGATATATGTTTGACCTAACATTGAAATTTGTGATTGCTATTTATAATATTCATCCACTAAATTGTATTTTATATGATTAAATCCATTACTTAGATTTTTTTTTTCAATTAACATGTTCAAATATTATATTTTTCTTACCATCCAAGTGCAATGACATTTACAAAAAATTTAAAATATCAAAACTTTGCAAATTTTCACTTTTTAGA
>JAHOYR010000005.1:3771094-3875249 GCA_023213295.1 Bruguiera hainesii
AAAGTAAAGCCACATGGAAGGGCAAGAAAGTAAAGCCACATTGAAGGGCAAGAAAGTAAATCTGCTGTGTAAGGGCAAGAATGTAAATCTGCCATGTAACCCCTATTAGGGTTTCATGGAAGAGAGTATATAAAGGCCTTGGAAGACAAAACTAGGGTAGAGGGCCAACACAATTGAAAAAAAACAGCAACCCTACAGCAACCGGCCAAAAAGAAGAAAGAACAGAACGGCAAGAGATCAGAAACAACACCACTAGGAGAGCAAACCAGAAACGTCACCACCAGGAGAGCAAACCAGAACATGCGACCTCCTGCAAGCAAACCAGAAACGCCTCCTACAAGCAAAGTAGAAACACATCCTGCAAGCAAACTAGAAACACATCCTGCAAGCAAACCAAAAACGCCTCCTGCAAGCAAACCAGAAACACGTCCTGCAAGCAAACCAGAAACGCACAACCAGCAAGAGGAGAAATAAGAAACAGACCACCTGGAGGAGAAGACAGCAGACCTAGTATTCGTGAGACCACCGGGAAGAGAAGACAGCAGACTAGAAGCGTGAGGCAGGGCGAGAGACGTGAAACGGCAGACCAGAAGCGTGAGACCAGAACGTGCAACAGCGTGACTGATCAGAAGCGTGGGGCAGGCCATGAGACGTGAAACAGCAGACTAGAAGCTTGAGTGCAAGCTGTGAAACCGTGAGACGGTGAAAGCAGGAGCTGTGTGAGACAACCTAGAGAAGGAATTTGGCGAAACATCGGAAAGAACTCAACATATTTCTAGATTTCTTCAAGAGAGGTTAGAGAGCGTTGCGGTGAACTTCTAAGCGGCAGTGGATCTGCCTTTCAATTCAACAGAGGCAAGACGAGCTAGACGAAGGGTAGACACAGTAAGTGACACTCTTTGTATTGTACTTGCTTAGTAATTGCAATAGTGAAAGGAGCAGAAGATTAAGACATCCATTGTAACTGGAATTCTCAAATATAGTGGATAGTCTCGGTAAGGGAGAGTCCCCACCACCGTGGATGTACGTCACGTTGATGGAACCACGTAAATCTCGTGTGTCCTTAATTTGCTTTACGTTTTGTGTTTTGAATTGAGTTGTGAACGCAGCTAAAGTATCAGCCAACCCATAACCTAATGAAGACCTAAACAAGAACATCCGAATTGTCTATTAGGCAAGGTGTCTGAAAGGTGACTTTGGGGACTATTGTGATTAGTAGGTAGCAATAGATCTACCTTAGTCGAATCTGAGAAAGAGTTCACTTTTAAGAAGAGATTGAAGTTGTTCGCTTTCCTGCGAATTGCGAATTGTGGTGATACTGATTCACCCCCCCTCTCAGTATCACAAACTAGTAGATCTTAGGGTGAAGTTGGGAACTTCAGTTTTGTTCTAATAAGAACATTTCTTGAATTTTCTCCACATAATCTTCAGTCTCTATTTCTTCCTCTATAATTTCTTCCTCTTTTCCTAATATAGAAGCACCATTTTCTTTTAATCTTAGGTTTTCTAACTTTTTAATTATTTCATCAACTAATTATAATTTCTTCAGAATTTTTACCTATCACACTGTAATTTATTTCCTCTAATGACATGGGTTTGAATAAAACCTTTTTTTTTTCTAATTTTGGTTTAATTAAAGGTTTTAGAGTTTTCTGAGCTACTTTTTCTATCTTTTCTTCAACTTTGTTAAACTAATTTCCAATAGCACCAATAAAGGGTACCTCTTTATATGGTGAAACTATAACTTTACGATCTTTATTTTTATACTTAAAGTAAGCACATGTGGATGAACACTATTAACCCTTTTTTTCCTTTTCTTGTAACATATTCTTGATATGCTTTTCAAGAACCATACATTCCTTAAGGGTAAAAAAATCTGTGAAAGGTTTTTTTTTTTTATTTTTTAACTTTATATACCTTTTCCATATAAGTGAACATATCTACAGGTCCCATTTTATTGTTATATATCTTATGGCTTTTATGCCATACTTTTTGTTCTTTTTCATTATAGGTTATAAAAAACCATTTTCCTTTTATACTATTTTTGAGAGAGTAAAATAACTCTCTTACTTTTTTGTTTATCTCATCAACTATTTCTAGGACATAGAGACTCTTATCTTTATCCTAATATCCCATATTAGAAAGAGATGGAGACCTAGACCTAGGAACATTATGTTTGTGCTTCTTGTAAGGAGAATAATGTATGATGTACACAAAAATGTTAATTTGATGATCATTTAGTGTGAATGATTCCTTGTAATGAAAGAAGAAGCTTTTTTACTAATAAATAAAGTGATAGTTTGATCATTTAGGCAATTAACGATTTAAACAATATGTAATGGTGGAATTTAATGGATTCAAAGTTCCAAAAGTTTAAGGATGTGCTAATTGTAATGAATATAATGTTTTGTATAGATCCAAAATTTCATTTCATGATAGTTTGTGGGAGTTGCTCCTTACAATGAAAGGAGAAGTCTTGTTAGTAAGAAATGAAGTGACAATCTCATCTTTTAACAAACAAACAATTCAAAACATGTGAGAAAAGTTAATCAATATTAATGACTTCTATTGTTGTTGGACTTCAATGGATCAGACTACCAATTGTTTATTAACATGCCTATTGCGATGAATCTAATGTTTGGTGTAGGCACAAAATTTAATATCCTGATCGTTTTGTCCCCACATTTTCTTTCTTCAATCTCTTGCCACCCTCTACTCTCTTCTCTTTCCACACATTTTTTGTGTAATCTCTTCACACCTTTGCTCTCTATTCACTTTACTCTCTTTTCTCTCCTCACATTACTCTTTTGTTATAGTTCTCTCTTAACTCTCTCCCAATAATTTCTCCATTAACACTCCCCCACATTTCTCTTTTTATACATTGTTGACACATACTCTCCCATTTCTTTATATTTTTTTTTCTCTCTTATAACCCTTCTTTAACAACCCAATTACTTCTCGTTGCAACTCTTTTGCCTCCTCCAAATTACAATGCATGGAGGGCTTTGAAGTATCCATTGAGAATTCATAAAGGGCTAAAAAGATGAAAGTACTACTAAATAGCCTAATTGAAAATATTTAAGCCAACTAAGTAACAAATGGCTTGAATTCAAACTTGAAAAAGGACTAAGGCTTCATTAATAAGATTAGAGTGTTTAATAGGTTAGAGTTAAGTAATAAAGCTTTTCATCATGAAGCATAGCTTGAATTCAACTATTAGCTTAATAGGTTAGTGAAATTAACTTTTGTGTCACCAAACATTATATACAACAAACATGTTCTTATTGGTTTGAATGGTTCACTTCCTAAAGGATGAGTCTCTCACTTCTTTTATTGCTGGTTTGAATGGTTCACTCCAAAGAACTGCCATGTTTAACTCTTCCTCATCTTGATGCTTTTAAAATAGTTGAAATTGATTTATTAGATAAAGGTTATGGAGAAATCCTTAAGCAAAGGATTAATTTAAAAGAATAGCTTGTTTGTTTCAAAAATCTTAGCTAGAGTTTGGAAGGGAGCTAGAGTTAATTACTCCACTATTAAAAAAGAAATCTTAGCTATTGTGCTATGTATTTGAAAATTTGAAAGTGATATGTTAAATCGAAAATTCTTTTTAAGAATTGATTGTAAGGCAGCATAGGATATCCTTACTAAAGATGTTGAAAAACCTTGCCTCCAGGCAAATCTTTGCAAGATGGTAAGGAATACATTTTGTGTTTGACTTTGATATTGAGTTTATTAAAGGAAATTGTAATTCTTTACCAAATTTCCTAATTCGTAAATTTTTGCAAGAAACTAAAAAATGAGTAAAAGGCCTTTAATACAAGGGCCTTAATTCTTAGCAAAGTTGATTGATTTACCTGCTAAAGGTAAAGTTGCATAAGAAAAAGAAGTTGATAAACTTCATGATGACATGTATGAGCGAGCTTTGGATAAATCCATCAAGTCCAAAGAAGGAAAAGGATCACAACCACACAATTTCAAATGGAGTAACTAGTAGTAGAATAAACATTCCTATTATATACAAACTTTATATGTGGCAAACAATCTTCCCACCTATTCAAATTCATTTGAATAATAGCCTGCAACAAATTAGAAAGAATCACACACAAAGATGTATAGAATATGTATAGAAACACACTAATGAAAAGAAGATAATAGAGGTATGAAAATAATACTTACAAAAATAAAGTTTTCATTAAACACCAAACATCGTTACAAGTTTTTGTTACAAAGAGAGAAGGAGGAGGAGGAAAAATATTACAAAAGAGGGAGAGAGAAGCAACTTTGACTCCTGATTCCAATTCTGCAGTATTTTCAACATAAAATGCTAGGTAACTCCAAGGACTATTACTTTTGCTAATAAGTCATTTCTTTAAGAGATCATCTATTTCCTTTTTATAGATCTCTAAATGCCTTTGCCCCATAGCTATAAGCTAGGTCTTAGTAGGAATTTGACTTTCACTAAAAGTCACTTCATATGGTAATTCTACCATATGTCTTTTCCTATTCTAAAAGGTTGTATGAATCTTGACACAGACTACTGTTTTTAACATTCTTTGTATTTTTGTATCTTAACTTAATAAGATATCCGCATACTAACATGAAGGACTGCTTGTATTATTAGTAGATTTGATGAGAAATGGGCTCAGTGGTTATTGGACCTATAGAATGACGTACTAGTACAGGCTACAACCATAAATAATGGGCATATGCCAAATTTAAGATAAAGAAAATTCATTATCCTAAAAATTGGCAAGGACTTTTATTTACTACCAAGGATCTTAAAGAATGGTTGAAGGTTAAATTCTATAATTATTTTGACTATATTGAACCATGGAAAAGAGCCTTGTTATATGAAAACAAGTACAAGAAATTTAGTTGGTTCATTCAAATTCACTTTCTAAATAATCCAAAGATATTTCCTAATTGGCTTAAAACTTCAATTTTCAAATGGATACATCTTATTACTTTACCAAACAAGATAAGAACTGTTTTCAAATAGTTTTGTTTAAAGACCTCTTACTGTTATTTGCCACTTTTTATCATGTCTCATGGATTATCAAATGGGATTATACCATTATGACTAAGTAAGTTAGTATACTGGACATGGATGTAAAACATGTCCCACGGATAGCCAGAAAAATTAATATTTGTTAGTGGGAAAAGTTTAATTTCTTTGAAGCTAATGCCTACATAACCAAGGGGATAATAAAACTAAATGGTCCAAAGGCTCTACTGGGACCTTAGGTATCTAGTAATCCAAAACAATTTTTCGAAACCTGATAGAGTATATCAAAAGAAAAATTACTAGATATAATGGCATCATTGCTTTTGATAGGACTCACTTGGCACACTAAATCCATCAAATTTCATCAAATAAAAAGGTCATTTGTGATAAGCACATCATTACAACTTTAGCACTTTAAATCAATTGAATTCCATCAAACAAAGGAGTCATCAATCTTGATTACCTTTTTCTTCTTTTAAGTTCAAAGGATAAGCCCGTGCATCAATACAATCAAAATAATTATAGGTTTGAAACCATAGAAAGAGGATTTAAAATTGGATCTAGTTATAGCTTCAAAGATTGGGCCTACATCAAAATTAGGAAAAAGAAAATTCTTTATCCAGAAGATTGGGGAGGGGATCTCTTTGGCTATAAAGAGTTGAAAGAATGGTAGAAGGTTAAAACCTATAATTATTTTGATTATATCAATACATGGGAAAAGGCATTATTATATGAAAATAAGTAAAGGAAATTTAGTTGATTCATTCAAATACATCTTCTGAATGACCCATAAAGATTTCCAAATTGGTTTAAAACCTAGTTTTTCAAGTGGGGTTTACATCATTTAACCTTACTCCATAAATTTAGAATTGTTTATTAACAGTATTGTGAAGCAAATGAAGAGGTTTAAGATCCATTGTTAATGTTTGCAGCATAGTATCATGTTCCATGAATTATTAAATGGGACTACACCATTATGGTTAAATAGGTTGATGTCTTAGATGTTGACATTAGACGTGTTTCATAGCTGGCAAGGTGAATTAATATCTGATGGTGGGAAAATTTACACTAATTTATACAATTACTAACCATTTTATATCAAATGTTTGATATAAACACAAGATCATTTCATAATCAATTTGTTTCGATGAGTCCATTCAGCAAGGCAACAAGCCTTTTTAAAAGAAATGAAGTTAAAGTCTTATCTTTTAAGAAATGAACCATTCTAACAATGTGAGAAAAGTTAATCAAGAACAATGGCTTTTATGTTTGATGGACTTCAATGGATTCAATCTATAAAAGTCTATTTATGTGCTTGTCAATGACATCTATGTTTGATGAATCTAATGTGGCTTCATCTTATGTTGCAAGGAATTGATATTTGAAAAATATGGCACTAAAGTGCAATTTATTGAAAAATGGTAACCCACCATATGGTCAATGACTACATACCTAGCATATCAAGGTTACTAGCCTCTCTCCTTTCCAATGTGAATCCCAAAAGATGTGACTTAGAGACCCAACACACACTAGGAATTGAACAAGAACTCAAGAAAGTTAAATCAGATTTCAATCATATAAGACTTAGATCTAATGTTTAAAGGAACATGAATCTAAGGTATAAAGAAAGAGATGGACACCACACTCTAGAAAAGAATGGACTTTAGGAGTCATAAATTGGATTGAACACCATAAAAAGAATTAGTTGTTGATAAGTTCTTTAGTTCTTAAAATAACCAAAGAGAAATTTCTCACTTTTATTTTACCTAATGATTTGCTCCTTTTAATAATAAAATCAAGCCTATTTATAGGCTAAATTAAGAACTCTAGAGATCAAGACAAACTTCTTAAGGAGGATTACAACAGGTCTACTCCTATTTTTTAGGGATTATTGTATAAACATTTGCAATCACTTCAAACACAAGCCCATTCAACATCCTTATAGAATTAATAAAGCCTAGGCCTACATTAAGGTATGCTTTGCCACCCTTCAAGCTTGAATTGGCTTTTTTGGTGCAAACCTTTTTAATCAACTTGCTAAGTACTGCTTTCATCCTTTGAGCTCTTAAACATATCAATGGCCCTTCTTGAATACTCAGTGGATTCTTAAAAGCCCTCTGTGTATTAGCTTCTTTGTGGATCTCATCATTCTCCCTCTCCTCAAAAGGATTTGTACTCCAATCATCACCTGCATTAAAATAGCTCCAATGCCAATATAGTGGTTTTGTTAACCACTTTACAGTTAATGCACATCCTTTAAGTCCCACCTTTCTTAGGTATAAGCAATACTAGAACTACACACAGATTGCCATAAGCTCCTTAACTTGCCTTTCAAACTCCTTTGTCTAACAATCTCTTCCTTCGAGAATCACATGCAAGAAAAGCTAATCAAAATCAATAACTCATTTTTTGATTAAAGATTGTTAGAGTACTGAGGGTGTATGAATGTTGTTGTCACCAAGAAAACACTATTTGGTGTAGTCAAAAAAGTTCATTTCATGTGCATGAGTCCTTACAATGAAAGATGAAACTAGTTAGTTAAATGAAGTGACAACCTCATTCTTCAAATTTGAACTATTCAATAGCAATAAAAAAAAGCTAGTTAAGATCAATGACTCCTTTATTTAATGGAATTCCATGGATTCAAAGTACGGAAAGGGTAAGGATGTACTTGTTGCAATGAATATAATGTTTGGTATAAGCACATAAATTAATTTCATGATCATTTTTTTGTGAATGAGCCCTTCAAATGAAAATAGGAACCTTATTTCCCATGCTTCGATATAATCAAAGAAATAGTAAGTTTTAACTTTCCACCATTCTTTTAATTCATAATAACCAAAAAGATTAACCTACTAGTCTTTTGGATAAAGAATTTTCTTTAACTTAAATTTGTCATAGGCCCAATCTCTAAAGCCATAACTAGATCCTATTTATTTAGGTTTAATAGCCACCGAACCTGTTTCATGAAGTATTTGCTAATAATATAGACAATCCTTTACATTAGTTTAAGGATACACATCATCTTTAAGATAAACAAGTGCAACCTCATTAGGTTTAGGCTAAGCATAATTATTTTCCATATCATATAAAAAGTCTATATGCTTAGGAATTAAAGGATATATGATGGATTTATCCAAAGTTCGCTCATATGTGTCATCATGAAGTTTATCAACTTCTTTTTTCTCATGCAACTGTACCTTTAACCAATGAATTAACTAACATTGTTGGGGATTGAGGCCCTTGTATTAAAGGCCTTTACTAATTAATCCTTTGCTTAAGGATTCCTCTATAACCTTTGTCTGATGCATTAGATTCAACTATTTTAAAAGTATTAAGATAAGGAAGAGTTTAGCTTAACAATTCTTTGGTTCTTAATTTTATTTTTCTTAATTACCTTAGTATGCTCATCTATCCATTCAAGAGGATTTTTCTTTAATCTTTCAAATAAAGGCTCGATATCATAAGCTAATTCCTTATGAAATTATGAAATATAATTTAAACTTCTTAAAAACCTTTGCAATTATTGCTTTTCTCTAATTTCATCAAGAAATTTAGAGACAAACTTGATTGCTTGGTTAATAGGAATAATAGTACCATTTTCAATGATGTGACCAAGGAATCTAACCCTGGTTTGGAATAACTTTAACCTTTAACCAATATGACTTATTTGGCTTTTTTAATAACCTTTAAAAATAGGTTAAATGCTTAAAAAGTTGTTTTATTGTGTTAGAGAATATTAACACATCATCAATATAAACAATAGAAAGTGCTACATAAGTATTAAATATTTCATTCATAATCCTTTAAAATTCAGAGGGTGCATTTTTTAATCCAAAAGGCATTACATTCCATTCATAATGCCCAAATGGTACTATAAATGTTGTTTTATATTTATCCTTCTTGTGAATCTAGATCTTCCAATAACCATATTTCATGACAAATTTTGAAAATACTTAGACTTCATAAAGTCTATTAAGCAAATCTTTCTTATTAAGCATAGGATTTCAAATTTTGAAAATAATTGGGTTTCATAAAACCTATTAAGCAAATCATTCTTATTAGGTATAGGAGATATAATCCATCTTAAGACCTTATTTAAAGGCTTATAATTAATAACTAATCTTTGAACCCCTCATTCCACTTAAATAGCATTTTCCTCATAAAATGCTAGGCAACTCTAAGGATTATTCCTTTTTCTAATAAACCCTTTTTTTAAGAGATAATCTATTTCCTTTTTACAAATCACTAAATGCCTTGGCCCCATTATTATAGGTTGGGCCTTGTAGGAATTTAATTTTTCGGGAGTTAAGGAAATGATTAGTAACTTCATGATCTGTTTCTGCATTATATGATGATGTTTGCTACTATTGCAAAAACTGAAAGAGGTAATTTTGACCCCAAAATAGTAAGATTTATAGTAAATGGATTTACTAAATAGTTTAATGGCTAGTGGGATTTTTATTTAACCAATGAAACTAAAGCTCAAATATTTAATGCAATTAAAATAGAACAAGGTGTGCAAACTTTTAATAGTGTTAATGCACTAATTTATGTAATTACTAATCTTTTTATTGGTTTAGTCACCTTATTGGTAGACAAGACATATGAACAACTTATCAATTTGAGATATTCGAATTTGTCCCAATTTAGGTGGTACAATGATGTCTTCTTCTCTAAAGTTTTATTAGAGAAGATAACTAGAGTATGTTTTAGAAAGAAAAGTTTTTGTCTAAATTACCTACCCTATTTTCTAAAAGAGTAAAAAGAGTAAAAAAAAAAAACAAGAGTTAAAATCTTATTGTGGCGGAGTTATTGATTACTCTAATTACACATATAAAGAATTAGCTACTAAAGTGGTAGGTATAGGAGTTAAACTTTACAATAAAATAAAACTACATAGGCAATTGGAAAATTAAAAAACTCTAGGCAAAAGAGCCTTAAGAGATTTTTGTGAACAAACGGATTATCCACCTATGAGATATCTACAAAATTTAAGAAAAGGTGTTATAAACCCATACCTCAAAAGAAATTGTTTTATGAAAAAGGAAAATCAAAAGAAAAGAAAAAGCCTATTTTTCCAAAAAAGAAAAAGAAAATGATTGTTTGTTATAAATGCAAAAAGATAGGGCATTATTCTAATAAACATAAAATGAAACAAAAAATTCAAGAATTATATGTAGATGAAAACCTTAAGACATCATTAATGCATATCTTTTTATAAAAAGATGAATCTGAGGAATCAGAGTTAGAAGTAGACTTTCTTAAGGAAAAGACCACTGCTAAAGAAGAATCTAATAATAGTTGTGATGGTTAATGCAACTATTATGAAGTTTTATGTAAAAGTAATGGCTTATTAGTCTTTACAAAAGAAGATAATCTAGTATTGGATCTTATTGATAAGATTATAGATCCAAAAGAAAAAAGAGAATAGTTAGAAAAATATTTTCATGTATCTTGAATTGAGACTAGGGTTAAAGAACCAAAAAAAGTTTACAATTTAAAAACTATTATTTAGAGAGTTAGATATAACCATTTTAGTTCAAAAACTAGAAAAGCAGCAATGGAATCTTTTATTGGAGCTTAAAGTTGAAATTAATCAGCTAAAAATTGAGATAAAAGGATTAAAGTTGAAATTAATATTAGAATCTATGATCAAAAAGGACAAAGATCCTTCTAATACTCCAAGTACGTCATTAAAACAAGAATTAAGCATCCTCTAATACATTTACCTAATTGATAAGGTTATTACCCATAAATGGCATACTTAGATTACTATAGTAGTCAATAAAGAATATATCTTTTTTACAATAGCCTTAATAGATTCAGGTGCTAATATGAATTGTATTAAAAAAGAGATAGTTTCTTTGAAATACTTTTCAAAAACTGTAGAAGTGTTAAAAATTATAGACAAAAGCAAGCTTATTATTAAATATAAACTATCTTAAGTTGCTATATACAATAAAGAAATTTGTAGTGAAATTCCCTTCATACTAGTTAAAAACCTATCACAAGATGTTATTTTGGGAAACCCTTTCTTGTATCCTATCAGGGGGATTAATGATAAAGGGATTTCCTAAAAAATATATGAAAAACTTAATAATTTTAAATTTATATCTACTCCTCAAAATGGAGAAATAGATTTACTTCAAAAAACAATAAGAAAAAGAGAGATTTACTCAATCTCTTCAAATGAAATAAAAAATAATCAATTACAAGAAAAAATTAATAATCTTGTTATTCATATTAGGATATAAGATATACAAAAAAGGTTAGAAATATTAGTTAGTGTAGAGATTCCTATTGCCTTTTGGAATAGGAAAAAACACGTGGTAGAACTACCATATGAAGTGAGTTTTAATGAAAGTCAAATTCCTATTATGGTCTAACTCATAACTATGGGGCCAAGGCATTTAGAGATTTGTTAAAAAAAAAAAAAAAGATCTCTTAAAATAAGAGATTATTAGAAAAAGTGACAACCCTTAGAGTTACCCAATATTTTATGTTGAAAATGCTGCATAAGTGGAACAAGGGGTTTCAAGATTAGTTATTAATTACAAACCTTAAAATAAGACCTTAAAATGCTGCATAAGTTGTGTCATAGACTTTATGAAGCTCAAGTATTTTGAAAATTTGATATGAAATTTGGTTATTGGCAAATCTAGATTCACAAAAAAGATAATATAAAACAACATTTACAGTATTATTTAGGTATTATGAATAAAATGTAACGCCTTTGTCATTAAAAAATGCACCCTTTGAATTTCCAAATATTATGAATGAAATATTTAATACTTATACAACATTTACTATTGTTTATATTTATGATGTGTTAATATTTTCTAACATAATAAAACAACATTTTAAGCATTTAAATCTATTTTGAAAGGTTATTAAAAAAGCTAGATTAGCTGTACTAGCTAAAAAGATGAAATGATTTCAAACTAGGGTTAGATTCCTTGGTCGCTTCATTGAAAATGATACTATTATTGCTATTGACCAAGCAATTGAGTTTGCCTCCAAATTTCATAATGAAATTAGAGAAAATCAATAATTGCAAAGGTTTTTAGGATGTTTAAATTATATTTCAAAATTTTATAAGGATTGAGCTTATGATGCTAAGTCTTTATTTGAAAGATTAAAGAAAAATCCTCTAGAATGGACAAATGATTATACTAAGGAAGTTAAGAAAATATAATTTAAAATGAAAGAATTGCCATGTTTAACTCTTCCTTATCCTGATGCTTTAAAATACTTGAAACTGATGCATCCAATAAAAGTTATGGAGGAATCCTTAAGCAAAGGATTAATTCAAAAGAACGGATTGTTCATTTCACTTCTAGAGTCTGGAAGGTAGCTAGAGTTAATTGCTCTCCTATTAAAAAAGAAATCTTGGTTACTGTGCTATGTATTAAAAAATTTGAAAATGATCTGTTAAATCAGAAATTCCATTTAAGAATTGATTGTAAGGCAGCAAAGGATGTCCTTACTAAAGATGTTAAAAACCTTGCCTCCAAACAAACCTTTGTAGGATGACAAGGAATACATTTTGTGTTTGACTTTGATATTGGGTTTATCAAAGGAAATTATAATTCTTCACTAGATTTCCTAACTTGTGAATTTTTACAAAGAACTAAAAAATGAGTAAAAGGCCTCTAATATAAAGGCCTTAGTCTCTAGCAAATTGGTTAATTCACCAGTTAAAGGTGCAATTGCACGAGAAAAAGAAGTTGATAAACTTTGTGATGATGCATATGAGAGAGTTTTGGATAAATCCATCACATATCCTTTAATTTCTAAGCATATAGACTTTTTATATACTATTAAAAATAATTATGATCAGCTCAAACCTAATGAGGTTATTAGGAAATACATTAGGAAATAACCAAAGAGAGTTTTATCTTAAAGATGATATATATCATCAAACTAATGTAAATGATTGTCTATGTTATTAGGAAATACTTCATGAAATAGGCTCAGTGGCTATTGAACCAATAAAAATAGGATCTACAAGTAGATCTAGTTATGGCTTTAGAGATTGGGCCTATGCCAAATTTAAGTTAAAGAAAATTCTTTATCCAGAAGACTGATAGGTAAATCTCTTTGGTTACTATGAATTGAAAGAATGATGGAAGGTTAAAACTTATAATTACTTTGATTATATCAAAGCACAGGAAGAGGCCTTATTATATGAAAACATATAGAGAAAATTTAGTTGGTTCATTCAAAAACATCATCTGAATTAATTTAAAACCTAGTTTTTTAAGTGGGACTTACATCATTTAACTTTACTTGATAAAGTAAGAATTGTTTTTGAACAATTTTACATGGTAGACAAAGAAGTTAAAGACACCTTATTAATGTTTACAGCTTGGTATCATGTTCTATGGATTATTAAATGGGACTAGACCATTATGGCTAAACAAGCTAATATCTTAGATATGGACATTAAACATGTTCCATGGTTAGTAAGACTAATTAATATCCAATGGTAAAAAAAATTTGACTCTTTTGACGATGGAGTCTATACAGGAAAAGGAATTATTTGTATAATGGACTTAAGGCTCCATCGTCAAAGCTAACTCCCACTAGCCCTGAGGAGATATTAAGGACTTTAATGGAGTCTGTATCAAAAGAGAGGTTATTAGAAATGATGACTAATTTGCTTCAACCAAATGAAAACACTCAAGTTGATCAAGTAGAAAGCAGTCAAAAGAACCTCAATGATGATATTACACAAGATTTTTAGGCCCCATATGAGTTAAGAAGAGAAGAAGGATAAAACCACTTTTGATGGATAAGATGAAATGGGCTAGCTTTAATAAAGCTACTTTAGCACAAGTGGAGGATGATGGAAAATAATGGAGCATTCCTCTTGAAGACGTAGATTCCTCCTATGATGGTTATCACCTTTTTCCATGTATAAATAAACCTCTTGTAGGCTAAGGGAGGCAGAGTCCAATTTGCTTCTCTCTTTCTCTCTCTCTCTCTCTCTCTCTCTCTTTTGTAATATCTCTCCTTCTCCTTTTCCTCCCTTTGTAAAAGCAACTTGTAACGATGTTTGGTGTTCAATAAAAGTTTTATTTTTTTAAGTATTCTCTTCTTACCTTTATTATCTTCTTTTCATTAGTGTGTTTATATATGTGTTTTATACATCTCTATATGCAATCCTTATCTATAAGCATGGTATCAAAGCTTTAAACTTAGAGGAATTTGATCTTTTGAATAATTAAAAGTTTAAACTTATCTATGACTCATTGTTGAAGCCCTAAGTTGCATTGCCTTTGTACCTATATTAGCTATGTTTAAGTGTGTAGGGTTATGGGTTAAGACATTGACAGTGATATAATGAGACATGGTTAGGTTAAGGCTTAATGATATGAGGTAGAGCCAAAAAGATGAAAGAAGCACTAAATGGGTTGATTGAGGACATTCAGGCCAACCAAACTACAAATGGTGTGAATTCAAGCTTGAAAGAGAGTCAAGGCCATATTAACATGATTAGAGTACTTAATGGGTCAGGACTAAGTAATAGCATTCACTCCTACATATGAGTTTATCCTAAATAAATTATTGTATAAATGATAAGAACTTTAGAGATGATGGGTGAAAGGCTTCAAAGGATGCAAGAGATCTATTGCAAATTGCAAAAGGCCCAATAACACAAGCTAGAGCCAAAAAGATGAAGGAATCACTAAATGGGCTGATTAAGGACATTCAGGCCAACCAAGCTTCAAATGGTGTGAATTCAAGCTTGAAAAAGAGTCCAGACCTTATTAATATGATTGGAGTACTAATTAGGAGTTTATTGTCTATGTAAGAATTTGTCCCTAGATATGAATTCTTTCTAAATAAGGATTTTTCCTAAGTAGGAATTTGTGCCTCTTTAGGATTGCTATCTTAGCTTATAAATAGGCACTTCCTTGTATGCTTTAGATCATTAGACAATTTTGAGTGAAATAGAAAGCAAGGGTTTTCTCCGTTGGTTCTTTCAAGCACAAACGAACTTATCAAGAGGTACTTCATCTTATGGCATTCAATCCAACTTATCACTCCCAATTCCTTTATTTTCTGGACTGTGGCATCCATATCCTTCTTAAATAGCTAGGTTTATGATCCTTTGAATGTTGGTCTTAGGGTTTGTGTTATTAAAGTCTGATTTAGCTTTCCTACTTATTTTGTGATTCCTTGTGTGTGTTAGATCCTTGAGCCATATCTTTTTGGGGTTTTCCACATCAGTTGGTATTAGAGTCTAGTTCTAAATCAAGTTGGATCAACTCATTCTTTAATTTTCTACCTTGTGATTTATTTATTTTTGCTTAGTTTGTCTATTAAGTGCACTACCATTCAAATGCACTAATCTATCCATTTGTAACCCTCTCACTTTACTCATTTGTTTGAGATCATAACTATCATAAACATTCTAATTTCAACTCCAATTGTTGTCTCCAAGTATTCTAATATTGTTTTGTGTTAAGTAGAAAACAAAAGAAACAAAAAAAAGAGGAACAAAAAAAAAAAGAAAAAAGAAAAGAAAAGGAGAAACAAAAATAAAAGGCATCAAATTCATGTTATTGATAAAATTTAAATAATTTGGTCATATTGGCCATAATAATAATATAGTTTTCTTGCTCAACTCCAATTTTGCCATCTATTTTCTTGATATGTTCTCTAAGTTTGTCCTCTAGGTCTAACCCCCTATCCTTATTTTTGTGAGTTTAGTTAATTAAATTTGTTTGCCTTGATATCCTTTTTCATTTTTTTTTACCCCTTGTTCACCATTTATCTTATTTTTTATCGAAAGGTACAGTGATGAAGTTTTATGTTGTACCTATGTATGTAGGCTATATTCTATTAGGAATGCCATGGCAGTTTGATAGGCAACTTATGCATGACGGCTTCAAGAATTGATATTCTTTTGTAATGAATGAAAAATTTGCTTTAAGAATCGATATTCCTTTATAATGAATGAAAACTTTGTTACTCTTGTACCATTATCACCTTAACAAGCTTATAAGGATCAGTTAAGGATTAAAAATGAGAGTAAACAGAAAAAGAGAGATTGAAAAAAAGAGAAAAGAGAGGAGAAAATGTCAGGACACAAGGGAGAGAGAAGAAAACAAAAAGTTTCTATGCAAAAGAATGTGATGTCAAAAGAGCATTTTATGCCAAATAGCCTATGATTGTACTTTTGTACAAAAAGGCTATTTTAACACTAACAAGTTTGACCCGTCTTTACCTAGTGTTGTTGTTTTATTGTAGGAATTTAAAGATGTATTCCCTGGCGATGTCCCAAGTGGATTGCCACCTAAGAGAGGAATTGAGCATAAAATTGATTTCATCCCTAATGCATCCATCCCAAACTAGCAAACATATATGAGTAATTTTAAGGAGACAAAGGAGCTTCAAAGGCAAGTTGAGGAGTTTATTTCAAAAGGATATATGAGGGAAAGCATGAGTCCTTGTACTATTCTTGTCCTACTTGTACCCAAGAAAAATGGGACTTGGAGGATGTGTGTTGATTGTTGAGCAGTCAACAAAGTCATTGTAAAGTATCATCACCCCATACCTAGGTTAGATGACATGTTGGATGAATTATATGGTTCATGTGTTTTTTCTAAGATTGATTTGAAAAGTTGATATCACTAGATTAGGATAAGAGAGGGAGATGAGTGAAAAATAGCTTTCAATCAAAACTAAGTATGGTTTGTATGAATGACTTGTTATGCCATTTGGTCTCACTAATCCACTAAGCACTTTTATGCGACTAATGAATCATATTTTGCATCTATTCATTGGTAAATTTGTGGTTGTGTATTTAGATGATATTTTGGTGTATAATAAAAGCCTATAAGAGCATCTTGATCATTTACATTCTATTTTATGTGTTTTACATTTTGAGAAATTGTATTCTAACTTAAAGAAATGTTCCTTTTGTACTATTTAGATCACATTTCTTCGCTATGTTGTGAGTGCTAAAGGTATTGAGTTTGATAAGGGAAAAGTTAGGGCTATCCATGATTGGCCTACACCTAAGTCAATTAGTGATGTTGATGTGAAGAAACCCCAAAAAGACATGGCTTAGGGACCTAATGCACACAAAGAATCAAAGAACAACCAAGAAAGCTAAATCAAACTTTAATAACACAAACCCTAGACCCAATGTTCAAAGGAACATGAGCCTAGGGTATTTAAGAAGGATATGGATGCCGCACTCCAAAAAAGAAAGGAATTAGGAGTGATAAGTTAATTTGAATGCCACAAAAAGAAGTACCACTTGATAAGTTCTTGAGTTTGCAAAAGAACTAAGGGAGAAGAACTAAGGGCTTTTAATTGCATGAAGGAAAAATTAAGTTCTACACCCTTACTTGCTTAACCTGACTTTGTAAAAACTTGCGAGATTGAGTGTGATGCTAGAGGTGTTGGCACTGGAGTTGTTTTGATGCAAGAAAGGTGTCTAATTGCCTACTTTAGTGAAAAGATAAGTAGAGGAAGCCTAAATCCTACTTATTATAAAAAGATGTATGCATTGGTAGGGGTTTTAGGGACATGGCAACATTACCTTTGGCCCAAGGAGTTTGTCATCCATACGAACCATGAATCCTTGAAACACTTGAAGGGACAAGGAAAGTTGAACAAAAGACATGCCAAGTGGATCAAATTCATTGAGACATTTCCCTACATCATTAAATATAAACAAGGTAAGGAAAATGTGATAGTTGATGCATTATCTCGTAGGTATGCTTTATTCTCTACACTTACTGCAAAATTATTAGGATTTGAATACATTAAAGATTTATATATGAATGATCCTAACTTTGCTCATATGTATGGAGCATGTGAGAAGTCAGTCTTTGACCAGTTTTATAGGCATAAGGGTTTCTTATTTAAGGAAAATGATTTATGCGTGCCTATGAGTTCTTTGAGGCAATTAGTTGTGAGATAACCTCATAAGGGTGGTCTAAAGGGTCATTTCAGAGTTAGGAAAGCCCTAGATGTCCTAATTGAACATTTCTTTTGGCCACATATGAAACAAGATGTTAAGAGGTTATGTGAGAAATGCATAACATGTAAATAGGCTAAATCTAAAGTTTTAACCCACGGCCTGTATATCCCCTTTCCCATACTTATCCATCCCTAGGTTGATTTATCTATGGACTTTGTACTAGGTTTGCTATGATAAAAAAGGGTAGGGATTCTATATTTGTTGTTGTTGATAGAATTTTCAAAGATAACACACTTCATCCCATGCCATAAAACTAATGATGTAAGCAATATGGCTAACTTATTCTTTAAAGAAGTAGTACATTTGCATGACATGCCATGGAGCATTGTTTTAGATCAGGATACAAAGTTCTTAAGTTACTTTTAGAAGATTTTGTGTGGTAAGTTAGGTATTAAGCTATTGTTTTCAACTACTTGTCATCCATAAACTGATGGGTAGACAAAGGTGGTTAATCAAACTCTTTCTACTCTTTTGCATGCTATTATTCAAATGAATTTGAAAACATGGGAAGATTTTTTACTGCATGTCAAGTTTGCATATAATAGGAGTGTTCATTTTACTACTAATTATTCTCTATTTGAAATTGTATATGGTTTTAATCCATTAACACCTTTGGATTTGGTAGCTATACCTATTAATGAGTATGCTAGCTTAGATGGTGAACACAAGGCTGACATGGTAAAAAAATTGCATGAGAAGGTGTGGCAACATATGGAAAAAAGAACTGAAAAATATGCATCCCATGTCAACAAAGGGCAAAAGAAGGTAATGAACCTGGTGATTGGGTTTGCTGAAAATACACAAGGAACAGTTCCCAGCTTAAAGGCATTCAAATCTATAACCTCAAGGAGATGGTCCATTTCAAGTTGTAGAATGAATTAATGACAATACTTATAAGTTGGACCTTTTCAGTGAGTATAATGTGAGTGCAACATTTAATGTTTGTGATCTTTCCCCTTTTGATGATTAGCGGACAAATCCTTTTGAGGAGAGGGGGAATGATGAGAACCTTAAAAATGATAGGCGGAAGGCTTTAAACGATGCAAGAGGTCCATTGCACATTCCAGAAGGCCCAATAATATGAGCTAGAGCCAAAAAGATGAAAGAAGCACTAAATGGTCTGATTAAGGATATTCAGGCCAACCAAGCTTCAAATGGTGTGAATTCAAGCTTGAAAGAGAGTCTAGGCCTTATTAATATGATTGGAGTACTTAATGGGTCAAAACTAAGTAATAGCATTCACTCATAATTAAGAGTTTATTATCTGTGTAATAATTTGTCCCCAGATAGGAATTCTTCCTAAATAAAGATTTTTCCTAAGTAGGAATTTGTACCTCTTTAGGATTGCTATTTTAGCCTATAAAAAGGCACCTTCTTGTATGCTTTGGATCATCAAACAATTTTGAGTGCAATAGGAAGCAAGGGTTTTTTCCTTTGGTTCATTCAAGAACTAATGAACTTATCAAAAGGTACTTCTTCTTGTGGTGTTCAACCCAACTTATTGGTCTTAATTACTTTTTTTTTTTTTGGAGTGTGGTGTCCATATCCTTCTTAAACACCCTAGGTTCGTGTTCTTTTGAATGTTGGGTATAGGGTTTGTGTTATTAAAGTTTGATTTAGCTTTCCTAGTTATTCTTTAATTCGTTGTGTGCGTTGGGTCCCTAAGCCACGTGTTTTTAGAGTTTTCTGCATCAATAAAAATGAAAGTTTTTTGTGTAAGAATTTTTCCTAAATGGGAATTTATGTATTTTTAGGATTGCTATTTTAGCCTATAAATAGGCACCTTTTTGTAAACTCTAGAACATTAGACAACTTTGAGAGAAGAAAAAAGCAAGGTTTTTCACCTTCGATTCTTTCAAGAACTACAAAACTTATCAATAGGTACATTTTCTTGTGGTGTTCAACTTGACTTATGACTCCCAATTCCTTTCTTTTCTTGTGTGTGGCATCCATATCCTTCTTAAATACCCTAGGTTCGTGTTCCTTTGAATTTTGGGTCTAGGGTTTGCATTATTAAAGTCTGATTTAGTTTTCCTGTTTATTCTTTGAGTCATTGTGTTTGTTGGGTCCCTAAGCCATGTGTTTTTGGGGTTTTCCACATAAATAAAAATGAAAGTTTTCTATGTAAGAATTTGTCCTAGATAGGAGTTCCTCCTAAATAAAAATTTGTCCTAAATAGGAATTTATGCCTTTTTAGGATTAATATCCTAGCCTATAAATAAGCACCTTCTTGTAAGCTCTAGAATATTAGACAACTTTCAGAAAAATAAAAAGCTTGGGTTTTCACCTTTGGTTCTTTCAAGAACTACAAAACTTATCAACAAGTACCTCTTCTTATGGTGTTCAACTTGACTTATGACTCCCAATTCCTTTCTTTTCTGGTGTGTGATGTCTATATCCTTTTTAAATACCCTAAGTGTGTGTTCCATTGAATTTTGTGTCTAAGGTTTACATTATTAAAATTTGATTTTGCTTACCTAGATATTCTTTAATTCCTTATGTGCATTAGGTCCCTAAGCCACATCTTTTAGGATTTTTCACATCAAAGAGCCATGAGGCCAAGGCATTTAGAGATCTATAGAAAAGAAATAGATGATCTCCTAAAAAGATGGCTTATTAGAATAACAGCCTTTAGAGTTGCCTAACATTTTATGTTGAAAATGTTGTAGAAGTGGAATGAAAGGTTCCAAGATTAGTTATTAATTACAAGTCTTTAAATAAGGCCTTTAGATGGATTAGGTATCCTATATATAATAAGGCTACTTTAGGGAAAATAGATGAAATGGGCCAACTTTAATAAAGCTATTTTAGCATAAGTGGAGGATAGTGGAAAATAATGGAGCATTCCACTTAAAAAAGTAGATTTCTCCTATAATGGTTATCACCTTTTTCCATGTATAAATAGACTTCTTGTAGGCTAAGGGAGGCAAAGTCCAATTTGCTTCTCTCTCTCTCTTTTGTAATATCTTTCCTCCTCCTCCTCCCTTTGTAACAAAACCTTGTAATGGCATTTGATGTTCAATGAAAGCTTTATTTATGTAAGTATTCTCTTCTTGCCTTTATTATCTTCTTTTCATTAGTGTGTTTCTATATGTGTTCTATACATCTTTGTGTTTCAATAACCACTGAGCCCATTTCATGTAAAATCTACTAATAATACAAGCAATCCTTTATGTTAGTACAAGGATATCCTATTATTCAAGTGAAAAATATGGAAAATCCAAAGAATGTTAGAAACATTAATTTGTGTTGAGATTCCTACAGACTTTTGGAATAAGAAAAGGCATATGATAGAATTACCATATGAAGCAACTTTTGATAAAAGTTAAATTCCTATTAAGACTTAGCCAATAACTATGGGGACAAGGCAAAGATCTATAAAAAGGAAATAGATGATCTCTTAAAGAAATGTTTTATTAGGAAAAGCAATAGCCCATGGAGTTGACTAGCAATTTTTGTTAAAAATGCTGCAAAATTGGAACAAAGAGTTCTAAGATTGGTTATTAACTATAAGCCTTTAAATAAAACTTTTACATGGATTAGGTATTTTATACCTAAGAAGAAAGATTTACTTAATAGGCTTTATGAAGCCCACGTATTTTCAAAATTTGATATAAAATCTGGTTACTAGCAAATCCAAATTCACAAAAGGGATAAGTGTAAAACAACATTTACAATACCATTCAAACATTTTCAATGGAACATAATGCCTTTTAGGTTAAAAAATTCATTTTATGAATTTCAAAAGATTATGAATGAAATATTTAATACTTATACAACATTTTACCATTGTCTATATTAATGATGTGTTAGTATTTTCTAACACAATAAAACAACATTTGAAGCATTTAAACCTATTTTTAAAGGCTATTGAAAAAGTTGGATTAGTTGTATCGACTAAAAATATGAATTTATTTTAGACCAAGTTTAGGTTCCTTGGTGACTTCATTGAAAATGGTACCATTATTCATTATTCCTATTGACCAAGCAATTGAGTTTGCCTCTAGGTTTCTTGATGAAATTAGAAAGAAACAACAATTGCAAAGGTTTTTAGGATGACTAAATTATATTTTAGAATGTTATAAAGAATTCGCTTATGATGCTAAGCCTTTATTCAAAAGATTAAAGAAAAACCCTCCCAAATGGATAGAGGAGCATACTAAGGTAGTTAAGAAGATAAAATTAAAAACAAAAGAATTGCCATGCCTAACTCTTCCTCATCCTAATGCTTTTAAAATAGCTGAAACTGATGCATTAGATAAGGGTTATGGAGGAATCCTTAAGCAAAGGATTAACTTAAAAGAATAGCTTGTTTGCTTCACTTAGGAGTCTAGAGAGGAGTTAGAGTTAATTACTTTACTATTAAAAAGAAATCTTAGCCATTGTACTATGTATTCAAAAATTTGAAAGTGATTTGTTAAATTAAAAATTCCTTTTAAGAATTTTAAGAATTAGCTGTAATGCAACAAAGGATGCCCTTACTAAACATGTTAAAAACATTGTCTCTAAACAAATCTTTGCAAGATGGCAAGGAATACCTTTTGTGTTTGATTTTGATATTAAGTTTATTAAAGGAAATTTTAATTCATTACCATATTTTGTAACTCATGAATTTCTACAGGTAATTAAGAAATGAGTAAACGGCCTCTCATACTAGGGCCCTAGTCCCCAGCAATGTCAATTAATTCACTAGTTAAAGGTGCGAAAGAAAAATATGTTGATAAATTTTGTGACGATGCTTATATGCAAACTTTGGATAAATCCATCACATATCCTTTAATTCCAAAGCACATAGATTTATTGTGTGCTATTGAAAATAATTATACTTAACTCAAACCTAATGAAATCACTCATTTTTATCTTAAAGATGATATGTATCCTTATAATAATATAAAAGATTGCTTGTATTATTAGTAAATATTTCATGAAATAGGCTCGGTGGCATTCAAACCCATAGAGAAAGGATTAGTAAATGGATCTGGTTATGGCTTTAGAGATTGGGCCTATGCCAAATTCAAGATAAAGAAAATTCTTTATCTAGAGGATTAGCAAGCAAATTTCTTTGGCTATAGAGAACTAAAAGAATAGTAGAAGGTTAAAACCTACAATGACTTTGATTACATCGAAGCTTGAGAAAAAGCTTTATTATTTGAAAATAAGCAAAGAAAATTTAGTTGGTCTATTCAAATACATCTACCGAATGAACCAAGAAAATTTTTAAATTGGTTTACAACCTAATTTTTAAAGTGGGGTTTATATCATTTAACTTTACGCCATAAAGTAAAAACTATTTATGAATAGTTTTGTATTCCAAATAAAGAGGCTAAAGACCCCTTATTAATGTTTATAGTTTGGTATCATGTTCCATGGATTATTAAATGGAACCATACCATTATGGCTAAACAAGATAATATCTTAAATGTTGATATTAGACATATTCAATGGCTTGTAAGATGGATTAATATCCAATGGTGGGAAAAATTTGACTTCTCTTATGATGGAGTCTACACAAGAAAGGGAATTTCTTGTATAAATGGTCCTAAGTCTCCACCACCAAAGAATGCTCCTACAAATCCTACAGAAATATTGAAGACTTTAATGAAGTTTGTATCAAAAGAAAGGTTATTAGAAATGAAAGCCGCTTTGCTCCAACTAGATGAAGACACACAAATCGAACAAGCTTAGAGCAGTCAAAAGTACCTCAATGATGATATTATACAAGCTTCCTAAGACACATATGGGTCGTAAAGAGAAAAGGACAACTAACTTTTGGTGGATGAGATGTTATGGGTTAGTTTTAATAAAGTTACTTCAATAAAAGTGGAGGATAATGGAAAATAATGGAGCATTCCATTTTAAAAAGTTGATTCCTCCCATTATTGTTATTACCTTTTTCTATGTATAAATAGACCTTTCATAGGCTAAGAGAGGCAAATTCTAGTTTGCTTCTTGCTTTAAGTTTGCTCCATTCCCTTCCTTTGTAATATCTCTCTCTTCCTCCCCTCCTTGTAACATAAGCTTATAACAACTTTTAGCGTTCAATGAATGCTTTATTTTTGTAAGTATTATGTTCTTTTCCTTATTATCTTCTTTTATATTGGTGTGTTTAAATTAGTTTCTATATATAAATATATATCTCTACATGTGTGATCTTGTGCTACCAATATAGGAATGGTATTAAAACCTTAAACCTCGAGGAATATTGATTTTCTAAATAGTTGAAAGTTTAAACTTATTGGTGTCTTGTTGTTGAAACTCCAAGTCGTATTGCCTTTGCACCCATGTTAGCCATGTGAAGGCATGAAGGGTTATGGTTTAAGTCATTGACAGCGATATGGTGAGGCATGGATAGGTTAAGACCTAATGGATTATTTAGAAGTGATAGTTTTTTTAAGAATAAAGAAATAATAATTAGTGAAATTTTAAATAATAATTATTTACAAAATTGACTCTTCCTTCTTCATCGTCTTCCTAGGTTTATAAATAAGGAAGTTTATTTTCTAAGGTCAATTATGTTATTAAAACTGCTAAAAAAGCTTTACCCTTAACTTAAGGTTACGATGATTTCTTTTGGTTATCCCAAGAGCTTATTAGCTCACATTAATAAAAGTATAAATTTATTCATATTGGAATGGTACAAATAGAATTAAAACCTACTAGTAGACTAGTTTAAATAACTTAGCAATTAGATGTATTAAAGACAAAAGATATAACAGTTTCTATGACTCCTTATTAGGAGTAATGGAATATACTCAAAGTGATGGGTCTATTTGGTTCTCTTATTTTCCTAATTTTACCCTATCATTATCAAATTCCTAATTTGATGCATACACAATGATTGGATATTAAAACTAAAGGATTTGATATGATGTATGCTTTAGAAAATCTAATCCTTATTTACAAAATACATTATAAGGTTATGAACACCACCATCCCATAAATTAAAGAAATTTAGTAAGTTATGTTGATAAAGGGACTACTATATTATTTTTGGCTAATAGGTTAAAATCTAATATTATGATTCCTAAAACAATTGCTTGGAATCAGGTTAAATTACCTAAAAAAGTGGGTATTAAAAAAGGCAATTGAAGTTGTTAAATAGATTAATAGACAAGTAAAAGAAGTAATTGAATTCCAAGATGGGAATGTCAAAATCTGATTTACTCCATCTAGAAGTGTGAGGTTAATCCTAAATTTTCTACCTCTTCGATACCAATTACTAAGCTGGAAGGCATTAGAAGAAACCTTACTATAAAGTTGACTTTCCTCCCTTTATATGAAAAACCTCAAAAGACGTGGCTTAGGGACCTAATGCACACTAAGAATCAAAGAATATCCAAGAAACCTAAATCAAACTTTAGTAACATAAACCCTAGACTCAACATTCAAAGGAACATGAACCTAGGGTATTTATGAAGGATATCGATGCCACACTCAAAAAAAAAAAAGGAATTGGGAGTGATAAGTTGAGTTGAATGCCAAAAGAAGAGATACTTCTTAATAAGTGCTTTAGTTCTCGAAAGAACCAAAGGACAAAACTCTTACTTTTTATTTCTCTTAAAGTTGTCTGATGTTATAGAGATTACAAGGAGGGGCCTATTTATAGGCTAAGATAGCAATTCTAAAGAGGCAAAAATTCTTATTTAGGACAAATCCTTATTTAAGAGGAATTCCTATATAGGAAAAATTCTTACACATAAAACTTTTACTTTTATACAATCACTTATTTAGGATAAACTCCTATTTAGAAATGAATGCTATTACTTGTCCTAACCCATTAAGTACTCCAATCATATTAATAAGGCCTTGAATCTCTTCCAAACTTGAATTCACACCATTTGTGGCTTGGTTGGCTTGAATGTCCTCAATCAGCCCATTTAATGTTTTTTTCATCTTTTTGGCTCTAACTTAAGTTATCGGGCTTTTTGGAATATAAAATGGACCTTTTGCATCCTTCAAAGCCTTTCATGCATCATCTCTAAGCTTCATATTGTTCCCCTTTCCTCAAAAAAGATTCATCCACAAATCATCACCTACATCAAAAGTGGAAAGATCAGAAATATTAAATATTGCACTCACATTATACTCATCGAGAAGGTCCAACTTATAGCCATTATCACAAATTCATGCTACAACTTGAATATAGCTTTTAATAGGTAAATTTAGCTTTTCGACCATAATTGTACTAGCAATATTAGTGCAACACCTACCATCAATTATTATACCACATACCTTATCTTTGATGAGACACCTCGTATGAAAGATGTTATCTTGTTGCACATGTTTTCCTTTACTTGTACATTCAATGCTCGCCTTGTGATGAAAGCTACTCCATTAACTAGATGCTCATCTCCATTACTTTCACCCTTTAATGATGACACAAAATCATCATCTAATTTACTTACAGTTTCAACATCACCCTTACCTCTCAAGATCATTGCATGCTTATTTGGACATTTACCCCTACCCAAACACCTAAAACATTTAACATCTCTATTTCTACTTGGTTGAGGGTTAGAATTACTTGCCTCCTTTCTTGAACCCACATTCTTGCTCTTAGATAGTTTGGCTTTGGATTTGTAATTAGTCATTTCATCCCTTTTACTCCAATTTGGCTTTTAAGATGAGGTTGAACCTGAATTCTGCCCATACCATGTGGAACACTTTCATTTAAGTTGTCTTTTAACTTTCATTTTTCATTTCCATATGCACCATGTCTTTTAATTCCATGTAATGTTACAACTCAACCATGTTGGCTATGTCTTTATTAAGCCCTTATAGAAATGAAGCCATGGTTGGCTCTCTATCTTCTTCTACATTTGCCCTAATCATGGAAATCTTCATCTCCTTATGGTAGTCCACACTTTTGGTGCCTTGAGTGAGCCCTTGAAGCCTTTGGTATAACACCTTGTAATAGTGATTAAGGAAGATCCTCCTCCACATGATAGCCTTCATCTCCTCCCATGTATCAATAGGCCGCTCATCATTCCTTCTCAAAGTCAAAACAAGTTAATCTCACCAAATAATAGCATAATTAGTAAATTCAATAGCAATTGTCTTTTTCTCCTCAGAATAGTTGTGGCAATCAAAAACCAATTCAACCTACTTCTCCTATTCTAGGTATGTATCAGGATCATTCTTACCTTAAAATAGAGGAATTGTCTCTTTAATACTACCCAAATCATAGTCATAGGTGTCTTGCCTCCCAAAATCTCTCTAATTCCTTCTATTATTAGCAGTTCTAACCACAATAGTTCAAACATCAAATTTATCTTCTTTTACATCATCTTCATGGTCATAAGTTTGTCTCAATTGCCTTTTTGCAGTAAGAGTCTTATAGTCCCTATGTCTCCTTTGCAACTCTATTATTGTAATAGCTTGCTTCTTCATCCTCTCTCTTATATCATCAAATCTTGTATGCATAGCTTTGATCATGAAGGACACATCACTAGCTCCCTCTTGAGCTACTCCTTTGTTTTTGCACAAAATGGTTAGGATACCTCACAAAACACTCCCTCATGTGTTTCACTCAAAAGAAAAGGTGTCACACTCCCTCATGTTCGCACTTTTTATGGTTTTTTCTTAATATGAACTTGCACTCTTGCCTTTTATTGCTCAAATATTCCCTTTCAGTTCTTTAAAGGACTAAACAAGCTAAATCAAGAGGATTGATTTTGAATAAAATAAGATAAATGACATAAAAATGAACTAATTGGAGAATAAGGAGTCAAAAAATGAAAAAGGACGTTCAAGCAAATGAATTTAATGAATTAGACTCACAAAAATCAAGATAGGGGGTTAAACCTAGAGGACAAACTTAAATGACATCACAAGAAAATAGATGGAAAAATTAGAGTTGAGTAAGAAAACTATATTATTATTATGGCCAAAATGACCAACTGTATAACTGTTATCAATAACTTAAATTTGATGCCTTTCATTTTGTTCCTTTTGTTTTTTTTTTTCTTTTCTTTTACTTAACACAAGACATCAATAGAATACTTAGAGACAACAATTGGAATTGAAATTAACACATTTTTGGTAGTTATGATCTTAAACAAACAAGCCAAGTGAAAAGGGTTGCAAACAGACAAATTAGCACATTTGAATGGTAATGCGCTTAATAGACAAACTAAATAGAAATAAATAAATCACAAGGCAGCAAATTGAAGAATTAATTGATCTAACCTGATTTAGAACTAAGCTTTGATACCGACTAATGTGAAAAACCCCAAAAGATGTGGCTCAAGGACTCAATGCACACAAGGAATCAAAGAATATCCAAGAAAGCTAAATCAGACATTAATAACACAAACTTTAGACCCAACATTCAAAAGAACATGAACCTAGGCTATTTAAGAAGGATATGGATGCCACACTCCAAAAAATAAAGGAATTGAGAGTGATAAGTCATGTTGAACACCACAAAAGGAGGTACTTCTTGATAAGTTCTTTAGTTCCTAAAAGAACTGAAGGAGAAAACCATTGCTTTTATTTCTCTCAAAGTTGTCTAATATTTTAGAGCATATAAGGAGGTACCTATTTATAAACAAAGATAGCAATCCTAAAGAGGCATAAATTCTTATTTAGGACAAATCCGTATTTAAAAGGAATTCTCATATAGGACAAATTCTTACACAGAAAATTTTCATTTTTATACAATCACTTATTTAGGATTGTTGTTCCCACAGTCTTGTATGGGTTGTAATTGTTGTCAACTAGGGTTAAGTGTGCAAGAGAGTAAAGTCACATGGAAGGATAAGAAAGTAAATCCGCCGCGTAAGGGTAAGAAAGTAAATCTGCCATATAAGCCCTATTAAGGTTTCATGGAAGAGAGTATATAAAGGTCTTGGAAGACAAAACTAGGGTAGAGGGCCAACAAAATTGAATAAACAGCAACCCTACAACCAGCCAAAAGGAAGAGAGAGCAGAATGGCAAGAGATCAGAAATGACACCGCGGGGAGAGCAAACCAGAAATGTCACCACCGGGAAAGCAAACCAGAAACACCTCCTGCAAGCAAACCAGAAACGCCTCCTGGAAGCAAACCAGAAACACATCCTGCAAGCAAACCAGAAACGCACAACCAGCAAGAGGAGAAATAAGAAACAGACCACCCAGAAGAGAAGACAGCAGACCTGGTATCAGTGAGACCACCCTGAAGAGAAGACAGCAGACTAGAAGCGTGAGGCAGGCTGAGAGACGTGAAACAGCAGACCAGAAGCATGAGACCAGAACGTACAACAGCGTGACTGATCAGAAGCATGGGGCAGGCCGTGAGATGTGAAACAGCAGACCAGAAGCTTGAGTGCAAGCTGTGAAACCATGAGACGGTGAAAGCAGGAGTTGTGTAAAACAACTTAGAGAAGGAATTCAGTGAAGCATCAGAAAGAACTCAACGTATGTCCAGATTTCTTCAAGAGAGGTTAGAGAGCGTTGCGGTGAACTTCTAAGTGGCAGTGGTGCAACCTTTCAATTCAACAGAGGCAAGACAAGCTAGAAGAAGGGTAGACACAGTAAGTGACACTCTTTGTATTGTACTTACTTAGTAATTGCAATAGTGAAAGGAGCAGAAGATTAAGTCATCCATTGTAACTAGAATTCTCAAGTATAGTGGATAGTCTCGGTAAGGGAGAGTCCTTACCACTGTGGATGTACGTCACATTGATGGAACCACATAAATCTCCTGTGTCCTTAATTTGCTTTACGTTCTATGTTTTGAATTGAGTTGTGAATGCAGCTAAAGTATCAGCCAACCCATAACCTAACAAAGACCTAAACAAGAACATCTGAATTGTCTATTAGGTAAGGTGTCTGAAAGGTGACTTTGGGGACTATTGTGATTAGTAGGTAGTAATAGATCTACCCTAGTCGAATCGGAGAAAGAGTTCATTTTTAAGAAGAGATTGAAGTTGTTCACTTTCCTATGAATTGTGAATTGTGATGATACTGATTCACCCCCCCTCTCAGTATCACAAACTAGTAGATCATAGGGTGAAGTTGGGAACTTCAATTGGTATCAGAGCACAGGTTCACCTGGATAAAGCTTAACAGCTTGGTGTACTAGTTTGAAGAGCTCCAGAAGTTTTAACTTGTTCAACATACTGAGAAATGGACGCCGGTACCAGCACCAGCACTACTTACAGCAAGAAGGTTCCAATCATCAACGGAACCAACTACCATATGTGGAGAGTGAGAATGCAAGTGGTATTTGCAACCATGGGCATGAACTTGGTGAAATCTGTACAGGATGGTTTTGAGCCTCCAGAAGAAGGTAAAGATCCAACCCCAGAGGAATTAAGACAGTTTGAGATGTTATCGTTGTGGACAGACTGGACACTTTGCTTCTCAGTGCAAAGTGAAACTTGATGATGAAGATGAGGATGGTAATGATGAGCATAATTCAAAATGGAGAAGACCATCATTCAAGTCAAGGAAGTCCAGCAAGAAGACTGCTAGCCCATAGAAGAAGAAGAGAGGCTCATTCAAGAGTTATGTGAGCCAGACAAAAGAAGCCGATGAGGAGGAAGATGTAGACTCATCAGATGAGCATGCCTTTATGGCATCAGCTCAAGGTGGTAGTTCAACCTCTGAAGAGGAAGAGGAGGTTGATGAAGAAGAACTAGATCTTGAAGCTGAGTTGGAAGCAGCTTCAAAGGAGATAATCAGAAGGGGCAGAACCATAAGAAGGTTGGAGGCCCACATAAAACAAGTTGAAGCAAAGTTTGAGGAAGCTGAAAGTCAAAAGGATGAAATAAGGGCTGAACATATTGACTTGAAGAGAAGATTTGAAGAACAGATCAAAATATGTGAAGACCTTACTATGGAGCTTGGCTCAAGGACTTCAACAATTGAAGAAATGGAGATAGAGTTGCTGAGACTTCAGCAACAACTCAAAAGGAGTGAAGAAAACGTGCAGAAGCTTGAAATGATAGGAGAAACAAGTTCTGGAAGAGGAAAGAAGAATGAAGAGAAAGTGCAGCAATCTGAGGCTGCATTGCCTAAAGAAAATAAAAATGTGCCACAGAAGTTGAAAGAGAAGGTTGTGACTCAGGAGAAGATAGCTGAGAATAAAGAGGATTTGAAGAAGCAACATAGGGTGGCAAACAAAAATGAAGAAAAGAAGATCAGCCAGCAACGGGCTATGGCTGAACAAAAGAAGGAGAAAAATGTGGCTGAAATGAAAGCCACACAAGCAAAGAAGCCAGCCATGTTGCCTACACAGCAAGTAATGAACAAAAGAAAATAAGCTGTGATTAGACCCAAGAAGAGGCAGTTTCAAGGTCATTGTCTTTATTGTGGAGTTTGAGGTCATAAGGCAAGTAACTGCTGGTGGAGAAGGCCAGTATATGTCTCCAACTTGAGAAGATACAATGCTGCATACAGGAGGAGACAATACAAAATTCAGAAGAGAACACCTATCGTGAGTTCTTACACATACTGTAAAAAGCAAGGACATACTGACAAAGATTGTTGGTGGAAGCCCAAACCAATGGTTTCAAAGAACAAGTTTGCGATATTGGGACATTTGGAACAATGTGAAAGGTGCGAGCAGGATGGCCATAATACCAAGAGATGCATGACACTTCTCCATAAGCAAGAGAAGGCACTCAATGGCACAGTGAAAGCAATTAGTATAGTGAAAGCTGAGAAAAAGGAGAAAGCTACCATCAAGCCAGTTCAAAAGAAGGAATATAAAGCTAAAAGGGAGGTGGCTAATATAGCTGAAATTGCACTAAAGGCTGACTACAAGGATAAACAATGGATCCTTGATAGTGGGTGCACTTCACACATGACAGGAGACAAGAGTAAATTATCAAAACTGAACAAGTCAAGAGAAGGCAGAGTCAAGTTTGGCAATGATGATTCACTTAACATCAGTGGTCAAGGATCAGTAAATATTGGAAAAGGAAAGCTGAAGATGTTCTACATGTTGAAGGACTCAGATATAATCTAGCATCTGTCAGCCAACTATGCAATGAAGGCCATACAGTGATATTCACAAAAACAGGTTGCCAAGTAAAGAGTAAAGAAGGCAATACTGTTGCAGCTGGGAAAAGAACAGCTGGAAATTTATATGTAATTGATGAGGACAAGACAAACAGCTGTTTACTTACAAAAGAAGAAGAAAATTAACTCTGGCATCAGAGGTTAGGACACTTAACACAAAAGAACATGAGGAAGCTGACCACTACACATGAAATCAGAGACATTCCAGACCTTAAGAGAGAGAGGGAGTATGTCTGCTCAGCATGCTCTAAAGGAAAATAGGTCAGAAAGTAGTATAAGACCAAAGAGGTCAGTTCTAAAGCAGTGCTTGACATTGTGCATATTGATTTGTGTGGGCCAATGAGAACAAAAGGGTTGAATGGTGAGAGGTACTTCATCTTGTTTGTTGATGATTATTCTAGAAGGACTTGCATCATGCACCTCACACATAAGTCAGAAGTTTTGAAATGCTTCAAGAGATAAAGAAGATTGGCTGAAAATGAGAGTGGAAAGAAGATCAAAGTATTAAGGTCAGATCAAGGCACTAAATTCACAAATGGAGCCTTTGAAGATTACCTTGAGAAGCATGGAATTCACCATCAAATGGTAGCAGCAAGAACTCCTTAACAAAACGGGGTGGTGGAGAGGAAAAATAGAGCTGTGGTTGAAATGGCAAGAACTCTACTGTTGGAATCCAAGCTTTACACAAGATTTTGGACAAAAGCAACATTTACAACCGTGCACCTATTAAACAGAGTTTCACTAAGGCCCAATACTGATAAGACTCCATATGAGCTATGGAGAGGGAAGAAGACAACAGCCAAGTATCTTAAAATCTTTGGCAGCCCATGTTTTGTGAAGAACAAGGAGCAAAACTTGGGAAAATTCCATGCTAGGTCAAATGAAGGCATCTTTGTGGGATACTCAGCAAAGACAAAAGGTTACAGTTTCTACATAAACTGGGAAAAGTGGTCACTTCCAGTGATGTGAGAATAGATGAAAACTGGAAAACAATGCATAATGGAGAAGCTGAGGATAGTGAAGAAGATGACTTCAAGATAGATAAAGAATCTGACCAACATGAAGAAGTGGGAAAAGAAGTAAGTTCAGACTCAGAGAAGAGTGAGTCTAAAGATGAAGAAGGAGATTCTCTTGCAACTAAGACTGTGCAAGAAAGAAAGACAAAGAAGATATGGACCAGTGCTCATCAAGGAAATCAGATAATAGGTGACCCATCAGCAGGAGTTACAACAAGAAGAAGAATTGTGGGAGCTACTGCTTTACTCTCACAAGTTGAACCTAAATCTGTTGAAGAGGCTGCACAAGACAAAGCCTGGATCAAATCTATCAATGAGGAGTTGGACCAAATCGAGAAGAATGAAACATGGGAGCTGGTTCCAAGGCCCACTAACAAGAATGTCATAGGAACAAAATGGGTGTTTAAAAATAAACACAATGAAGATGGCAAGGTGGTGAGGAACAAGGCTAGGTTGGTTTGCAAAGGCTACACTTAGATAGAAGGAGTAGATGTTGATGAAACTTTTGCACCAGTAGCAGGGTTGGAAACTATCAGAATGTTCTTAGCTTTGGCAGCACATAAGAGGTATAAAGTTTACCAGATGGATGTGAAATCAGCCTTTCTGAATGGGCTCCTGAAAAAAGAAGTGTATATTGAACAACCTGATGGAGTACAAATCAGTGAGGATGAGACACATGTGTGCAAGCTGAAGAAAGCCTTGTATGGCCTTAAACAAGCCCCAAGAGCATGATACAGCAGGCTGGACGCGTATTTGAGAAGGTTAAACTTCAGAAGAGGAACAGTTGATAATAACCTATATGTGTTCAACTCAGAGAAAGGCCAACTGATAACCATAGTATATGTAGATGACATCATCTTTGGAGGGGATCACTCTGAGCTATGCTAAGAATTTGCACAGAAGATGAGTGAGGAATTTGAGATGTCATTGATTGGAGAAATGACTTACTTTCTTGGATTACAAATTAAACAATGTGAAAAAGGTATTTTTATTTCTCAGACAAAATATGACAAAGAGATGCTGAAAAGGTTTGGCATGGAAGATAGCAGACCTATTAGTACCCCTATGCTAGTAGGCTGCAAGTTAAGAAAAGATCAGAAAGGAAGGAGTACAAGCCCAACAGAATACAAGAAGATGATAGGGAACCTTCTGTACCTTACAGCATCGAGGCCTGATCTCATGCAAGCTGTGTGCATCGTCAGCAGATTCCAAGCTGATCCTAAGGAATCTCATGTGTTGGCAGTGAAAAGAATCCTAAGATACCTCAAGGGGACACTGGAAATGGGCTTGTGGTATCCTGCCATGGATTCTATAAAACTACGAGCATACACTGATGCAAACTGGGCAGGAAGCATAGAGGATAGAAAATCAATCAGTGGCTGCAGCTTCTACTTGTGTTCAAAGTGTGTTGCATGGCTAAGTAGAAAGCAAAACAGTGTTGCTTTGAGCATAGCGGAGGCTAAGTATATGGCTGCTTGTGCAGCATGTACTTAGGTGATATGGATGCAAAGACAATTGGCCAATTTGGGTGTTGAAGTGAAGTTACCAGTGAGTGTACTTTGTGATAATCAAAGTGCAATTGATCTTAGCAAGAATCCAGTTCAACATTCAAGGAGCAAGCATATTGACATCCGGTATCACTTTATCAAGGATCAAGTGGAAGAGGGAACAATTCAGTTGGAGTATGTTAGTACTAAAGAGCAAATCTCATATATTCTAACTAAACCTTTGTCCACAGAGCTGTTTGAAAAGCACATAATGAGTCTATCTGTGCAAATGCCTCCTTAAGCCTGTTCAAGTGAATCCTCCATCTCTACTTTGTAGGTTTTTCAAATTTGTAATTAGTTGGCAAAGGGGGAGAGAAGCAACAGTGCAGGGGGAGTGCATATTTAGGGGGAGTTGTAATCCATCTACTTCTAGATTATTACTCTAAGAAGATTATGAAAGACTGCTGCATAATGACTTTTGTTATGAGTGTTGACAACAATTATAAAGGGGGAGATTGTTGTTCCCATAGTCTTGCATGGGCTGTAATTGTTATCAACTAGGGTTAAGTGTGCAAGAGAGTAAAGTCACATGGAAGGGCAAGAAAGTAAATCCGCCGCCTAAGGGCAAGAACATAAATCCACCATGTAAGCCCTATTAGGGTTTCTTGGAAGAGAATATATAAAGGCCTTGGAAGACAAAACTAGGGTAGAGGGCCAACACAATTGAATAAACAGTAACCCTACAACAACTGGCCAAAAGGAAGAGAGAGCAGAATGGTAAGAGATCAGAAACGACACCACCAGGAGAGCAAACCAGAAACGTCACCACGGGGAAAGCAAACCAGAACCAGAAATGCCTCCTGCAAGCAAACCAGAAACACATCCTACAAGCAAACCAGAAACGCCTCCTGCAAGCAAACCAGAAACACATCCTGCAAGCAAACCAGAAACGCACAACCAGTAAGAGGAGAAATAAGAAACAGACCACCCGGAAGAGAAGACAGCAGACTAGGAGCGTGAGGCAGGCCGAGAGACGTGAAACAGCAGACCAGAAGCATGAGACCAGAACGTACAACGGCGTGACTGATCAGAAGCATGGGGCAGGCTGTGAGACGTGAAACGGCAGACCAGAAGCTTGAGTGCAAGCTGTGAAACCGTGAGACCGTGAAAGCACAAGTTGTGTGAAACAACCTAGAGAAGGAATTCAGCAAAGCATCGGAAAGAACTCAACGTATTTCCAGATTTCTTCAAGAGAGGTTAGAGAACGTTGTGGTGAACTTCTAAGTGGCAGTGGAGCAGCCTTTCAATTCAACAGAGGCAAGACAAGCTAGAAGAAGGGTAGACACAGTAAGTGACACTCTTTGTATTGTACTTACTTAGTAATTGCAATAGTGAAAGGAGCAGAAGATTAAGACATCCATTGTAACTAGAATTCTCAAGTATAATGGATAGTCTCGGTAAGGGAGAGTCCCTACCACCGTGGATGTATGTCACATTGACGGAACCACGTAAATCTTGTGTGTCCTTAATTTGCTTTACGTTCTGTGTTTTGAATTGAGTTGTGAATGCAGTAAAGTATCAGTCAACCCATAACCTAATGAAGACCTAAACAAGAACATCCGAATTGTCTATTAGGCAAGGTGTCTGAAAGGTGACTTTGGGGATTATTGTGATTAGTAGGTAGCAATAGATCTACCTTAGTCAAATATGAGAAAGAGTTCACTTTTAAGAAGAGATTGAAGTTGTTCACTTTCCTACGAATTACGAATTGTGATGATACTAATTCACGCCCCCTCTCAGTATCACAAACTAGTAGATCTTAGGGTGAAGTTGGAAACTTCAAGGATAAACTCCTATTTAGGAGCGAATGCTAGTACTTAGTCTCAACTCATTAATTACTCTAGTCATATTAATAAGGTCTTGAATCTCTTTCAAGCATGAATTCACACCATTTGTAGCTTGGTTGGTCTGAATGTCCTCAATCAATTCATTTATTGCTTCATTCATTTTTTTGGCTTTAACTTGTGTTATTAGGCCTTCTAGGATGTGCAAATGGACCTCTTGCATCCTTTAAAGCCTTCCACACATCATCTCTAAACTTCATATCATCCCTTAACTTTTACTTTTATGGTTAATGAACTACTATGAACATCTAGTCAGGCTCCTAGGCCTAGTTCTCCTTCTCTTTCTGATATAAGATATCAAAATGAAGATAAGAGTCTCTTTGTCCTCGAGGTAGTCAATGAGGAAGATGAAAAGGTAAAAGAGTTATTTTACTTTCCTAAAAATAGTATAAAAAGAAAATGATTTCTTATGACCTTTAATGAAAAGGAGTGAGAAATATGACATAAATGTCATAAGATATATACTAATAATATAGGAGCTGTAGATATATTTACTTATTTAGAAAAGGTCTACAAACTTAAGAAAAAACCTTTTCCAAAATCTTTTTGCCTTGGAAGAATGTATGGTTCTTGAAAAAATATAACAAACATATGTTATAAGAAAAGGAAAAAGGGTTAATAGTATTCATCCGCATACACTTAACCTAAGTATAGAAATAAAAGACTGAAAAGTTATAGTTTCACTATATAAGGCAGAGCTTTCTAATAGTACTGTTATAAAACAAGGAAATTATACCAATTTTTATCTTTAGTCAATAGGAAATCAGTTTAATAGAGTTGAAGAAAAGATAGAAAAAGTCATTTGAAACCTTTGGTTAAAAATGAAATAGAAAAAAGTGTTTTAGTTAAACCCATGACATTAGAAGAAATAAATTACAATATGTCAGGTAAAAATCCTAAAAAGACATAATTTGTTGATGAAACAATCAAAAGATTAAAAAACCATGGATTAAAAGAAAAAGATGTTTTGTTATTAGGAAAAAAGGAACAAATTATAGAAGAAGAATCTGAGGTTAAGGATTATGTAGAAAAAATTCAAGAAATGATCTTCTCAAAACAAAATTCAGGTAAAAAAGATCCATCATGATGTGGAAAACCACAAAAAATGTGGCTTAGGGACTTAACGCAGACTAGGAATCAAAGAATATCTAGGAAAGCTAAATTAGACTGTAATAACACAAACCCTAGACCCAACAATCAAAGAAACATGAACCTAGGGTATTTAAGAAGGATATGGATACCACATTATAGAAAAGAAAGGAATTAGGAGTGATAAGTCAAGTTGAACACCATAACAAGAGGTACTTCTTGATAAGTTCTTTGGTTCTTGAAAGAATCGAAGGAGAAAACCCTTTCTTTTTATAGGCTAAGATAGCAATCTCAAAGTGGTATAAATTCCTATTTAGGACAAATCCTTATTTAAAAGGAATTTCTATCTAGGACAAATTCTTACACAAAAAATTCACTTTTATACAATCACTTATTTAGGATAAACTACTATTTAGGAGTGAATGTTATTACTTAGCCTTGGCCTATTAAGTGCTCCAATCATATTAATAAGACCTTGACTCTCTTCTAGCTTGAATTCACACCATTTATAGCTAGATTGGTCTGAATGTCCTCAATAAGCCCATTTAGTGCTTCTTTCATCTTTTTGGCTCTAACTCATGTTATTAGGCCTTCTAGAATGTACAATGGACCTCTTGCATCCTTTAAAGTCTTCCACTAATCATCTTTAAGGTTCTCATCATTCCCCTTCTCCTTGAAAGGATTCATCCTCAAATCATCACTTACATCAAAAGGGGAAAGATCAGAAACATTAAATGTTGCAGTCACATTATACTCACTAGGGAGGTCCAACTTATAAGTATTGTCATTAATGCATGCTACAACTTGAAATGGACCATCATCTCTAGGTTGTAGCTTTGAACGCCTCTGAGCTAGGAATCATTCTTTGTGCATATGTATCCAAACCCAATCACTAAGTTCAAACACCACTGTCTTTCACCCTTTGTTGACATAGGATGCATATTGCTTTGTTCAATTTTCAATATGTCACCGCACCTTTTCATACAATTTCTTCACCATGTCAACATTGTGTTCACCATCTATGCTAGCATACTCATTGACAAGTATAGGCACCAAATATAAAAGAGTCAAGGGATTAAAACCATATACAAATTCAAATAAAGAATAACTAGTAGCAAAATGAACACTCTTATTATATGTAAACTCAACATGCAATAAACAATCTTCCCATGTTTTCAAATTCATTCGAATAATAGCACACATAAGACTAGAAAGAGTTTGATTAACCACTTTAGTCTACCTATTAGTTTATGGAAGATAAGTAATTGAAAACAATAGTTTAGTACGTAATTTACCCCACAAAGTCTTCCATAAGTAGCTTAAGAACTTTGTATCCTAATCTGAAACAATGCTCTATGGCATGCCATGCAAACGTACTACTTCTCTAAAGAATAAGTTAACCACATTGCTTGCATCATCAATTTTATGGCATGGGATAAAGTGTGCCATCTTTGAAAATCTATCAACAACAACAAATACAAAATCCTTACCCATTTTTGAATACAAAGTCTATAGATAAATCAATCAAGGGATGGCTAGGTATGGATAAGGGGGTATACAGGGCATGGGGTAAAACTCTAGATTTAGCCTGTTTGCATGTTATGCATCTCTCACACATCCCCTTCACATCTTGTTTCATGTGTGACCAAAATAAATGTTCAGTTAAGACATCTAAGGTCTTTGTAACTCCAAAATGACCCATTAGACCACCTACATGAGCTTCTCTCATCACCAACTCTGATGAGAACCTTAACAATGATGGGTGGAAGGCTTCAAAGGGTGCAAGAGATTCATTACACATTCCAAAAGGCCCAATAACACAAGCTAGAGCCATAAAGCTAAAAAAAGCACTAAATGGGTTGATTAAGGACATTCAAGCCAACCAAGTTTCAAATGGTGCAAATTCAAGTTTGAAAGAAAGTGCAGGCCTTATTAATATGATTGGAGTACTTAATGGGTCAAGGCTAAGTAATAGGATTCATTCCCAACTAGGACTTTATTGTCTGTGTAAGAATTTGTCCTTCAATAGGAATTCCTCCTAAATAAGGATTTTTCTTAAGTAGGAATTTGTGCCTCTTTAGGATTGCTATCTTAGCCTATAAATAGGCAACCCTTGTAAGATCTATAAAATCAGACAATTTTGAGTGAAATAGAAAGTAAGGGTTTTCTCCCTCAGTTCTTTTAAGAACCAAAGAACTTATCAAGAGGTACTTCTTCTTGTGGAATTCCAATCGACTTATCACTCTTAATTCCTTTCTTTTCTAGAGTGTGACATCCATATCCTTCTTAAATACCCTATGTTTATATTCCTTTGAATGTTGGGTTTAGAGTTTGTGTTATTAAACTCTAATTTAACTTTCTTGGTTATTCTTTGATTCCTTGTGTGTGTTGGTTCCTTAAGCCACGTCCTTTTAAGAGTTTCCGCATCAGTTGGTATTAGAGCCCAGCTCTTAATCAAGTTGAATCAACTCATTCTTTAAATTTCTACCTTGTGATTTATTTATTTCTGTTTAGTTTGTCTATTAAATGCATTACCATTCAAATGCACTAATTTGTTTGTTTGCAATCCTTCTCTTTGCTTGTTTGTTTGAGATAACAACTATCAAAAACATGCTAATTTCAATCCCAATTGTTGTGTCTAAGTATTCTACTATTGTTTTGTGTTAAGTGAAAGAAAATAAATAAAAAGAAAAAAGCAATGAAAAAAAAAAGAAAAAGAAAAGAAAAGGAATAAAAGAAAGAAGGCATCAAATTCAAGTTATCGATAAAAGTTAACAACTTGGTCATATTGACTGCAACAATAATATAGTTTCCTTGCTAAACTCCAATTCTATCATTCATTTTCTTATTATGTCAACCAAGTTAGTCTCATAGGTTTAACCCCCTATTTTGATTTTTGTGAATTTAGTTCATTAAATTTGTTTGCATTGTCATCCTTTTTCATTTTCTTTTTTGACTCCTTATTCTCCAATTTGTTCAATTCTATACCATTTATCTTATTTTGCTCAAAATCAATCGTCTTGATTTAGTTTGCTTAGTTCTTTACAAAGCTAAAAGGGGAAATCCGAGTGGTAAAAGGCAAGAGTGAAAGTTCATATAAAGAAAAAGTCATAAAGAGTGTAAACACAAGGGAGTGTGACACCTTCTTTTGAGTGAAACACATAAAGGAGTGTTCTATGAGGTACCCCAATTATTTTGTGTTGAAGTAATACTATGATGTCTAAAGACAAAGGTGCAGCTCAAGAGGGAGCTTGTGATGTGTCCTTTATGATCAAAGCTATGCAACAACAATTTGAGCGCATGAATACCAGATTTGATGATATAAGGGAGAGGATGAAGGAGCAAGCTAATACAATAGCAGAGTTACAAAGGAGGCATGGGGAATATGAGGCTCCTAAAGCAAGAAGGGAATTGAGACATGCCTATGACCATGAAGATGATGTAGAAGATGATGAATTTGACGATCAAACTACTATGGTTAGAACTGTTAACAATAAAAGGGATTGGAGAGAATTTGGGAGGCAAGACACCTATGACCATGATTTGGGTAGTATTAAAATGACAATTCCTCCATTCCAAGGTAAGAATGATCCTGATGTGTACCTAGAATGGGAAAAGAAGGTTGAATTGGTTTTTAACTGCCATAACTATTCCAAGGAGAAAAAGGTAAAGCTTGTTGTTGTTGAATTTGCTGATTATGCTATTATTTGGTGGGATCAACTTGTTTTGATTAGGAGAAGGAATCATGAGCAACTTATTGATACATGGGAGGAGATGAAGGCTATCATGAGTAGGAGGTTTGTCCCTAATCACTATTACAAAGAGTTGTACCAAAGACTTTAAGGGCTTACTCAGGGCACCAAAAGTGTGGAAGACTACCAGAAGGAAATAGAGATTGCCATGATTAAGGCGAATGTAGAAAAAGATAAAAAGGCAACCATGGCTGGATTTCTGTAAGGGCTAAATAGAGACATAGCCAATGTGGTTGAATTGCAACAATATGTGGAATTATAAGACATGGTGCACATGGCAATGAAAGTTGAAAGGCAATTTAAACGAAAGGGTTCCACACGATTTGGGAAGAACTTAAGTTCTACTTTATCTTGGAAGCCAAATTGGAGTAAAAGGGATGAGAAGGCCGATTACAAGTCTAAAGCCAAGCTCTCCAAACACAAGAATGTGGGTTCTAGCAAGGAGGCAGGTAATTTTGACCCCCAACCAAGTACAAATAGAGATGTTAAATGTTTTAAGTGTTTGGGCAGAGGTCACATTGCATCTTAATGTCCGAATAAGCATGCAATGATCTTGAGAGGTAACAGTGATGTTGAAACTGCAAGTGAATCAAATCATGATTCTATGCCATCATCAAAGGGTGAAAGTGATGGAGAGGAGTATTCAGTTAATGGAGTAGCTCTTGTCACAAGTCAAGCATTGAATGTGCAAGTAAAGGAAGAAAATGAGGTACAACGAGATAACATCTTTTTAGATGAGGTGTCTCATTAAAGATAAGGTATGCAGTATGTTTATTGATGGTGGGAGATCCACTAATGTTGCTAGCACAACCATGGTTGAGAATTTGGATTTACCTATTAGGAAGCATCCTAGGCCATATAAGTTTTAATGGTTGAATGAGAGTGGTGAAGTCAAGGTAAATAAGCAAGTGCTCGTGTCATTTTCTATTGGAAGGTATCGTGATGAAGTTTTGTGTGATGTTGTACCTGTGCAGCCGGGCCATATTTTATTAGGAAGGTCATGACAGTTTGACAAGTGAGTCATGCATGATGGCTTCAAGAATTGGTATTCTTTTGTAATGAATGAAAAACTGATCACTCTTGTACCATTATCACCCTAACAAGCTTATAAGGATCAGTCAAGGATTAAAAGTGAGAGTGAATAGAAATGAGAGATTGACAAAAGAGAAAAGAGAGGAGAAAATGTGAGGACACAAGAGAGAGAGAAGAAAACATAAAGTTTCTATGCAAAAGAATGTGATGTCAAAAGAGCATTTTATGCCGAATAACCTATGATCATACTCTTGTACAAAGAGGCTTATTTTAACACTAACAAGTTTGAACCGTCTTGGCCTAGTGTTATTGTTGCTTTATTGCAGGAATTTGAAGATGTATTCCCTGATGATGTCCTAAGTGGATTGCCACTTAAGAGATGAATTGAGCATCAAATTGATTTCATCCTTGGTGCATCCATCTCTAATCGGCCAGCATATAGGAGTAATCCTAAGGAGACAAAGGAGCTTCAAGGGCAGGTTAAGGAGCTTATTTCAAAAGGATATGTAAGGGAAAGCATGGGTTCTTGTGTTGTTCCTGTCCTACTTGTACCCAAAAAAGATGGGACTTAGAGGATGTGTGTTGATTGTTGAGCGATTAACAAAATCAATGTAAAGTATCGTCACCCCATACCTAGGTTAGATGACATGTTGGATGAATTGCATGGTTTGTGTGTCTTTTCTATGATTGATTTGAAAAGTGGATATCACCAAATTAGGATATCACCAGATTCAATCTGGTTAGCATCGTCAACCAGAAGGTCATAATGATGTTTAATATCTTCTAAAGTTTTCCCAGGCACATCTGATGCAATTTTCTCCCAATGATCTGAAGCATCCTCAGGATGAATTGCAAGGGCAATTTCAAAAGCCTTGTCTTGTTCTCTAGTCCACACAGAACTACAGCCCACTTCTTCCACAGTCATCTAGCCTTGTCTGAATCTACTATCCAGAAGTGCGTCCAAAGTTAGATCTGAATTATTTGTGTATCTGGTGTTGCTAGCAACTGACTTGATGGTAGATAAGAATTATGGCAAAGCAGGTTGTGTCAGGCTACAGAAGTAAGCAAGAAGTGATAACAAACAAGCCTAGAAAAGGGCATGGTAGCTGAAGCAGAGAGACAACCTCCAATAAAAATCACAAACCCCAAGTGAAGTATGTGAAGAATTCAATGGTGATTTGCTCCGCTAGTCAAAATATTGGACTCTAGTGAATTGCTGACCTATAATGGTATGAAAAGGCAATAAAAGTTCAGTTAGACCATGAGAAATATCTGTAAGCCATTATATCAAAGATGCAATAAATGGTTGCTGAGAGAAAATGGAAAATACATACAGAATTCAATGTGGCGGTGAATTTAATGGTGAAGAAAAAAATGGTAATTAGAGCTTTGGATAGCTGAGATATGAGAGAGACAAC
Organism: Bruguiera hainesii; assembly: GCA_023213295.1. NCBI lineage: Eukaryota > Viridiplantae > Streptophyta > Magnoliopsida > Malpighiales > Rhizophoraceae > Bruguiera > Bruguiera hainesii. Next base: position 3,814,816 of record JAHOYR010000005.1, read on the forward strand.
AAATAAACCAAGAAAAGAAAAAAAACCCCAAAAGCCTGCAAGGAGCAAAAACAGTATTTACATCGCCATTTCTAATCCCAACAAATACCCATTTAACCATTTCCCTGTTTGATAACAACAGTTTTTACAGCACAGGCCCACAAAAGGTTTACCAGGCTACAAACTCAGTTGTTTTTGCTTTTTCTTGGCAGTCCAATCAGACAGTAAAAAGAGGAAAGATCATAAATCATATAAACACCGCCTGGTACCCATATATCCAGCAGATATTCAAATCGGAATAAACACAAAATAACTAAAATAGCCCATAAGCTAGGTATGGGGTATTTTCTAAGTTCGTGTGTCTTTTCTTTAATTTTTTAGGATATTTCATAGATGGATAACCCATATGTTCACAAAAGTCTCCTAAGATTATTTTGGCCTTGAGTTTTTTCATTCTGCAATTACCTATCTAGTTTCATTTCAGTATAGAGTTTAACTCCTTCAGCTACCACTTCAACAGTGTAATTAGAGTAATCAATAACTTCATCATGATAGGATTTTAATTTATGTTTTATTCTTTCAGAAAACAAGGTAGGTAACCCAAACAAAAACTTCTCTTTCTGAAAAATGCTTCGACTATCTTCCTTAATAAAAACTTTAGAGAAGAAGACATCTTTTGTACCACATGAATTGGCATAGATCTAGGCACCTTAAATTAATTAGTTGTTCATATATCTTGTTTACTAATAAGGTGGCTAATCCAATAAAATGATTAGTAATGGTATAAATTAGTGTTTTAGTACTATTAGATGTTTGCATGTCATGTTCTATTTTAATAGCATTAAATATTTGAGCTTTAACTTCATTTGTTAAATAAAAATCCCACCAGCCTTTAAGTTGTCTAATAAATCCATTTACTATAAATCTTACTATTTAGGGGTTGGAATTACCTTAGTTTTTGCAGTAGTAGCAAACATTATCATATAATGCAATAGAATAAGAATCTAATTTTCTGACATCGCATCTAAAATCCATTCTACGATACTACTACCTTGTATTGTACATAATTGTACTTAAACTGTTCCATTTCTTAAATTTTCTCCACATAATCTTCGGCCCCTATTTCTTCTTCTATAATTTCTTCCTCTTTTCCTAATATAGAAGCATCCTTTTCTTTTAATCCTAGGTTTTTTAACCTTTTTATTATTTCATTGACTAATTTTATTTTTTCAAGAGTTTTACTTGAAATATTGTAATTTATTTCCTTTGATGACATGGGTTTGAATAAAATCTTTTTTTCCATTTCTGTTTCACCAAATGTTTTTGAGCTTTCTAAGCTCTTTCTTCTATCCTTTCTTTAGCTTTATTAAGCTAATTTCATATAAATTGAAGATAAAGATTAATATAATTTTCTTACTCTATAATAGCATCAATAGACCTCTTTATATAGTGAAGTTATAACTTCACGATTTTTTATTTTTATACTTATTTTAAGTGTAGGTGGGTGAATAGTATTAACCCTTTTTCTTTTTCTTGTAACATATTCTTAATATACTTTTTCAAGAGTCATACATTCCTCAAGGGTAGAAAAATCTGGAAAAGGTCCTTTTCTGAAATTTATACAACTTTTCCATATAAGTGAATATATTTATCAGCCTTGTTTTATTATTATATATCCTATGGCATTTATGTCATATTTTTTGTTCTTTTTTGTTAAAGGTCATAAAAAACCATTTTCTGTTTATTCTATTTTCAGTAGAGTAAACTAACTCTCTTACTTTTTCATTTATCTCATCAACTATTTTTCAGATGTAGAGACACCTATCTTCAACTTGATATCCTGTATAAGAGAGAGAAGGTGACATTGGCCTAGGAACCTGACCAAGTATGTCTAGTGGTTCATTAACCACAGAAGTAGAAGTTGATGGAGGAAAGTCAACATTATACTGAGGTTGATGAATCCATTTTCTTATTCTTTTAATATCTTCCAACTCAATGATTGGTACTGAAGAGGTAGAAAATCTAGGTTTAACCTTTTCTCATCCCTTTTTAAGGTTTAACCTCATATTTCTAGATGGAGCAAATCAGATTTTAACATCCCATCTTGGAACTCAATTACTTCTTCCACTTGTCTATTAACTTATTTAATGGGTTCAATAGCTTTTTCTAATAGTCATATTTTAGGTAATTTAACCTGATCTCATGTTATTGTTTTTAGTAATCATTACATTAGATTTTAATCTATTAGTCAAAAATAAAGTAGTAGTCCCTTGATTAGCATATCTAGCTAGAATCTTTTTAATTCTTGAGATAGTGGTGTTTATAACCTTATAATGTATTCTATAAATAAGGATTAGATTTTTTAGAGCAAGCATCATATCAAATCCTTCAGTTTTAATATCCAAACATAAAGCATGCATCAAATTTGGATTTGATAGTGACAAGGTAATATTAAGGAAATAAGAGAACCAAATAGGTCCATCACTTAAAGTGGATTCAATATTTTAATAAGGAGTTATGGAAACAATTATGTCTTTTATCTCTAACACATATAATTACTGAGTTATTTAACCCAGTCTAGTGGTAGGTTTTAATGCTACTTGTACCATTCCAATATGGATTGTTGGTGTTAGCTGCTAAGCTCTTAAGATAGTGCAAAAAAATCATTATAACCCTAAGTTAAGGGTAAAGTTTCCTTAACAGCTTTAATGACATAATCAACCTTATAAAAGAAACATCCTTGTTTATAATCTTAGGAAGAAGATGAAGAAGGAAAAGCCCATTTTTGTAAGCAATTATTATCTAAATTTTTACTAATTATTATTTTTTAATTCCTAGACAAACTATCACTTATAAATAATCTATTAGGTTTTAGCCTTTCCATTTTGCATTAAATCACTGTTAATATCTTAAACCACAACCTTAAAACACTTAAACATAACTAACATGGGTATAAAGGCAGCACGACTTGGGATTTCAATAATAAGTCACATATAAGATCAATTTTTCTCTAGGAACCTGGCTCTAATACCATTCTTCTCTTGATAGCACAAGATCGCACACAGAGATGTATAGAACACATATGGAAACACATTAATGAAAAGAAGATAATAAAGACAAGAAGAGAATACTTACAAAAATAAAACTTTCATTGAGCACCAAACATTGTTACAAAGGCAGTAGGAGAAAGAGAGGTATTACAAAAGAGGGAAGGGAAAGGCAAATTGGACTCTGCCTCCCTTAGCCTACAGGAGGTTTGTTTATACCTGAAAAAAGGTGATAACCATCATGGGAGGAATCTACTTTTTTAAGTTGAATGCTCCATTATTTTTCACTATCCTTCACTTGTGCTAAAGTAGCTTTTCTCAGAAATAGATGGAAAGGATAGAATAAGGTGAACAAGAGAACAAACTAAGGTGAATAGGGTATAATTGAACTAATTGGAGAACAAAGAGTTAAAAATTTGAAAAAGAACATCCAAGCAAATGAATTTAATGAATTAGACTGATATAAATCAATATAGCAGGTTAAATGTAGTGGACAAACTTGAATGACATGACAAGAAAATAGATGGCAGAATTAAAGTTAACTAAGAAAACTATATTATTATTATGGCCAATATGACCAAAATTTTTAACTTTTATCAATAACTTGAATTTGATGCCTTTTTTTTGTTCCTCTTTTTTTTTCTTATTCCTTTTTTTTTCTTTTTTCTTTTTCTCTTTTGCTCAACACAAAACAACAAATGGAATTGAAAATAACATGTTTTGATAGTTATGATCTCAAAAAATAAGCAAAGTAAGAAGGATTGCAAATGGACAAATTGGTGACTTTGAATGGTTATGCACTTAATAGATAAACTAAATAAAAATAAATAAATCACAAGGTAGTAAATTGAAAAATTAATTGATCGAACCTGATTTAAAACCAAACTCTAATACCAATTGATGTGAAAAACCCCAAAAAGATGTGGCTTAGGGACCCAACACAAGTAAGGAATCAAATAGTAACCAGGAAAGTGAAATCAGACTTTAATAACACAAACCCTAGACCCAACATTAAAAGGAACACAAACCTAGGGTATTTAAGAAGGATATGGATGCCACAATCTAGAAAAGATGGGAATTGGGAGTGATAAGTCAAGTTAATGCCACAAGAAAAGGTACTTCTTAATAAGTTCTTTAGTTCTCAAAAGAACCAAAAAAGAAAATAAATCACAAGGCAACAAACACTTAAAACATTTAATATCTCTATTTTTACTTGGTTGGGATCAGAATTACCTACCTCCTTACTAGAACCCATATTCTTGCTCTTAGATAGCTCAACTTTGGACTTGTAATCAACCTTTTTGTTCCTTTTACTCCAATTTGGCTTCCAAGATGAGGTAGAACCCGAATTCTACCCAAGCCATATGGAACCCTTTCATTTAAGTTGTCTTTCAATTTTCATTGCCATGCGCACCATGTCTTCTACTTCCATGTAGTGTTGTAACTCAACCACATTATCTATATTCTTATTTAGCCCTTGTAAAAATTGAGCTATGGTTGCCTCTCTATGTTTTTTTACATTTTCCCTAATCATAGCAATCACTATCTCTTTGTAGTAGTCCATCACACTTTTGGTGCCCTAAGTGAGCCCTTATAGCCTTTGGTACAAATCTTGTAATAAAGGTTAGGGGTGAACCTCCTCCTTATGATAGCCTTAATCTCCTCCCATGTATCAATAGGCCACTCATGATTCCTTCTCCTAGTCAAAATGAGTTGATCCCACTAAATAGTAGAATATTCAGTAAATTTAATGGTAGCAAGCTTTACCTTTTTCTCCTCGAAATAGTTGTAGCAGTTAAAAACCAATTCAACCTTCTTCTCCCATTTAGGGTACACATCAGGATCATTCTTACCTTGGAATAGAAGATTTTTCATTTTAATGTTGCTCAAATCACAGTCATAGGTATCTTGCCTCCCAAAATCTCTCTGATCCCTTCTATAATTAATAGTTCTCACCACAATAGCTTAATCATCAAATTCATCATCTTTTAAATCATCTTCATGGTCATAAACTTATCTTAATTTCCTTCTTGCATTAGGAACCTCATAGTCCCCATGCCTCCCTTGCAACTCCACTATTGTATTAGCTTGCTCCTTCATCCTCCTTCATGTCATCAAATTTGGTAGTCATGCACTTAAATTGTTATTGCATAGCTTTGATTATGAGGGACATATCACTAACTACCTCTTGAGCTACACCTTTGTCTATGGAAGTTATAGTATTACTTATGCACAAAATAATTAAGATACCTTATAAACACTCCCTTATATGTTTCACTCAAAAGAAAAGATGTCACACTCCCTTGTATTTACACTCTTTATGGAATGTATGTTTCTTGAAAAAGCATATGAAGAATATGCTACAAGAAAAGGAAAAGGTCACCCACTTACACTTAAAAGATGGTGAAGTTATAACTTCAACATATAAAGAGCTACCCTTTACTGGTGTTATTATGAAGCAAGGAAATTATTGAACTAATTTCCAACTCCAAATCACCTTATAAGACCTTGTCAAATTCCTAATTATCCATTGAGTAAGGAAGATGTCATTCATTTACATTAACATGCAATAAAAAAATAAATTTTTTTGAAACTAAACAATAGATTCAAAATAATCTGACCAAGCATAATTTTTTTATCAAAAAAATCTAGATAAAAGACTAAACAAAATTGAACAAAACAAAGTGATCCTCCTCTGACACTTAAACCTTACATTGTCCCAATGTAAGAATTAAATGTAAAAAAGAATAAAGAAAAAAAAACAATAAATCATATGTAAAAACAAAAATAAACATGAAAGGGAGGTGAAAAGCAAATCTAATTCTTGGGTTGCCTCTCCTGTAGCACATATGTTTGATGTCTTTGGCTTGACTAAAAACCATGTTATGAGGTCCTTCTTTTTACAACTCGTATGCAAGATTGAAGAAGGAAATTATTCCTTCTTTGGTTTTTTCTTTTGGATCTGTAATCTTATCAATAAGATCCAATATTAGATTATCTTTTTTTGTAAGGACTAATGAGTCATTACTTTTACATAAACCTTGATAATAGTCGCATCGATTGTCATAACTATTATCAAATTCTTCTTTAGAGGTAATCTCTTAAGCAGGTCTACCTCTAACTTTGATTCCTTAGATTTGTCTTTCGATAAGAAGATATGCATTAATGACCTCTTAAGGTCTTCATCTATTAATAATTCTTGAATTCTCTGTTTCATTTTACATTTATTAGAACAATGCCCTATCTTTTCACACTTATAACAAACTATCATTTTCTTTTTCTTTTCCTTTTTCTATGGAATAGGCCTTTTCTTTTCTTTTGTCTTTCCTTTTTCATTAAAGGATTTCTTTTGTGGTATGAGCTTTTGACCCTTTTTCTTAAATTTTTTAGGATATCTCATAAGTGGATAACCCATTTGTCGACAAAAGTCTCCTATGGCATTTTTTTCCTTGAGTTTTTTCGTTTTGTAGTTCCCTATATAGTTTTATTTCATTACAAAGTTTAACTCCTTCAGCTACCATTTCAGCAGTTAATTCTCCATATGTGTAACTAGAGTAATCAATAACTTTACCATGATAAAATTTTAACCTACCTTTTACTCTTTTAGAAAATAGGGTAGGTAACTTAGACAAAATCTTCTCTTTCCAAAAAATACATTGTTTATCTTCCATAGTAAAAACTTTAGAGAAGAAGACATCTTTATACCACTAAAAGTAGGAATACTATCAAATGTTTGCACACCTTATTCTATTTTAATAGCATTAAATATTTGAACTTTAACTTCATTTGTTAAATAAAAATTCCACTAGCCTTTAAATTGTCTAGTAAATTCGTTTATTATAAATCTTGCTATTTAGGGGTCAGAATTACCTCGCTTAGATTTTGCAGCAGTAGAAAATATCATTATATAATAAGGTAGAATAAGAATATGATTTTCTAACATCCTATTTAAATTTCATTCTACTACACTACTACCATCATATTATATATAATTGTACTCAAACTATTCCTCTAATAAAAGGTTGACTATAGTAGGTTTAGGATAATACAATTTTGTAAGGACTTTATTAAAAGTTATCTTATTAATTTCCATACTTCCTTCTTACTAGAAGATGATGGATCTTTTTGACCTAGGTTTTGTTTTGATAAGAACATTTCTTGAATTTTCTCTATATAATCTTTGACCACTATTTCTTCTTCTATAATTTCTTCCTTTTTTCTAATACAAAAGTGTCTTTTAATTACTTCATCGACTCATTCTATTTTTCTAGGATATTTGCCTGACATATTGTAATTTATTTCCTCTAATGACATAGGTTTGAATAAAATCCTTTTTCCCGTTTCTAGTTTTACCATAGGTTTTAGAGCTTTCTAAGCTACTTCTTCTATCTTTTCTTTAACTCTATTAAGCTAATTTTATATAAATTAAACATAAAGATTAGTTAATTTCCTTAATCCATAATAGCACCAAATTTCATATAGATTGAACATAAAGATTAGTATAATTTCCTTACTCCATAATAGTACCAGTAAAGGGTACCTCTTTATATGGTGAAACTATAACTTCACAATTTTCTATTTTTACACTTAAATTAAGTGTAGGTTAGTGAATACTATTAACCCTTTTTCCTTTTCTTATAACTTATTCTTGATATGCATTTTCAAGAACCATACATTTCTTAGGGGTAAAAAAATTTAAGAAAGGTTTTTTCTTAAGTTTATACACCTTTTTCATATAAATGGATATGTCTACCAGCTCCATTTTATTATTATATATCTTATGACATTTATATCATACTTCTTGTTCTTTTTCATTAAAGGTCATAAAAACCATTTTCTTTTTATACTTTTTTTAAAGGAGTAAAATAGCTCTCTTACTTTTTCATCTATCTCATCAACTATTTCTAAGACATAGAGACTCCATCTTCATCCTAATATCCCATATCAGAGGCAAAAGGAGACCTAGGCCTAGGAACCTGACTAGGCATGTCTAATGGTTCATTAACCATAGAAGTAGAAGTTAACGGAGAGAAGTCAACTCTATACTAGGGTTGACTAACCTATTCTCTTGTTCTTCTAATGCCTTCTAACTTAGTGATTGGTACTAAAGAGGTAGAAAATCTAAGTTTAACCTTTTCTCTTATCTTTTTGAGGTTTAACCTCAAACTTTTAGATGGAGCAAATCAAATTTCAAGATCCCTATCTTGGAATTCAATTACTTCTTCTACTTGTCTATTAACTTATTTAATAGGTTTAATAACTTTTTCTAATACCCATTTTTTAGGTAATTTAACCTAATCCCAAGCTATTGTTTTAAGAATCATTACATTAGATTTTGACCTATTAGTCAAAAATAATGTAGTAGTCCCTTTATCAACATACCTTGCTGGAATCTCTTTAATTCCTAGGAGAGAGGTATTCATAAATTTATAATGTATCCTATAAATAAGGATTAGATTTTCCAAAGTAGACATCATATCAAATCTTTTAGCTTTAATATCCAAATATAAAGCATGCATCAAATTTGGATCTGATAGTGATTGAGTAAAATTAGGGAAACAAGAGAATTAAATAGTCTCATCACATAGAGCAAATTCAATTACTCCTAATAAGGAGTCTTGGAGACGATTATATCTTTTATCTCTAACACATATAATTGCCAAATTATTTAAACCCAGTATAGTGGCAAGTTTTAATGCTACTTGTACCATTTCAATATGGATAAATTTATACTTTTGTTGGTGTGAGCTAATAAGCTCCTAAAATAGCAAAAAGAAATCATTATAACCCTAAGTTAAAGTTAAAGCTTCTTCAACATTTTGAATAACATAATCAACCTTGGAAAAGAAACTTTCCTATTTATAAACATAAGAAGAAGATGAAGGAAGAAGAGTCTAGTTTTGTAAATAATTATTATCTAAATTTTCACTAATTACTATTTCATTACACTTAGAAAAACTATCAATTCTAAAGAATCTATCAGGTCTTAACCTATCAATGCCTCATTCTATCACTCTAAACATCTTAAGCCATAACCCTATACACTTAAACAAAGCTAACATGGGTAAAAAGTCAGTGCGATTTGGGGTTTCAAAAATAAGTCACAAATAAGTTTAAACTATGAATCATTTAGAAGATCAATATTCCTCTAGGAACCTTGGCTCTGATACCATTCATAAGGAGCTAGTAAATATATTCACTTTCATGGAAAAGGTGTATAAATTTAAGAGAAAACCTTTTCCAAATTTTTCTGCCCCTGAGGAATGTATGGTTCTTCAAAAAGCATACCAAGAATATATTACAAGGAAAAAGTGTTAATAGCATTCACCCACCTACACTTCATTTAAATATAAAAAATAGAAGATCGTGAAGTTATATCTTCACCATATAGAGAGGTACCCTCTACTGGTGTTATTATGAAGTAAGAAAATTATTCTAATTTTTATCTTCAATCTATAGGAAATCAACTTAATAGAGTTGAAGAAAAGATAGAAGAAGTAGTTCATAAAGCTCCAAAATGTTTGGTAAAACTGAAAATGGAAAAAAGGGTTTTGTTTAAACCCATGTCATCAGAGGAAATAAATTACAATATGTGAGGTAAAAATCCTAAAAAAGAAAAAAGTAGTTGAAATAATTAAAAGGTTAAAATATCTAGGATTAAAAGAAAGGGACACTTTTGTATTAGGAACAGAGGAAGAAATTACAGAAGAAGAAATAAAGGTTGGAGAATATGTGGAGAAAATTCAAGAATGTTCTTATTAAAACAAAACTTAGGTCAAAAACATCCATCACCTTTTGGTAAGAAGGAAGTATGGAAATTAATAAAATGACATTTAATAAAGTCCCTGCAAAATTGAATTATCTTAGACATGCCCCAATTAACCTCTTATTAGAGGAATAGTTTGAGTATAATTATATACAATACAATGGTAGCAACATCATATAATGGAATTTGGATGGAATATCAAAAAATCATATTTTCATTCTACTACATTATATGATGATGTTTGTTACCACTATAAAAATTAAGAGAGGTAATTCTAAACCCCAAATAACAAGATTTATAACAAATGGATTTACTAGACAGTTTAAAAACTGGTGAGATTTTTATTTAACAAATGAAACTAAAACTCAAATATTTAATATTATTAAAATAGATCAAGGCGTGCAAATATTTGATAGTGTTAATACACTAATTTATACTATTACTAATCATTTTATTGGTTCAGCCACTTTATTGGTAGACAAAATATATGACAACTCATTAATTTAAGGTGTCCAAATCTATCCCAATTTATGTGGTAAAAAGATATCTTCTTCTCTAAATTTTTTACTAAGGAAGATAGCCAGAGTACTTTTTGGAAAGAGAAGTTTGTCTGGGTTACCTACAACCATTTTTTGAAAGAGTAAAAAATAGTTTAAGATCCTATCATGCTAGAGTTATTGATTACTCTAGTTACATATATGGAGAATTAGTTGTTGAAGTGGTAGCTGAAGGAGTTAAACTTTATAATAAATAAAACTATATAGGCAATTGCAAAATGAAGAAACTTAAGGCAAAAGAAATCTTAGGAGACTTTTGTGAACAAATGGGTTATCCACTCATGGGATATCCTAAAAAATTTAAGAAAAAGGGTTATAAATTGATGCAGAAAACCCCAAAAAGACGTGGCTTGGGACCTAACGCACACAAAGAATTAAAGAATAGCTAGAAAAACTAAATCAGACTTTAATAACATAAACCCTAAACCCAATATTCAAAGGAACATAAAACTAGGGTATTTAAGAAGAATATGGATGTCACACTCCAGAAAAGAAAGGAATTGAAAGTGATAAGTCAATTTGAATGTCACAAGACGAAGTACCTCTTGATAAGTTTTTTAGTTCTCAAAAGAACTAAGGGAGAAAAACCCTTACTTTCTATTTCACTCAAAATTGTTTGATTTTCCAGAGCTTACAAGGTGTGTCTATTTATAGGCTAAGATAGCAATTCTAAAGAGGAACAAATTCCTACTTAGGACAAATCCTTATTTAAGAGAAATTCCTATCTAGGGACATTTTCTTACACAAACAATAAACTCCTATTTAAAAATGAATGCTATTACTTAGCCTTGACCCATTAGGTACTCCAATTATATTAATATGACAAGGACTTTCTTTCAAGTTTGAATTCACACCATTTGAAATTTGGTTGGTCTGAATGTCCTTAATCAGCCCATTTAATAGTTCTTTCATCTTTATGGCTCTAACTTGTGTTATTGGGTTTTCTAGAATATGCAATAGACCTCTTGCATCCTTTGAAGCCTTCCGCCCATCACCTCTAAGGTTCTCATCATAAACCTATATCTCAAAAGAAATCCTTTTATGAAAAAGGAAAACCAGAAGAAAAGAAAAGGTCTATTCCACAAAAAAAGAAAAATAAAACAATTGTTTGTTATAAATGTGGAAAGATAGGGCATTACTCAAATAAATGTAAAATGAAATAGAAAATTCAAGAATTATCCATAGATGAAGACTTTAAAGGGTCATTAATGCATATCTTCTTATCAGAAGATGAATATAAGGAATTAGAATTAAAGGTAGATCTACTTAAGGAAGAGACTACCTTCGAAAAAGAATCTAGTAATTGTTGTGATGGTCAATGCAACTATTATTAAGTTTTATGTAAAAGTAATGACTTATTAGTTCTTACAAAATAAGATAATTTGACATTAGATCTTATTGATAAGATTACAAATCCAAAAGGAAAAAGAGAATAGTTAGAAAAATATCTTCATATGTCTTGAACTAAGACTAAGGCTAAAGAACTAAAGGAAGATTACAATTTAAAAATTGTTATTTAGAGAGTTAGAAATAATCATTCTAGTTCAAAAACTAGAAAAATAACAATAGAACCTTCCATTAGAGAGCTTAAAGCTAAAATTAATCAACTAAAAATTAAGATAAAAGGATTGAAAGGAGTATCAATACTAGAATCCATGACCAAAAAGGACGAAGATCCTTCTGATACTCCAAGTACTTCATAAAAAGAAGAATTAAACATTGTCTAATACGTCAACCTAATTGATAGGGTTATTACCCATAAATGGAATACTCAGATTACTGTAATAGTTAATAAAAAATATATCTTTTCTATTGTAGCCTTAATAAATTCTATTGCTGATATAAATTATATTAATAAAGGGATAGCTTTTTCAAATTACTTGTCAAAAATAATAAAAGTGTTAAACACTGCTAACAAAAGCAAGTTTATTATTCAATATAAACTATCTCAAGATGCTTTATGCAATGAAAGAATTTGTTTTGAAATTCCATTCATACTAGTTGAGAACCTATCACAAGGCGTTATTTTTGGAAATCCTTTCATGCATATGTTGTATCTTATCAAGGAGATTAGTGATAAAGGGATTTCCTTAAAAATAGATGGAAAACTTATTATTTTTAAATTTATATCTACTCCTCAGTATAGGGACATAGATTTACTTCAAAAGACAATAAGAAGAAAAGAGAAATTTATTCAATCTCTTCAAAATGAAGAAAAAAAAAACTTACAAGAAAAAAATTAATACTCTTGTTATTCAAGTTAGGATACAAGAAATACAAATAAAGGTTAGAAATGCAAAGATTCCTACTACCTTTTGGAATAGGAAAAAATATATGATAGAACTATCATATGAAGAGACTTTTAATAAAAGTCCAACTCCTACTAAGACCCAATCCATAGCCATGGGGACAAGGTATTTAGAGATCTATTAAAAAGAAATAGATGATCTCTTAAAAAAAGAGTTTATTAGAAAAAGTAATAACCTTTAGAGTTGCCTAGCATTTTATGTTGAGATTGTTGTAAAAGTGAAATGAGGGGTTCCAAGATTAGTTATTAATTACAATCCTTTTAATAAAGCCTTAAGATAGATTAGGTATCATATACCTAATAAGAAAATTTTGCTTAATTGGCCTTATATAGCTTAAATATTTTCAAAATTTGATATGAAATCTAGTTATTGGCAAATCTAGATTCATAAAAAAGATAAATATAAAACAACATTTATAGTACCATTTAAGCATTATGAATGGAATATAATGATTTTAGGGTTAAAAAATGCACCTTCTGAATTTTAAAAAATTATGAATGAAATATTTAATACTTATACAACGTTTACTATTGTTTATATTTATGATGTGTTAATATTCTTTAACACAATAGAAAAATATTTTAAGTATTTAAACTTATTTTTAAAGGTTATTGGAGAAGCTGGATTAACCGTATCAGTTAAAAAGTGAAGTTATTCCAAACCAAGGTTAGATTCCTTGGTCACTTCATTAAAAATGGTGTTATTATTCCTATTGACTGAGCAATCAAGTTTGCTCTAAATTTTCTAATGAAATTAGAGAAAAGCAACAATTGTAAAGGTTTTTAGGATGTTTAAATTATATTTTAGAATTTTATAAGTAATTAGCTTATGATGTTAAGCCTTTATTTGAAAAATAAAAGAAAAATCCTCCTGAATGGATTAATGAGCATACTAAGGTAGTTAAGAAAATAAAATTAAAAACCAAAGAACTGCCATGTTTAACTCTTTCTTATCTAGATACTTTTAAAATAGTTGAAACTAATGCATTAGGTAAAGGTTATGGAGGAATCCTTAAGTGAAGGATTAATTCAAAAGAACAATTTGTTCATTTCACTTTATGAGTTTGGAAAGGAGCTAGAGTTAATTACACTACTATTAAAAAAGAAATTTTAACTATTGTGCTACGTATTAAAAATTTTTAAAGTGATTTGTTAAATAAAAATTTTTTTTTAAGAATTGATCATAAGGCAACAAAGGATGTCCTTAATAATGATGTTAAAGACCTCACCTCCAAACAAATCTTTACAAGTTGGCAAGAAATAATTTATGTGTTTGACATTGATATTGAGTTTATTATAGGAAATTCTAATTCTTTACTAGATTTGCTTAGTCATGAATTTTTACAAGGAACTAGAAAATGAATAAAAAAGCCTCTTATGCAAAGGCCTTAATTCCTAGCAAAGTTAGTTAATTCACTAGCTAAACATGCAGTTGCATAAGAAAAATAAGTTAATAAACTTTGTGATGATGCTTATAAGCGAGTTTTGGATAAATCCATCACTTATCCTTTAATTCCTAAGCATATAAACTTTTATGTGTTATTGAAAATAATTATAATCAGCTCAGACCTAATCATGTTGCACTATCTTATCTTAAAGATGATATGCATCCTCAAACTAATGTAAAGGATTGCCTATATTATTAATAGATACTTCACAAAATAGCTTGGTGGCTATTAAACCTATAGAAAGAGGATTTAGAAGTGGATCTAGTTATGGCTTTAAAGATTAGGCCTATGCTAAATTTAAGGTAAAGAAAATTCTTTATCTTAAAGAATGGCAGGCTGATCTCTTTGGTTACTGCAAATTAAAAGAATGGTGGGAGGTTAAAGCCTACAAGTACTTCAATTATATTGAAGCCTGGGAAAAAGCCTTATTATATGAAAATAGGAAGAGAAAATTCAGTTATTTCATTCAAATACATCTTCTGAATGACCCAAAAAGATTTCTAAATTGGTTTAAAACCTGGTTTTTTAAAGTAGGGCTTACATTATTTGACTTTACCTCTTAAAGTAAGAACTGTTTATAAACAATTTTGCATAGCAAACAAAGAAGTTAAAGACCCCTTATTAATATTTGCAACCCGGTATCGTGTTCTACGGATTATTAAATGGAACTATACCATTTTGGCTAACCAAGCTAATATCTTAGATGTAGACATTAAACATGTGTCATGGGTTGCAAGACAGATTAATATCCGATGATGGGAAAATTTTGACTTTTTTTATGATGGAGTCTTTAGAGGAAAAGGAATTATTTGTATAAATGGACTTAAGGCTCCACCACCAAAGTTGACTCCCACTAGTCGTGAGGAGATATTAAAGACTTTAATCTAATCTATATCAAAAGAGAGGTTATTAGAAATGAAGGCTAATTTGCTTTAACTTGATGAAGACACTCAAGCCGACCAAGCAAAAAGTAGTCAAAAAGCACCTCAATGATGGAATTATGCAAGATTCTCAAGACCGATATGAGTTGTGAAGAGAATAAAGACAAAACCACTTTTGGTGGACAAGATGAAATGGGCCAACTTTAATAAAGCTACTTTAGTACAAGTGGAGGATAGTGAAAAATAATGGAGTATTCCACTTAAAAAGGTAAATTCCTCCTATGATGGTTATCACTTTTTTTCATGTATAAGTAGACCTCTCATAGGCTAAGGGAGGTAGAGTCTAATTTGCTTCTCCCTCCCTTTTTTGTAATCTCTCCTCCTCTCCTCCCCCCTTTGTAACAAAAACTTGTGACAACATTTGGTGTTTAATGAAAGCTTTATTTCTATAAGTATCCTTTTCTTGCCTTTATTAACTTCTTTTCATTTGTGTATTTCTATACATGTTCTATACATCTTTCTGTTTAATCCTATGCTATTAAGACAATCACACTTTTAGACAAGTGGAAGAAGTAATTGAATTCCAATATGGGGATGTCAAAATCCAATTTGGTCCATCTAAAAGTGTGAGTTTAAACCTCGAAAAGGGAAAAGAAAGGTTAAACCTAGAGTTTTTACCTACTTAATACCAATCACTAAGTTGGAAGGTATTAGAAGAATAAGAGCATAGGTTAGTCAACTAATAAGAACCTTAGAGATGATGGGTGGAAGGCTTTAAAGGATGCAAGAGGTCCATTGCACATTCTAAAAGGCCTAATAACATGAGCTATACCAAAATGATGAAAGAAGCACTAAATAGGCTGCTTGAGGATATTCAAGTCAACCCAGTTACAAATGGTGTAAATTCAAGCTTGGAAGAGAGTTAAGGCTTTATTAATATGATTGGAGTACTTAATAGGTCAAGACTAAGTAATAACATTCACTCTTAAATTTTAGTTTATCCTAAATAAGTGATTGTATGAAAGTGAGTTTTCTATGTAAGAATTTTTCCTACATTGGAATTCCTCCTAAATAAGGATTTATCTTAAATAGGAATTTATGCCTCTTTAGGATTGTTATCTTAGCCTATAAATAGACACCTTGTTGTATGCTCTAAAAGATCAAACAACTTTGAGAGAAATAAAAAGCATAAGTTTTCTCCTTTGGTTCTTTTGAGAATTAAAGAACTTATTAAGAAGTACCTCTTTTTATGGTGTTCAACTTGATTTATCACTCCTAATTCCTTGCCTTTTTGGAATATGGCGTTCATATCCTTCTTAAATACCCTAACTTCATGCTCCTTTGAATGTTGGGTCTAGGGTTTGTGTTATTATAGTCTAATTTAGCTTTCCTGGATGTTTATTGATTCCTTGTATGTGTTGGGTCCCTAATCCATGTGTTATAGGGTTTTCTGCATCATCAACCCTAGTATAAAGTTGACTTTCCTCCATCAACTTCTGCTTCTGTGGTTAATGAACCACTAGACACACTTGGTTAGGTTCCTAGGCCTAGGTCTCCTCTCTTTGATATGGGATATCAAGATGAAGATAGGAGTGTTTATGTCCTAGAAATAATTAATGAGATAGACAAAAAAGTAAGAGAGTTATTTTACTCTTTTGAAAATAGTATAAAAAGAAAATAGTTTTTTTTATGACCTTTAATGAAAAAGAACGAGAAGTATGGTGTAAATGCCATAAGATATATAATAATCAAATGGGGCTATTAGACATATTCACTTATATGGAAAAGGTGTATAAACTTAAAAAAAACAAAAGCAAAAAAAAACCTTTCCCTAATTATTGTACCCCTTAGGAATGCATGGTTCTTGAAAAAGCATATCAAGAATACATAAAGGAAAAAGGGTTAATAGTATTCACCAACTTGCTTTTAATTAAAGTATAAAAATAAAAGATCGTGAAGTTATAATTTCACCTTATAAAGAAGTACCCCCTACTAGTGTTATTATGGAGCAAGAAAACTCTACTAATCTTTATCTTCAATCTATTGGAAATTAGTTTAATAAAGTTGAAGAAAAGATAGAAGAGGTAGCTTAGAAAACTCTGAAACTTTTGGTGAAACTAAAAATGGAAAAAACATGTCATGAGAGGAAATAAATTACAATATGTCAGGTAAAAATTTTGAAAAAAAATAGAATTAGTTGATGAAATAATTAAAGTTAAAAACTTAGGATTAAAAGAAAAAGATACTCTTGTATTAGGAAAAGAGGAAGAAATTATAGAAGAAGAAATAGAGGCTAAAGATTATATGGAGAAAATTCAAGAAATGTTCTTATCAGAACAAAACCCAAGTCAAAAGTATTCATCACCTTTTAATAAAATGGAAAATATGGAAAATAATAAGATAACTTTTAGTAAACTCCATGCAAAATTGTATTATCCTAGGCCTACCCTAGTTAACCTCTTATTAGAGGAACAATTTGAGTATAATTATATACAATACAATGGTAGCAACATTGTAGAATGGAATTTAGATGGAATATTAGAAAATCAAAATTTCATCCTACTACATTATATAAAGATGTTTGCTACTGCTGCAAAAACTAAGGGAGGTAATTCTGAATCTCACATAGATTTATAATAAATGGATTTACTGGACAGTTTAAAAGCCGGTGGGATTTTTATTTAACAAATGAAGGTAAAACTCAAATATTTAATTTTATTAAAATAGAACAAGGTGTGCAAACATTTGATAGTGTTAATACACTAATTTATATTATTACTAATCATTTTATTGGTTTAGCCATCTTATTGGTAGACAAGGCATATGAACAACTCATTAATTTGAGATATTTGTATTTATCCATTTTAGGTGGTACAAAGATGTCTTCTTCTCTAAAGTTTTTACTAGCAAAGATAGCTAGAGTTTTTTCTGGAAAGGGATGTTTTTGTCTATGTTACCTACCATATTTTCTAAAAGAGTGAAAAATAGGTTAAAATCCTATCATGGTGGAGTTATTGGTAACTCTAGTTACACATCTAAATAATTAGTTGCTAAAATGGTAACTAAAGGAGTTAAACTTTGTAATGAAATAAAACTACATAGGCAATTGCAAAATGAAAAGCCTTAAGGCAAAAAAGCCTTAAGAGACTTTTTGTGAACAAATGGGTTATCCACCTATAAGATATCATAAAAATTTTAAGAAAAAGGGTTATAAACTCATACCTCAAAAGAAATCCTTTTATGGAAAAGGAAAATCAAAAGAAAAAAAAAAGGTATATTTCATAGAAAAAGAAAAAAAAAATGATTGTTTGTTATAAATGTAGATAATAAGGCATTATTCTAATAAATGTAAAATGAAACAGAAAATTTAAGAATTATTAGTAGATGAAGATCTTAAAAGGTCATTAATGCACATATCTTCTTATGAAAAGATAAATCTAAGGAATCAGAGTTAGAGGTAGACTTACTTAAGGAAGAGACTTCCTCTAATGAAGAATTTGATAATAGTTGTGATAGTCAATGCAACTATTATCAAATTTTATATAAAAGGAACAACTTATTAGTCCTTACAAAAGAAGATAATCTGATATTGGATCTTATTGATAAGATTATAGATCCAAAAGAAAAAAGAGAAAAGTTAGTAAAATATTTTCATCTATCTCAAAATGAGGCTACTATTAAAGAACTAAAGGAAGATTACAATTTAAAAATTGTTATTCAAAGAGTTAGAAATAACCATTCTAGTCTAAAAATTAGAAAAACAACAATAGAACTTTCTATTACAGAACTTAGAGCTGAACTTAATCATCTAAAAGTTGAGATAAAAAGATTGAAAGAAAAAGTATCAATATTGGAATCTACGACCAAGAAAGACAAAGATCCTTCTAATACTCTAAGTACTTCTTTAAAAGAAGACTTAAGCACCCTTCAATATGTCAACCTAATTGATATGGTTATTACCCATAAATGGCATACTTAGATTTTTGTAGTAGTCAATAAAGAATATATCTCTTATACAGTAACCTTAATAGATTCAAGTGTTGATATGAACTATATTAATGAAACAATAGTTCCTTCAAGATATTTTTCAAAAACAACAGAAGTGTTAAATAGTACCAATAAAAGCAAGCTTATTATTAAATATAAACTTTCTCAAGTTGCTATATGTAATGAAAGAATTTGTATTGAAATTCCATTTGTACTTGTTAAAAACTAATTAAAAGATGTTATTTTAGGAAATCCTTTCTTGTATATGTTGTATCCTATTGAGGAGATTTGTGATAAAGGTAGTTCCTCATAAATATATGGAAAACTTATTATTTTTAAATTTATATCTACTTCTCAATATAGGGAGACATAATTACTTCCAAAAACAAGAAGAAGAAAAGAGAGATTTATTCATTCTCTTCAAAATGAATTTGAAAATAAACACTTATAAGAAAAAATTAATATTCTTGTTATTCAAGTTAGGATATAGGAAATTCAAAAAAGGTTAGAAACATTAGTAATCTATGTAGAGATTCCCATTGCCTTTTGGAATAGGAAAAAACATGTGATAGAATTGTTATATGAAGCAACTTTTAATGAAAGTCAAATTCCTACTAAGGCCTGACTCATAGTCATAGGGACAATGCATTTAAAGATTTGTAAAAAAGAAATAAATGATCTCTTAAAAAAAAGGGCTTATTAAAAAAAGTAATAGCTCTTAGAGTCACCTAGCATTTTATGTTAAAAATGCTGCAGAAGTGGTTTGAGGGGTTCCAAAATTAGTTATTAATTACAAACCGTTAAATAAGACCTTGAGATAGATTAGGTATCCTATACCTAATAAGAAAGATTTGCTTGATAGGCTTTATGCAGCCTAAGTATTTTCAAAATTTTATAAGAAATCTAGTTATTAGTAGCTCTAGATTCATAAAAAAGGACAAATATAAAACAACATTTATAGTACCATTTAGGCATTATATTGCTATGTAATGTTTTTTTAGTTAAAAATGTACCCTTTAAATTCCAAAAGATTATAAATGAAATATTTAATACTTATACAACATTTACTATTATTTATATTAATAATGTGTTAGTATTCTCTAATGTAATAAAAAAAATTTTAAGCATTTAAACCTATTTTCAAAGGTTATTGAAAAGGTTGGATTAGTCGTATCAGTGAAAAAGATGAAGTTATATCAAACCAGAATTAGATTACTTGGTCACTTCATCGAAAATGATATTATTATTCCTATTGACTGAGTAATTGAGTTTGCCTCTAAATTTCCTAATGAAATTGGAGAAAAGCAACAATTGCAAAGTTTTTAAAGATGTTTAAATTATATTTTAGAATTTTATAAGTAATTAGCTTATGATGCTAAATCTTTATTTGAAAGATCAAAGAAAAATCCTCCTGAATGGGTGGATGTGCATACTAAGGTAGTTAAGAAAATAAAATTAAAAACCAAAAAATTGCCATGTTTAACTCTTCCTCATCCTGATACTTTTAAAATAATTGAAATTGATGCATCAGATAAGGGTTATGGAGGAATCCTTAAGCAAAGGATTAATTCAAAAGAACAACTTGTTTGTTTCACTTCAGGAGTTTGGAAGAAAGGTAAAGTTAATTACTTTACCATTAAAAAAGAAATCTTAGCTATTGTGCTATGTATTCAAAAATTTGAAAGTGATATGTTGAATCAAAAATTCCCTTTAAGAATTGATTGTAAGGCAACAAAGGATGTCCTTAGTGAAGATGTTAAAAACCTTTCGTTCAAATAAATCTTTGCAAGATGGCAAGGAATACTTTTTATGTTTGACTTTGATATTTAGTTTATTAAAGGAAATTCTAATTCTTTACTAGATTTCCAAACTCGTGAATTTTTGTAGGGAACTAGAAAATGAGTAAAAGGTTGTTAATTTACTAACTAAAGGGGCAGTTGTATGAGAAAAAGAAGTTGATAAACTTCACGATGATGCTTATGAGCAAGTTTTGGATAAATCCATCACATATCCTTTAATTCCTAAGCATATAAGCTTTTTATGCTCAGCTCAAACCTAACGGGGTAACATGGTTTTATCTTAAAGATGAAATGTATCCTTAAAATAATGTAAAATATTGCTTATATTATCAATAAATACTTCATGAAATAGGCTTGGTGGCTATTAAACCTATAAAAAGAGGATCTAGAAGTGGATCTGGTTATGGCTTTATAGATTAAGCCTTTGCTAAATTTAAGGTAAAGAAAATTCTTTATCCAAAAGACTAGCAAATGGATCTCTTTAGTTACCATGAATTAAAAGAATGAAAGGTTGAAACCTATAATTACTTGGATTATGTCGAAGTATGGGGAAAAGCCCTATTATATGAAGACAAGTAGAGAAAATTAAATTGGTTCATTAAAATACATCTTCCTAATGACCCAAAAAGATTTCCAAATTGGTTTAAAATCTGGTTTTTTAAGTGGGGCTTACATCATTTGACTTTACCTTATAAAGTAAGAATTATTTATGAATAGTTTTGTGTAACAAACAAAGTGGTTAAAGACCCCATATTAATGTTTGCAGCCTGGTATCATGTTCTATAGATTATTAAATGGGACTATACCTTTATGGCTAAACAAGATAATATCTTAGATGTGGACATTAAACATGTGTCATGGCTAGCAAGATAGATTAATATCCAATGATGTGAAAAATTTGACTTTCTTAATGATGGAGTCTATACAATAAAAGGAATTATTTGTATAAATGGACCTAAGGCTCCATCACCAAAACTAACCCCCACTTGTCCTGAGGAGATATTAAAGACTTTAATGGAATTTGTATCAAAAGGGAGGTTATTAGAAATGACAGTTAATTTACTTCAACCAAATGAAGACATTAAAGCCGACCAAGTAGAAAGTAATCAAAAGCACCTTAATAATGATATTATGTGAGATTCCCAGGACCCATATGAGTTGTGAAGGGAAGAAGGACAAAACCACTTTCAGTGGACAAGATGAAATGGACCAACTTTAATAAAACTACTTTAGCACAAGTGGAAGTAGTGCAAAATAATAGAGCATTCCACTTGAAAACGTAGATTCCTCCCATGATGGTTATCACTTTTTTCCATGTATAAATTGACCTCCTTGTAGGCTAAGGAAGGCAAAGTCCAATTTGCTTCTCTCTCCCTCTTTTGTAATATTTCTCCTCCTCCTCCTCCTCCTCCTCCTCCTCCCTTCATAACAAAAACTTGTAACTACATTGGTGTTCAATGAAAACTTTATTTTTATAAGTATTCTCTTCTTGCCTTTATTATCTTCTTTTCATTAGTGTGTTTCTATTTGTGTTCTATACATCTTTGTGTGTGATCCTGTGCTATCAAGATAAGAATATGGTGTGGTTGCCAGGAAATGAACTTATGGGCTCATCCTTTGAACTTAGAAAAAAAGCTAATCAAGATTGGTGACTCCTTTATTTAATGGAATTCAATTGATTTAAAGTGTCAAAGTTGTAATGATGTGTTTACCACAAATGACCATTTGTTTGATGGAATTTAATGGATTAAGTGTGCCAAGTGAGTCTTATTAGAGGCAATGATGCCATTATATCCAGTAATTTTTCTTTTGATATAAACTCCATCAAGGTTTTGAATAATTGTTTTAGATTACCAAATACCTAGAGTCCCGATGAAGCCTTTAGACCATTTAGGCTTATTATCCCCTTGGCTGTTTAGACACCATCTTTAAAGAAGTTAAAACTTTTCCCACTAACAAATATTAATTCAATTTTTAGTAGACATGAAAGTTAATTTTGTGATTAGCTTTTGAGTATGACTCCTTGCAAGGAAAGCTTAAGTCTTATTAATAGGAAATGAAGTTACAAGCACTTCCATTAGGAATTAAACAATTCTAACCCGGTAAGAAAAAGTAATCAAGAACAATGATTACTTTTTTTACTAGAATTCAATGGGTTTTAATGCCAAAGTTATAATGGCATGTTTATTGTAATAAATGAACATGAAAGTTAATTTCATGAATATTTTGTACATAACTCTTGCCAAAGAAAGGCGGAATCTTGTTAGCAGTAAATGAAGTTATAGGCTATTTCTTTAAGAATTGAACAATTCTAACCTGGTAAGAAAAGGTAATCAAGAACAATGACTGCTTTCTTTGATAGAATGAAGTTCCCAACTTCACCCTAGGATCTACTAGTTTGTAATACTAAGAGGGGGGTGAATTAGTATCACCACAATTTGCAATTCGCAGGAAAGTGAACAACTTCAATCTCTTCTTAAAAGCAAACTCTTTCTCAGATTCGACTAAGATATATCTATTGCTACCTACTAATCACAATAGTCCCCAAAGTTACCTTTCAAACACCTTGCCTAATAGACAATTCAGATGTTCTTGTTTAGATCTTCGTTAGGTTATGGTTTGGCTGATACTTTAGCTGCGTTCACAACTCAATTCAAAACACAGAACGTAAAGCAAATTAAGGACACACGAGATTTATGTGGTTCCGTCAACGTGACATACATCCACGGTGGTAGGGACTCTCCCTTACTGAGACTATCCACTATACTTGAGAATTCTAGTTACAATGGATGTCTTAATCTTCTGCTCCTTTCACTATTGCAATTACTAAGCAAGTACAATACAAAGAGTGTCACTTACTGTGTCTACCCTTCTTCTAGCTTGTCTTGCCTCTGTTGAATTGAAAGGCTGCTCCACTGTCGCTTAGAAGTTCACCGCAACGCTCTCTAACCTCTCTTGAAGACATCTGGAAATACATTGAGTTCTTTCCGATGCTTTGCCAAATTCCTTCTCTAGGTTGTTTCACACAACTCCTACTTTCACCGACTCACGGTTTCACAGCTTGCACTCAAGCTTCTGGTCTGCCCCATGCTTCTGATCAGTCACGCTGTTGCACGTTCTGGTCTCACGCTTCTGGTCTGCTGTTTCACGTCTCTTAGCCTGCCTCAGGCTACTGGTTTTTCTGGTTCACGTCTCTCGCCCTGCCTCACGCTTTTAGTCTGCTGTCTTCTCTTCCGGGTGGTCTCACGGATACCAGGTCTGCTGTCTTCTCTTCTGGGAAGTCTGTTTCTTATTTCTCCTCTTGCTGGTTGTGCGTTTCTGGTTTGCTTGCAGGATGTGTTTCTGGTTTGCTTGCAGGATGTGTTTCTGGTTTGCTTGCAGGAGGCGTTTTTGGTTTGCTTGCAGGAGGAGTTTCTGGTTTGCTTGCAGGAGGTCGCACGTTCTGGTTTGCTCTCCCGGTGGTGATGTTTCTGGTTTGCTCTCCCAGTGGTGTTGTTTCTGATCTCTTGCCGTTCTGCTCTCTCTTCCTTTTTGGCCGGTTGTTGTAGGGTTGCTGTTTTTTCAATTGTGTTGGCCCTCTGTCCTAGTTTGTCTTCCAATGCCTTTATATACTCTCTTCCATGGAACCTTAATAGGGCTTACATGGCGGATTTACTTTCTTGCCCTTCCATGTGACTTTACTCTCTTGCACACTTAACCCTAGTTGACAACAATTACAACCCATACAAGGCTGTGGGAGCAACATAGAATTTAATGGATTTAGATGCCAAAGTTGTAATGGCATGTTTCTTGTAATGAATGTATTGTTTGGGGTAGACATGAAGTTAATTTCATGATTATGTTGTGTGTATGACTCCTTGCAATGAAAGGGGAAGCCTTGTTAGTAAGAAATGAAATTACAATCTTTTCTTTTAGGAATTGAATCATTCAAACATAGTAAGAGAAGGTAATCAAGAATATTGACTACTTTTGTTGATGGAATTAATGGATTTAGATGCCAAAGTTGTAATGACATGATTGTCACAATGAATGTATTGTTTGGCATAGACATGAAAGTTAATTTTGTGAACATTTTGTGTGTATGACTCCTTATGATACGGAAAACCCTAAAAAAATGTGGCTTAGGGACCTAACGCACACAAGGAATCAAAGAACAATTAGGAAAGCTAAATCAGACTTTAATAACATAAATCCTAGAACCTACATTCAAAGGAATACAAACCTAGGGTATTTAAGAAGGATATGGACACCACACTCCAAAAAAGAAATGAATTGGGAGTGATAAGTCAATTAGAACACCATAAAAAGAAGTACTTCTTGATAAGTTCTTTAGTTCTCAAAACAACCGAGGGAGAAAAATCCTTACTTTCTATTTCACTCAAAATTGTCTGATTTTCTAGAGCTTACAAGAGGTGCCTATTTATAGGTAAAGATAGCAATCCTAAAGAGGCACAAATTCCTACTTAAGAAAAATCCTTATTTAAGTTGAATTCCTATCTAAGGACAAATTCTTACATAAATAATAAACTCCTAATTAGGAGTGAATGCTATTACTTAGCCCTGACCCATTAAGTACTCCAATCATATTAATAAGGCCTAAACTCTCTTTCAAGCTTGAATTCGCACCATTTGAAACTTGGTTGGCCTAAATGTCCTTAATTAGCCCATTTAGTGCTTCTTTCATCTTTCTAACTCTAGCTCGTGTTATTAGGTCTTATGAAATGTGCAATGGATCTCTTCCATCCTTTGAAGCCTTCTGCCCATCACCTTTAAGGTTCTCATCACTTTATCTATCCATATTGGAGGATCCTTCGAAGTCTCTCATCTAAGGGTTTAACATCATAAGCTAAATTTTGATAAAATTTGGAAATATAATTTAGACTTCTTAAAAATTGTTGCAACAGTTATTTGTCTCCTATTTTATTATGAAATTTTGAGGCAAATTCAATTGCTCGATCAATAGGAATGATAGTTCCATTTTCCATGAAGTGACCAAGAAATCTAATCTTGTTTTGGCATAACTTTATCTTTTTGTTTGATATTGCTATCCTAGCTTTTTCCATAGTATCTATAAAGATTTTTAAATGTTTAAAGTGTTGTTCAATGGTATTAGAAAAGACTAATACATCATTGAAATAAACAATGATAAATGTTGAATAACCATTAAATATTTTATTCATACGTTTCTAAAATTCAAAAGAAGCATTTTTTAATCCAAATGGCATAACATTCCATTCATAATGTCTGAATGGAACTATGAAGGCCATTTTGTATTTTTCTTTTTCATGAATTTGGATTTGCTAATAACTATATTTCATATCAAATTTTGAAAATATCTTAACTCCATAAAACCTATTTAGGAAATCCTTTTTATTAGGCATTGGATTTTTAATCCATTTCAAAATCTTATTTAATGTTTTATAATTGATAACTAATCTTAGAATACCTCTTTCCAATTTAGCCACATTTTCAACATAAAAGGCTAGACAACTCCATGAACTCTAATAAGTCCTTTATTTAAGAGATTTTTTATTTCTCTCTTACAAATCTCTAAGTGCCTTGGTTTCATAACTATAGGCTTGGCCTTTATAGGAATTTGACTTTCATTAAAAGTCTTCTTATAAGGTAATTTTACTATATGCTTTTTCTTATTCTACAAGCAATGGGAATTTTGGAGCAAATTAAAGTCTTCATTTTCTCGTATTTTTGGCATCTTAGCTTGAATAACAGGAGTATTAATTTTTTTTATTTATGTTTTTATAAATAATTTCATCATGAATAGGTTAAATAAATCTCTATTTTCTCCTCATTTTTTTTATGAAGTATATCTATCTCTCTATATTGAGGGATAGACACAAATCTAAAGCTAATAAGCTTTTCATTAATCTTTACATAAATCCCTTCATCATTAATTTCCTTAATAGGATATAACATATGCAAGAAGAGATTACCCAAAATAACATATTATGAGAGGTTTTTAACCATAACAAAAGGAATTTCAATACATATTCCCTCATTACATATAACAACTTGTGATAGTTACATTTAATAACAAGATTGCTTTTGGCTACAGTGTTTTACACTTCAATAGTTCTAAAAAAGTATTTTGAAGGTATTATTCTTTCATTAATGCAATTTATTCATCTTTGTGCTTGGATTAATTAAGACTATAGTAGAAAAGATATATTCTCTATTAATTACTACTGTGATCTTTGTTAGACATTTATGAATAATGACCCTATTAATAAGGTTAACATACTGAAGATATTTTAACTCTTTTTCTATTAAAGAGTTATCTTGTATGTCTAAGCTAATTAATCTCAACTTTTAATTTGTTAACAAATGGTTCTTCTTTAGCCTTTAAGCTAGACTATCTTTCTTTTATTTGTTGTATAACAATTTTTAAACTATGGTTTTATGCTAGTTTACTAATCTTTTGATTAGCGTTTTCTTTAACAAGATGTAAATATTTTTCTAACTCATCTCTTTTTTATTTCCCATGCTTCAATATAATCAAAATAATTATAGGATTTAACCTTCCACCATTCTTTGAGATCCTAGGTAGCAAATAAATTTCCTTGCCAATTGTTAGGAAAAAGAATTTTCTTTATCTTGAACTTGGCATATGCCTATTCTTGATAGTCATAGCCTACTAGCACTTCTTTTTATAGGTTTAATAACCACTAAATCTGTTTCATGTAGAATTTGTTGATAATACGAGCAATTCTTCATGTTAGTATAAGGATACATGAGGATTTGCTACAAGGTTATGAATACCACTGTTCAAGCAAAAGAAATGTCATGTTTAAATATTTCCCATCTTGATGCTTTTGAAATCATGAAAACAGATGCATTGGATAAGGATATGGTGAAATTTTGAAAAAAAATTCATTCCCAAAAATAGCTCATTAGAATTAATTATTCTACTATCAAAAAAAAATTTTTTTGCTATTGTTTTATACATTTAAAAATTTGAAAACGATTTGATAAATAAGAAATTTCTTTTTTGTATTGACTGCAAAGCAATAAAAGATATACTTACAAAAGATGTTAAAAACATAACCTCTAAGCAAATCTTTACTAGATGGCAAGGAATTCTATCTATATTTGATTTTAATATAGAGTTTATTAATGGAACAACAAACTCTCTCACTGATTTCCTAACTTATGAGTTTTTGTAAGGGTTTGGATGAGTAAGAGACCCTTAATACAAGGGCTGCAATCCCCAACCAAGTCAATTATTTCACCGACTAAGGATGCCTTAAGTTTAAAACCAATAAAGTTGATAAACTTTGAGAAGACACTTATGATTGAGCTTTGGATAAAACCTTAACATGTTCTTTAATTCCAAAGCACATTGACTTTTTATATGCTATTGAAAATAATTATACTCAATTTCGACATGATGAGGTCGCTAGATTTTATTGTAAAGATATGTATCCTGATATTAACATAAAGGGTTAAGAACCTATTGTAGGATGTTATTTTGGAAAATCCTTTCTTACACATGTTATGTCCTATTAAGGAGATTAGTGATAAAGAGATTTTCTTAGAAATAAATGGAAAGTTTATTAGTTTTAAATTTATATCTATTGCTTAATATAGGGAGATAGATTTGCATTAAAAAACAATCAAAAGAAAGGAGAGATTTAGAAACAAGAAATACAAAGAAATTTAGAAACAATACTTTGTGCTAAGATTTCTATAGCTTTTTGGAATGCAATTTAGGTTATAATGCTAAAATTGATGTAGAACAAATAAGAAAAGTAAGGAACTAATAGGAATTCTATGGAACTAAGTGAGGAACACTCCATAGCACTACTCATTGAGCAATATGAGACATAAAAGGGCAATAAAATAACTTTATTACTTTTAGCTCTATTTATTTATGGAACTAAATGAAATGTGATTAGTGCACTTTTTTCCATGCTTCAATATAGTCAAAATAATTATAAGATTTAACCTTCAACCATTCTTTGAGATCTTAGGTGGCAAATAGATCTCCTTGACAATTTTCAAGATAAAGAACTTTCTTTATCTTAGACTTAGCATACACCTATTCTTTATAATCGTAGCCTATACTAGTACCTCTTTCTATGGGTTCATTAACCACTAAAGGAACTATCCTTTCATTGATACAATTCATATTAGCATCTGAATCAATTAAGGTTATAGTAAAGAAGATATACTCCTTATTGACTACTACAGTAATCTCAGTATGCCATTTATAGGTAATATCAATTAAGTTGACATATTAGAGGGTGCTTAATTTTTCTTTTAAAGAAGTATTTGGAATATCAAAAGGATTTTTTTCCTTTTTCATTACCAATTCTAGTACTAATATCCTTTTTATTCTTTCATTTCAATTTTAACTAATTAATTTTAGTTTTAAGCTTTCCAATAAAAGGTTTTATCGCTACTTTTCTAGTTTTTGTACTATAATGGTCATTTCTAATTGTAAGAATAATATTTTTAAATTATAATCTCTTTTTGATTCCTAACCCTAATCTTGTTTTGAGATAGACGAGGATATTTCTCTAATTGTTCTAGTTTTTCTTTTGGATCTATAATTTTATCAATAAGATCCAATATTAGATTATCTTCCTTCGTAAGGACTAATAAGCTTTTACTTAAAACTTGATAATAGTTGCACTTATCATTATAACTATCACCAAACTCATCTTTAGTGGTGGTATCTTCCTCAAAAAGATCTATCTTCAAATTTGGTTCTTTAGATTTATCTTTTGATAAAACAATATGCATTAATGACCTATTTGTCTTCATCTATAGTTAATTTTTGAAAATTTTGTTTCATTTTACATTTATTAAAATAATGTCTTATCTTTCCACATTTATAGTAGACAACTATTTTCTTTTTTTCTTTTCTTTTTTTTTTTGCTATAGAGTTGGCTTTTTCTTTTCTTATGATTTGTCTTTTTCACAAAAGGATTTCTTTTGAGGTATGAGTTTATAACTCTTCTTTCAAAACTTTTTAGGATATTTTATAAGTGGATAACCCATTTGTTCACAAAAATTTCCTAAGGCTTTTCTGCCCTGAATTTTCTCATTCTATAACTGCCTATGCAATTTTATTTCATTACAAAGTTCAACTCTTTTAGCTACCACTTTAGCAGCTAACTCTCCATAGGTGTAAATGGAGTAATCAATAACTCCACTATAATAAGATTTTAACCTATTTTTTACTCTTTTAGCAAATAGGGTAAGCAACCCAAATAAAAAATTTTCTTTTCAAAAGATTCTTTGGCTATCTTCCCTAGTAAAAACATTAGAGAAGAAGACATCTTCATATCACCTAAAGTGGGATAGATTCAGACACCTTAAATTAATGAGTTGTTCGTATGTCTTATCTACCAATAAGGTAGCTAAACTAATAAAATGATTAGTAATTGTAAAAATTAGTGTATTAACACTATCAACAAATTGCATTTTTTGCTTTATTTTTACAACATTAAATATCTAAAATTTAACTTTATTTGACAAATAAAAATCTCACCAACTTTTAAACTATCTAGTAAAACCCATTTACTATAAATCTTACAATTTAGGGGTTAGAATTACCTCCTTTATATTTTATAGCAGTAACAAATATCATCATATAATAGAGTAGAATAAGAATCTAATTTTCTAACATTCCATCTAAATTTCATTCTATGATATTATTACCATCATATTATACATAATTGTACTTATATTGTTCCTCTAATAAGAGGTTGATTGGAGTAGGTCTAGGATAATATAGTTTTGTAGGGACTTCATTAAAAGTCATTTTGTTAATTTTCATTCTTTCCCTTTGATATGAAGGTGATGTGATAAGAACCCTAAAGAGGATGGGTGGAAGGCTTCAAAGGATGCAAGAGGTCTATTGCACATTATAGAAGGC
Organism: Bruguiera hainesii; assembly: GCA_023213295.1. NCBI lineage: Eukaryota > Viridiplantae > Streptophyta > Magnoliopsida > Malpighiales > Rhizophoraceae > Bruguiera > Bruguiera hainesii. The sequence goes on from JAHOYR010000005.1 coordinate 3,845,489, forward strand.
CTAATAACACGAGTTAGAGCTCAAAAGATCAAAAAACCACTAAATGGGCTGATTGAGGACATTTAGACCAACCCAACTACAAATGATGTGAATTCAAGCTTAGAAGAGAGTCAAGGCCTTATTAATATGATTGGAGCACTTAATGGGTCTGGACTAAGTAATAGCATTCACTCCTAAATAGTAGTTTATCCTAAATAAGTGATTGTATAACAGTGAGTTTTTTATGCAAGAATTTGTCTTAGATAGGAATTTCTCTTAAATAAGGATTTGTCCTAAATAGGAATTTATGCCTCTTTAGGATTGCTAACTTTGCCTATAATTAGGCACCTCTTTGTAAACTCTAGAACATCAGGAAACTTTGAGAGAAATAAAAAGCAAAGGTTTTCTCCTTCAGTTTTTTCAAAAACTAAAGAACTTATCAAGAAGTACCTCTTCTTGTGGTGTTCAACTTGACTTATCACTCCCAATTCCTTTCTTTTTTGGAGTGTGGCATCCATATCCTTCATAAATAGCCTAGGTTTGTGTTCCTTTGAATGTTGGGTCTAAGGTTTGTGTTATTAAAGTTTGATTTAGCTTTCTTGGATATTCTTTGATTCCTTATGTGCATTGGGTCCCTAAGCCATATCTTTTGGGGTTTTTCAAATTAGTTAGTATTAGAGTCCACTCTAAATCATGTTAGATCAATTAATTCTTCAATTTGCTGCCTTGTGATTTATTTATTTCTATTTGGTTTGTCTATTTAGTGCATTACCATTCAAAAGTGTCAATCTTTTTGTTTGCAACCCTTCTCACTTTGCTTCTTTGTTTGAGATCATAACAATCAAAACATGCTAAATTCAATTCCAATTGTTGTCACTAAGTATTCTACTATTGTTTTGTATTGAGCAAAAGAAAAAAAAATTCCAAAAGAAAAAAAGGAATGAAAAAGAAAAAGAAAAAAAGAGGAACAAAAGAAAAAAGGCATCAAATTCAAGATATCAATAAAAATTAAACAGTTTGGTCATATTGGCCACAATAATAATATAATTTTCTTACTCAACTCCAATTCTGCCATTTATGTTCTTGTTATATCATCTAAGTTTGTCCTCTAGCTTTAACCCCCTATTCTAATTTTTGTGAATTTAGTTCATTAAATTCATTTGACTTAATATCCTTTTCCATTTTTTTGACTCCTTGTTCTCCAATTTGTTCAACTCTACACCATTTATCTTATTCTATTTAAAATCAATCATCTTGATTTAGTTTGTTCAGTTCTTTAAAGAGCTAAAAGTGGAAATTTGAGTGGTAAAAGGCAAGAGTGCAAATTCATGTTAAGAAAAAGCCATAAAAAGTGTAAATACAAGGGAGTGTGACACCTCTTCTATTAAGTAAAACACATAAGGGAGTGTTTTGTGAGGTATCCTAATCATTTTGTGCTAAAGTAATACTATTCAACAACAATTTGAGAAATAACTAATGTGGTTGAATTGTAACACTATGTGGAATTAGAACACATGGTGTACATAGAAATGAAAGTTGAAAGACAACTTAAATAAAAGGGTTCCACACACTTTTGGGTAAAATTTGGGTTCTACCTCATCTTGGAAGCCGAATTAGAGTAAAAGGGATAAGAAGGCCGATTACGAGTCCAAAGCCAAGCTATCTAAACACAAGAATGTGGGTTCTAACAAGGATACAAGTAATTTTGACCCTCTACCAACTAAAACTAGAGATGTTAAATGTTTTAAGTGTTTGGGTAGGGATCACATTGCATCTCAATGTCCAAATAAGCTTGCAGTGATCTTGAGAGGTAATGATGATGTTGAAACTACAAGAGAATCAGATGATGATTCTGTGTCATCATTAGAGGGTGAAAGTGATGGAGAGGAGTATTCGATTAATGGGTGGCTCTCGTCATCAGGCAAGCATTGAATGTGCAAGTGAAGGAAGAAAATGAGGTGCAATGAGATAACATCTTTTAGATGAGGTGTCTCATCAAAGATAAGGTACATAGTATGATTATTGATGGTGGGAGTTGCATTAATGTTGCTAGCACAACTATGATAAAAAAAAGTTGAATTTACCTACTATGAAGCATCTTAGGCCATATAAGGTTCTATGGTTGAATGAGAGTGTTGAAGTCAAGGTGAATAAGCAAGTGCTTGTGTCATTTTCTATCAAAAGGTACCATGATGAAGTTTTATGTGATGTTATACCTATGCATGTGGGTCATATTCTATTAAGAAGGCCATGATAGTTTGAGAAATAAGTTATACATGATGGGTTCAAGAATCAATATTCCTTTGTAATGAATGAAAAACCCATTAATCTTGAAAAAATGTTCCTTTTATACTAATCAAGTCACATTTCTTGGCTATGTTGTGAGTGCTAAAGGTATTGAGGTTAACAAGGAAAAAGTAAGGGCAATTTGTGATTGGCCTTCACTTAAGTCAATTAGTGATGTGCGTAGCTTTTGTAGTCTGGCTAGTTTCTATAAATGCTTTGTTAGGGACTTTAACACCATTGTTGCACCACTAACTAAGGTTATTAGAAAGAACATGAGTTTTAAGTGTGGTAGTGATCAAAATAAGGCTTTTAATTGCATTAAGGAAAAATTGAGTTATGCACCCTTACTTGCCTTACCTAACTTTGCAAAAACTTTTGATTAAATGTGATGCTTTAAGAATTGGCATTGGAGCTATCTTGATGTAGGAAAGGCACTTAATTGTTTGCTTTAGTGAAAAGCTAAGTAAAGCAAGTCTCAATTATCCTATATATGATAAAGAGATGTATGCATTGGTACGAGTTTTGGAGACACAACAACATTACCTTTGGCCCAAGGAGTTTGTCATCCATACCAACCATGAACCCTTAAGGCACAAGGAAGGTTGAACAAAAGACTTGCCAAGTGGATCAAATTCATTGAGACCTTTCCTTATAGAAACAAGGTAAGGAAAATGTGGTAGTTTATGCATTATCTCACAGGTATACCCTTTTCTCTACACTTACTGCAAAATTTTTAGGATTTGAATATAGTAAAGATTTATATGTGAAAGGTCCTGACTTTGCTAATGTGCATGGATCATGTGAGAAGTCAGCTTTTGAGGAGTTTTATAGGTATAAGGGTTTCTTATTTAGGGAAAATCGTTTATGTGTGCCTATGGGTTCTTTGAGGGAGTTGGTTGTAAGAGAAGTTTATAGGGGTGGTCTAATGGTTCATTTCAGAGTTAGAAAAACCCTAGATGTCTTAACTGAATATTTCTTTCAGTCATGCATGACACGAGATGTTGGAAGGGTATGTGAGAAATGCATAACATGCAAATTGGCTAAATCTAAAGTTTTACCTCATGCCCTATATACCCCCTTCCTTACCCATACCTAGCCATCCTTAGGTTTGAAGTTAGCCTTTGAGAAGTTTTATAGGCATGAGGGTTTCTCATTTAAGGAAAATCATTTATGCATGCCTATGGGCTCTTTGAGGGAGTTTGATGCGAAAAACCCCAAAAAGACATAGCTTAAGGACCCAACGCACATAAGGAATCAAAGAACAACTAGGAAAGCTAAATCAAAGTTTAATAGCACAAACCCAAGACCCAACATTCAAAGGAACATGAACTTAGGGTATTTAAGAAGAATATGGATGTCACACTCCAGAAAAGAAAGGAATTGGGAGTGATAAGTTGATTGGAACGCCATAAGAAGAAGTACCTCTTGATAAGCTTTTTAGTTCTCAAAAGAACTGAGGGAGAAAACCCTTGCTTTCTATTTCACTCAAAATTGTCTGATTTTCCAGAGCTTACAAGGGGTGCCTATTTATAGGCTAAGATAATAATCCTAAATAGGCATAAATTCCTACTTAAGAAAAATCCTTATTTAGGAGGAATTCCTATTAGGGACATATTCTTACATAGACAATAAACTCCTTTTTGGGAATGAATGCTATTACTTAGCCTTGACCTATTAATTACTCCAATCATATTAATAAGGCCCAGACTCTCTTTCAAGTTTGAATTCGCTCCATTTGAAGCTTGGTTGGCTTGAATGTCCTTAATCAGCCCAATTAGTGCTTTTTTCATCTTTATGGCTTTAGCTCATGTTATTGGGCCCTCTAGAATGTGCAATGGACCTCTTTCATCCTTTGAAGCCTTCCACCCATCATCTCTAAGGTTCTTATCATTCCCACTCTTGTAGAAAGGATTCATCCTTGAATCATCACTTACATCAAAGGGGAAAGATCAGAAACATTAAACGTTGCACTCACATTATTCTCACTAGGAAGGTCCAAGTTATAAGCATTGTCATTAATTTGTGCTACAACATGAAATGGTCCATCTCCTCTAGGTTGTAGCTTTGAATGCCTCTGAGTTAGGAACTGTTCCTTACACATATGCACCCAAACCCAATCACCAAGTTCAAACACCACCTTCTTTCATCCCTTGTTGACATGGGATGCATATTACTTAGTTTGTTTTTCAATATGTTGCCACACATTCTTAAGCAATTTTTCACTATGTCAACCTTACATTCACCATCTAAGCTAGCATACTTATCAACAAGTGTAGGTACTAAATCCAAAGGAGTCAATAGATTAAAACCATAAACAATTTCAAATGGAGAGTAATTAGTAGCAGAATGAACACTCCTATTATATGCAAACTCAACATGCAATAAACAATCTTCCCATGCTTTCAAATTTGTTCAAATAATAGCACACAAAAGAGTAGAAAGAGTTCAATTAACCACCTCAGTTTGCCCATCAGTTTGTAAATGACAAGTAGTTGGAAACAATAGCATCATACCTAACTTACCCCACAAAGTCTTCTAGAAGTAGCTTAAGAACTTTGTATATTGAAATGATGCTCTATGGCATGGCATGCAAACGTACTACTTCTCTAAAGAATAAGTTAGCCACATTGCTTGCATTATTAGTTTTATGGCATGGAATGAAGTGTGCCATCTTTGAGAATCTATCAACAACAACAAATATAGAATCCCTACCCCTTTTTGATTGTGGCAACCCTAGTACAAAAAGTCCATAGATAAATCAACCCAGGGATGGCTAGGTATGGGTAAAGGGTTATATAATCCATGGGATAAAACTCTAGATTTAACTTATTTACATATTATGCATTTCTCACATATCCTCTCAACATCTCATTTCATGCGTGGCTAAAAGAAATGTTCATTTAGGACATCTAAGGTTTTCCTAACTCTGAAATGACCCATTAGACCATTCTCATGAGTTTCTCTTACAACCAACTCCCTTAAGGAACTCATAGGCATGCATAAATGATTTTTCCTAAATAAGAAACCCTCATGCCTATAAAAGTTTTCAAAGGCTGACTTCTCACATGCTTTATACCCATTAGCAAAGTCAAGATCATTCACATATAAATCTTTAATATGTTCAAATCCTAATAAGTTTGTAGTTAGTGTAGAGATAAGGGCATACTTGTGAGAAAATGCATCAGCTACCACATTTTCCTTACCTTGTTTATATTTGATGATGTAGGGAAAGGTCTTAATGAATTCAATCCACTTAGTATGTCTTTTGTTCAACTTTCTTTGTCCTTTCAAGTGCTTCAAGGATTCATAGTCAATATGGATGACAAACTCCTTGGGCCAAAGGTAATGTTGCCATGTCTCCAAAGCCCGTACCAATGCATACATCTCTTTATCATGAGTAGGATAATTAAGGCTCGTTGTACTTAGCTTTTCATTGAAGTAAGCAATTTGGCGCCTTTCCTGCATCTAAATAGCTCTAATGCCAATACTTGAAGCATCACACTCAATCTCAAAAGCTTTTGCAAAGTAAGGTAAAGCAAGTAAGGGTGCAGAACTTAATTTTTCCTTGATGCAATTAAAAACCTTGTCTTGGTCATTACCCTACCTAAAACTCATGTTTTTTTTATAAGCTCAGTGAGTGGTGCAGCAATGGTGCTAAAGTCCCTAACAAAACATCTATAGAAACTAGCTAGACCATGAAAACTACACATATCACTAATTGACTTAGGAGTAGGCCAATCTTGGATAGCCCTAAATTTTTCCTTGTCAACCTCAATACCTTTAGTATTTATAACATAGCCAAGAAATATGATATGATTGGTACAAAAGGAACATTTCTTAAAGTTAGTATACAATTTCTCTGAACATAAAATAATTAAAATAGAATGTAAATGATCAAGATGCTCTTATAGGATTTTGCTATAGATCAAAATATCATCAAAATACACAGCCACAAATTTACCAATGAATGGACGCAAAACATGATTCATTAATCGCATAAAAGTACTTGGTACATTAGTGAGACCAAATGGCATAACAAGCCATTCATACAAACCATACTTAGTTTTGAAAATTGTTTTCCACTCATCTCCCTCTCTCATCCTAATCTGATGATATCCACTTTTCAAATCAATCTTAGAAAGGACACACGAACCATGCAATTCATCCAACATGTCATCTAACCTAGGTATGAGGTGACGATACTTTACAATGATTTTGTTGATCACTTGACAATCAACCCACATCCTTCAAGTCCTATCTTTTTTGGGTTCAAGTAGGACAGGAATGACACAAGGAGTCATGCTTTCCCTCCTATATCCTTTTGAAATAAGTTTCTCAACCTGCCTTTGAAGCTCCTTTGTCTCCTTAGAATTACTCTTATATGTTGGCCAGTTAGGGATGGATGCACTAAGGATGAAATCAATTTGATGCTCAATTCCTCTCTTAGGTGGAAATCCACTTAGGACATCGTCAAGGAATACATCTTCAAATTCTTGCAATAACATTAGGCCAAGACAGTTAAAATGCTCTTTTGACATTGTATTCTTTTGCATAGAAACTTTTTGTTTTCTTCTCTCTCTCTCTTGTGTCCTCACATTTTCTCCTCTCTTTTCTTTTTTGCCAATCTCTCATTTCTATTCACTCTCACTTTTAATCCTTGACTAATCCTTATAAGCTTGTTGGGGTGATAATGGTACAAGAGTGATGGGTTTTTCATTCATTACAAAAGAATATCAATTCTTGAAGCCATCATGCATGACTCACTTGTCAAACTACAATAACCTTCCTAATAGAATATGGCCTGTTTGCATAGGTATAACATCACATACAACTTCATCATGATACCTTCCAATAGAAAGTGACATGAGCACTTGCTTATTTACCTTAACTCACCACTCTCATTCAACCATTAAAACTTATATGGCCTAGGATGCTTCATAATAAGTAAATCCAAAATCTCAACCATGGTTGTGCTAGCAACATTAATGGAACTCCCACCATTAATAATCATACTACATACCTTATCTTTGATGAGACACCTTATCTAAAAGATGTTATCTCGTTACACCTCATTTTCTTCCTTTACTTGCACATTCAATGCTTGCCTTGTGACAAGAGCTACTCCATTAACTAGATACTCCTCTCCATCACTTTAACCCTTTGATGATGACACATAATCATGATTTGATTCACTTGCAGTTTCAATATCACCGTTACCTCTCAAGATCATTGCACGCTTATTTAGACATTGAGATGCAATGTGACCCCTACCCAAACACTTAAAACATTTAACATCTCTATTTCTACTTGCCTACTTGCTAGAACCCACATTATTGTGCTTAGAGAGCTTGGCTTTGGACTTGTAATTGACCTTCTCGTCCCTTTTACTGCAATTTGGCTTCCAAGATCAGGTAGAACCTAAGTTCTGCCCAAACCGTGCGGAATCCTTTAATTTAAGTTGCTTTTCAACTTTCATTGCCATAGGCACCATGTCTTCTAATTCCACATAATGTTGCAATTCAACCTTATTGGCTATGTCTCTATTTAGCCCTTGTAGAAATCAAGCCATGGTTTCCTTTCTATCTTCATCTATATTTACCCTAATCATGGCAATCTCCATCTCCTTCTGGTAATCCTCTATACTTTTGGTGCCCTGAGTGAGCCCTTGTAGCCTTTGGTACAACTCCCTATAATAGTGATTAGGGACAAATCTCCTCCTTATGATAGCCATTATCTCCTCCCATATATCAATAGGCCGCTCACGATTCCTTTTCCTAGTCAAAACAAGTTGATCCCACCAAATAATAGCATAATCAGTAAATTCAACAGCAACAAGCTTTACCCTTTTCTCCTCAGAATAGTTATGGTAGTCAAAAACCAATTCAACCTTCTTCTCCCATTCTAAGTACACATCATGATCATTCTTACCTTGGAATGGAAGAATTGTCATTTTAATACTGCCCAGATCATGGTCATAGGTGCCTTGTCTCCCAAAGTCTCTCTGATCCCTTCTATTGTTAGTAGTTCTAACCACAGTAGTTCAATCATCAAATTCATCATCTTCTACATCATCTTAATGGTCATAGGCATGTCTCAATTGCCTTATTGCTTTAAGAGACTCATATTCCCCATGCCTCCTTTGCAACTCTACTATTGTATTAGTATACTCCTCCATCCTCTCCCTCATATCATCAAATTTGATATTTATGCACTCAAATTGTTGTTGCATAGCTTTGATCATGAAGGACACATCACCAGCTCCCTCCTGAGATGTACCTTTGTTTTTAGATGTCATAGTATTACTTATATACAAAATAATTAGGATACCTCACAAGAAACTCCCTCATGTGTTTCACTCAAGAGAAGGTGTCACACTCCCTTGTGTTTACACTCTTTATGGCTTTTTCTTTATATGAACTTTTACTCTTGCCTTTTACCACTCGGATTTCCCCTTCCAACTCTGTAAAGAACTAAGCAAACTAAATCAAGAGGATTGATTTTGAACAAAATAAGATAAATGGCGTAAAATTGAACAAATTAGAGAATAAGGAGTCAAAAAAAACGAAAAAAGGATAATAACGCAAACAAGTTTAATGAACTAATGATAAGAACCTTAGGGATGATGGGTAGAAGGTTTCAAAGGATGTTTAACTTTTCTTTATCCTGATACTTTTAAAATAGTTGAAATTGATATATCAGTTAAGGATTGTGGAGGAATCCTTAAACAAAGGATTAATTCAAAAGAATAATTAATTTGAAAGTGAGTTGTTAAATCAAATTAAGGATACATTGTAAGATAGTAAAAGATGTTCTTACCAAAGATGTTAAAAACATTACTTCTAAATAGATCTTTACTGGATGATAGGGAATACTTTTTGTATTTGATTTTGATATTGAGTTTATTAAAGGAAATTCAAATTGTTTACTAGATTTCCTAACTTGTGAATTTTTTTAGGGAACTAAGACATGAGTAATAGGCCTCTTATACAAGGGCCTTAATCACTAGTAAAGTTGGTTAATTCACTAGTTAAAGATGTAAAAGCAAAAGAAGTTGATAAACTTCGTGATGATGCTTATGAGCAAGCTTTGGATAAATCCATTATATATCCTTTAATTCCAAAGCACATAGACATTTTATATGCCATTAAAAATAATTATACTCAATTTAGACCTAATGAGATTGCACATTTTTATCTTAAAGATGATATATATCCCCACAATAATTTGAAAGGTTGCTTGTATCATCAACAAATACTATATAAAATAGGCTTAGTGGTTATTGAACCCATAAAAAGAGGGTTTGGAACTAGATTGGTGGTTCTATATATTTTCTATGTGCAATCCTGTGCTACCAAGAACCATACACAAACATATAGAATGGTAATTTAAGAAACTAAATTAAAGACACTGATATAAAACAAACTTAAAGCAAATAGAATTATAATGCTTAGAGAAACAAAGCTTTCATTGAACACTCAAAGTTGTTACAAGTTTATATTTTACAAAAGGGAGAGAGAAGCAAACTTAAAGAATGAAGGAAATTAGATTCTACCTCTCTTATGGCCTATGAAAGGTCTTCTCTTTTGCAAAGTCAGATACTCCATTATGTTCCATTTTCCTCCACTTTTGTTAAAGTAGCTTTATTAAAGCTATCTATTAAGTCCCATGATATTTTGTCCACTGAAAGTTGTTTATCCTTTTTCCTTTTACAACTTATATAAGTGCTAAGAATCTTACATAACATCATCATTGACATGCCTCTAATTGCTTTTAGCTTGGTAGGCTTGGGTGTCTTGAAATGGTTAAATCAAAGCAGCCATCATTTTCAATAACCTCTTTCTTGATACAAACTCCATTAAAGTCATTATAATATAAAGAAATCACTATAACCATGAGTTAATGGTAAAGCCTCTTATACTATTTTAATAACATAATCAACTTTAGAAAAGAACTTCTCTGTTTATAAACTAGGGAAAATAAAGAAGAAGGAAAAGTCCAATTATGCAAATAATTATTATTTAAATTTCACTAATTATTATTTCTTTATTCCTTCACCTCTAAACAATTGATTAGATCTCAACCTTTACATGCCTTATCATATCACTGTCAACTTCTTAAGCCATAAACCTACATGCCTATATACTACCAACACAAATACAAAGGCAATGTGACTTGGGTTTCAACAATTAGACACAAAAGAGCTTTAAGAATTCAACTGCCTAAAAAATTAACGTTCCACTAGGTTTAAGGCTCTGATACCATTCCTTTCTTGGCGACGCAAGATCACACACAACAAATATATAGAATAACACACAAATATATAGAAATGTAATTTAAGAAACTAAATTAACACGATCAATATAAAAACCTATAATTATTTCAATTATATCGATGCATGGGAAAAGGCAATATTATATGAAAATTGGCAAAAGAAATTTAGTTGGTTCATCTAAATACATCTTCTAAATGACCCAAAAGGATTTTCAAATTAGTTTAAACCTAGTTTTCCAAATGGGGTTTACATCATTTAACCTTGCTCTATAAAGTCAGAACTATTTATGAATAATTTGTGTAGCAAATAAACTACCCATTGTTTATGTTTGCAACATAGTATCATGTTCCATGGATTATTTAATAGACTACATCATTATGACTAAACAGGTTAATGTTAATAAGAATCTTAGACATGATGGGTGGAAGGCCTCAGAGGATACAAAAGGTCCATTGCACATTCCAGAAGGCCCAATAACACGAGCTAGAGCCAAAAAGATGAAAAAGGCACTAAATGGGCTAATTAAGGACATTCAGGCCAACCAAACTTCAAATGGTGCGAATTCAAGCTTGAAAAATAGTCTAGGCCTTATTAATATGATTGGAGTACCTAATGGGTCAAGGCTAAGTAATAGCATTCATTCCTAAATAGGAGTTTATTGTCTGTGCAAGAATTTGTCCTTAGATAGAAATTTCTCTTAAATAAGGATTTGTCCTAAGTGGGAATTTGTGCCTCTTTAGGACACTATCTTAGCCTATAAATAGGCACCTTTTATAAGCTCTAGAACATCAGACAATTTTGAGTGAAATATAAAGCAAGGGTTTTCTTCCTCAATTATTTTGAGAACTAAAGAACTTGTCAAGAGGTACTTTTTCTTATGACGTTCAAATTTACTTATCACTCTCAATTTCTTTCTTTTGTTCCTTTTATTTTCTTTTTCTCTTTTTTTTGTTGCTTTTTTTATTTCTTTTCTTTTGCTAAACACAAAACAATAGTAGAATACTTAGACATAGGAATTGGGATTGAAATTAGCATATTTTTTATAGTTATGATATCAAACAAACAAGTGAAAGAGAAGAATTGCAAACAAACAGATTAGTGCATTTGAATGGTAATGCACTTAATAAACAAACTAAACAAAAATAAATAAATCACAAGGTAGAAATTTGAAGAATGAGTTGATTCAACTTAATTTAAAGTCAAACTCTAATACCAACTGATGTGGAAAACCCCAAAAAGACGTGGCGTAGGGACCCAACGCACATAAGGAATTAAAGAACAACCAGGAAAACTAAATTAGAGTTTAACAACACAAACCCTAGACCCAATATTTGAAGGAACAAAAACCTAGGGTATTTAAGAAGGATATGAACACCACACTCCAGAAAAGAAAGAAATTGGGAGTGATAAGCCAATTTGAACACCATAAGAAGAAGTACCTCTTGATAAATTCTTTAGTTCTCAAAAGAATTGACGGAGAAAACCTTTGCCTTCTATTTCACTCAAAATTGTCTAATGTTCTAGAGCTTACAAGAGCTGCCTATTTATAGGCTAAGATAGCAATCCCAAAGAGGCACAAATTCTTACTTAGGACAAATCCTTATTTAGGAGGAATTCCTATCTAAGGACAAATTCTTACAGAGACAATAAACTCCTATTTAGGAATGAATGCTATTACTTAGCCTTGACCCATTAGGTACTCCAATCATATTAATAAGGCATGGACTTTCTTTCAAACTTGAATTCGCACCATTTGAAGCTTGGTTGGCCTGAATGTCCTTAATTAGCCCATTTAGTGCCTCTTTCATCTTTTTGGCTCTAGCTCCTGTTATTGGGCTATTTGGAATGTGCAATGGACCTTTTGGATCCTTTGAGGACTTCTACCCATCTTCTCTAAGGTTCTCATCAAATGTCCTAGATGTAACAAAAAGATAAGCCTTAAGAGCTAGAAATGAAGTAACAACCTCATCCTTAAGGCAATGATTCATTTTATCTTAGTAAGAAAACCTATTTAAGATAAATGACTCCTTTGTTTGATGGAATTCGACCACCCAAGGTGTATTGATATGCATGTTGTTGTGAAATGAAAGTTCAGTGTACACAAGGATGTGATTGCATAACTATTTTACGTGAATGAATCCTCACATCCAAAGGAGAAGCATTGTTGCCAAGGGATCAAGTGATGATCTTAAGTTTCAAGGAATTAACTATTCCCTACTGGTAAATAAAGCTAATCAAGAATGATCACTCTTTTAGACTTCAATGAATTTAGACTACCTAAGACATAATAGCACACATCTTGCAATGAAATTAGTGATCAATGCTAATATTTATGTTGATTTAATTATTCCTTTGTGTGAATGACTCCTTAAAATGAAAGGATTAGCCCTTTTGGCTAGAAATTAAGTGACAACCTCATCATTTAAGTAATGAAGCATTTTATCCTTGTAACAAAAGTTAATCAAGATAAATGAAACAATTATTTATGGAGTTAAACAATTCATCTTGGAAGTTGAATTAGAGTAAAAGGGAGGAAAGGACTAATTACAAGCTCAAGATTGAATTGTACAATAGTAAGGAAGTGAGTCCTAGCAAGGAGAAATGCAATTTTAATTCCTAACTTTGTAAAAATAGTGATATTAAATGTTTTAAGAGTTTGTGAAGGGGACATATTGCATCTTAGTGTCCAAATAAGTGTACCATAGTGTTATAGGGCAATGGTGATATTGAGATTGAAAGTGAGACTGATGATGACTCCATTCCACCATTAGAGGATAGAAGTGATGGAGAGGAATACCAAATTGAAAAAGATGTGTTGGTGACTAGATGAAGATTGATTATACAAACCAAGGAAAATGAAGAAGTGTGGAGACATAATCTCTTCCATACATGGTATCACATCAAATATAAGGAATGTAGTAAAATCATTAATGGGGATAGTTATACAAATATAGTTAGCACTGCTTTAGTTAAAAAACTTAATTTACCTACCTTAGGCAATATAAGTTTTGATAGTTGAATGAATCTAAGGAGGTTAAGGTAAATAAGCTAGTGTTAGTATTGTTTACTATTGGAAGATATATTGATGAGGTCTTGTGTGATGTTGTACTCATGCAAGTTGGGCATATTTTACTGGAAAGACTAGCAATATAATTAGCATGTGATGCAACATGGTCTAAAAATGAGTACTCTATTGTAATAAATAATAAATTTGTCACTCTTGTATCTTTGTCACCATGACAAGTTTATGAAGACCAATTAAGGATTAAAGAAGTTGATTGAAGAAGTTTAGGCCAAAAGGGCTAATTCAAACTTGAAGGGCAGCAAAGCATACCTTAATGCAGGCCTAGGCTTTATTAATTTTACAAGGATGCTAAATGGGCTTGTGTGTGAAATGATTGTAAGTATTTACACAACAATCCCTAAAAAATAGGAGTAGACTTGCTGTCATCCTCTTTAGGAAGTTTGTCCTTATCTTTAAGGTTCTTAATTTAACCGATAAATAGGCTTGATTTCATTGTTAAAGGGAGCAAATCATTAGGTAAAATAAAAGTGAGAATTTTCGCTTTCGGTTATTTCAAGAACTAAATAACTTATTAAAAATTAACTCTTTTTGTGGTGTTTAACCCATCTTATCACTTCCAAGTCCATTCTTTTCTAGGGTGTGATGTCCATCTCTTTCTTTATACCTTAGGCTCATGTTCCTTTAAACATTAGGTCTAAGTTTTATGTGATTGAAATCTGATTTAACTTTCTTGAATTCTTGTTTAATTCCTTATCCCTAAGTCACATCTTTTAGGATTCATATTAGAAAGAAGAGAGGCCAGTAACTCTGATGTGCTAGGTATGCAATGGTTGTGATGAGAACCTTAGAGATGATGGGTGGAAGGTTTCAACAGATGCAAGAGGTCCATTACACATTCCAGAAGGCTCAATAACACGAGTTAAAGTCAAAAAGATGAAAGAAGTACTAAATGGGCTGATTGAGGACATTTAGGCCAACTCAGTTACAAATGGTGCAAATTCAAGCTTAGAAGAGAGTTAAGGCCTTACTAATATGATTGGAGTACTTAATGGTGTAGGAATAAGTAATAGCATTCACTCCTAAATAGTAGTTTATGTTAAATAAGTGATTATATAAAAGTGAGTTTTCTGTGTAAGAATTTGTCTTAAATAGGAATTCCTCCTAAATAAGCATTTGTCTTAAATAAGAATTTATGTCTTCTTAGGATTGCTATCTTAGCCTATAAATAGGCACCTCCTTGTAAGCCCTAGAAGATCAGAAAACTTTGAGAGAAATAACAAGCAAGGGTTTTCTTCTTTAGTTCTTTCAAGAACTAATGAACTTTTCAAGAGGTACCTCTTCTTATGACATTCAACTTGACTTATCACTCCCAATTCCTTTCCTTTTTGGAGTGTGGCCTCCATATCCTTCTTAAATACCCTAGGTTCGTGTTCCTTTGAATGTTAGGTCTAGGGTTTGTGTTATTAAAGTTTGATTACAAGTCTAATTACAAGTCCAAAGCCGAGCTCTCCAAGTACAAGAATTTAGGTTCTAGCAAGGAGGCTAGTAATTCTGACCCCCAACCAAATAGAAATAAAGATGTTAAATGTTTTAAGTGTTTGGGCAGGGGTCATATTGCATCTTAATGTCCAAACTAAACAGAAATAAATAAATCATAAGGTACAAATTTGAAGAATGAGTTGATTTAACCTAATTTAGAGTTGGGCTTTGATAGCAATTGATGCGGAAAACCCCAAAAAGACATGGCTTAGGGACCTAATGCACACAAGGAATCAAAGAATAACTAGGAAAGGTAAATCAAAGTTTAATATCACAAACCTTAAACCCAACATTCGAAAGAACATGAACTTAGGGTATTTAAGAAGGATATGGACGCCACACTCCAGAAAAGAAAGGAATTGGGAGTGATAAGTCGATTTGAATGCCATAAGAAGAAGTACCTCTTAATAAGTTCTTTAGTTCTCAAAATAACCGAGGGAGAAAAAGCCCTTGCTTTCTATTTCACTCAAAATTGTCTAATTATAGGTTAAGATAGCAATCCTAAAGAGCCACAAATTCCTACTTAGGACAAATCTTTATTTAGGAGGAATTCCTATCTAGGGACAAATTCTTACACAAACAATAAACTTTTATTTAGGAATGAATGCTATTACTTAGCCTTGACCCATTAGGTACTCTAGTCATATTAATAAGGCTTGGACTCTCTTTCAATCTTGAATTCACACCATTTGAAGTTTAGTTGGCTTGAATGTTGTTAATCAACCCATTAGTGCTTCTTTCATCTTTCTAGCTCATGTTATTGGGCTTTCTAGAATGTGCAATGGACATCTTACATCCTTTGAAGCCTTCCATCCATTAGCTCTAAGGTTCTCATCAATCTTTTTCTAGTTCTTTAACCCTAGTCTCATTTTAAGATAGATAAAGATACTTCTCCAGCTTGTTCCTTTTTACTTTTAGATCTGTAATCTTATTAATAAGATCTAATATTAGATTGTTTTCAATTTTTTGTTTCATTTTGTATATATTAGAATAATGTCTTATTTTTCCACATTTGTAAACAATTGTTTTCTTTTTCTTTTTATACAGACTCAACTTTTCCTTTTCTTTTAACTTTTCCTTTTCATAAAAGAATTTCTTTTGAGATATGGGTTTATAACCCTTTCTTTGGAATTTTTTAGGATATTTCATGGGTGGATAACCTAATTGTTCACAAAAATCTTCTAGGGCCTTTTTACCTTGTATTTTTTCATTGTGTAATTGAACTAGAGTTGTGTAGTTGTGTAAGAGACGACATCTTGAAGGAATTTTGAAATTCCTTTAAATCTAGTATGGTGGGAGGCAATAGATATAAAATAACCAAAAGTTGTGTTTCCTAACTTTTAAAATAGGTCTTTTTGAAGAAATAAAGGCAACTAGCCACTCAACCAATTTGATTGAACAATTATAGATCACAAATAACTATATACCTGGCTTTTGGTCAATGAGATTAAATTCCTAATCTTCTAAGTAGTTGAAATCTTAAACTCTTTGGTGTCTCATTGGAACACTTTGTGGTGCCTAAATTTATTCCACTAGGATTGCACATAGTAAATATACAAAACAACACATGAATATATAGAAAGGTAATTTAAGAAACTAAATTAAACACATTGATATTAAAAAAAAAACTTAAAGCAAATAAAATTAGAATACTTACAAAAATAAGACTTTCATTAAACAACAAACATTGTTACAAGCTTATATTTTACAAAAAGGAAAGAGAAGCAAACTTAGAGAAAAAAGGAAATTAGACTCTGCCTCTCATAACATATGAGAGGTCTATTTATACATGGAAAATGGTGATAACCATAATTAAAGGAGTCTTCTTTTTGCAAAGTGGGATACTTTATTATGTTCCATTTTTTTAAAGTAGCTTTATTAAAGCTATCTTTTGGGTCCCATGATAATTTGCCCACCAAAAGTTATTTGTCCTTTTTCCCTTTATAACTCATACAAGTTATGAGAATTTTGCATAATATCATTATTGAGATGCCTTTAACTGCTTTCAACTTAGTTGACTTAGCTATCTTTATCTAGTTGAAGTAGAGCAATCATTATTTCCAACAACCTTTCTCTTGATATAGCTTATAAATAGGATTGATTTCATTGTTAAAAGAGATAGATAATTGGTGAAAGACAAGTGAGAATTTTTTCTTCTAGTTCTTTATTAAACTTTGCAGACTTTATCAAGATTATTTTCTTGTGGTGTCCATATCTTTCATTATACCTTTGGTTCATGTACCTTTAAACATTATGTCTAAGTATATACCTTAGGTTTATGTTCCTTTAGACATTGGGTTTTAATCCTAAACAAACAACATTGTTCTTTATTTGATGGAATTCAATGACAAAGATGTATAACCTTGTTATTCTTGATAAAATATTGAAGTGCAATCAAAGATCTTGTGGTGTGAATAACTCCTTAGGTTTCGGGAGAAGCTTTGGATTGGCCAAACATAGGAATAATGGTTTGACTAGTGACCATGAGTTCTTGCATGTCTAACGATCTTTGCTAAATGAAGGAACCATTCAAACCATGAACCACTTATTTGTTAGACTAAAAATATAACTATATTAAAAATGAAATAATTGATTCAAATCGAATATTCAATATCACTTTCATTAGTCCAAAATTTACCCTCATAATAGTGCAATTAGATTACAATGAATTTCCTTATAAGATAAAAATAAAGTACACTTAATTATAATTTATACTACTAAAATCAAGTTCTCAAGAAATTTTTATATTATTTAGAATTGTTTTACTAGAAAATAGCATTTTTCTATATATTCTTTTCTTTTGACTAAGAAAGATGTTTCTTGATATCAATAGATACAACTGTAAGTTTTGGAACTTTTGAGGTTCCGAAGCAAGTTTATAATAACTTTATCTTTTTTACTGAAACAACTAAACCAACTCTTTCAATGACCTTTAATTTGAAGGAACTATTCCTCCAAAATGCTTTACAAAAACTACAGAAGTGTTAAACACTACTGATAAAAGCAAACTTCAAATTAAATACAAGCTATCTCAAGCAACAATATGCAATGAAAAGATTTGCATTTAGATTCCTTTCATATTGTTTAAAAACCTATTTGCAGGATGTTATCTTAGAAAACCCTTTCTTATACATATTATACCCTATTAAGGAAATTAACGGTAAAAGGATTTTCTCACAAATAGATGGAAAGTTTATTAGTTTTAAATTTATATCTACCCCTCAATAGAGAAAGATAGACATCCTTTAAAAATTAATGAGGAGAAAAGAATTTATTTAATCTCTTTAGAGTGAGGTAAAAAATAAAAATTTATTAAAAAAGATAAATTCTCCTATTATACAACTTAGAATGCAGAAAATACAGAAAAAGCTAAAAAATATGGTTTGTTGAGAAGTTCCTACTGCTTTTTAGGATAGGAAGAAATATATGGTAGAATTACTAGATAAGGTGACTTTAATGAAAGTCAAATACTTACCAAAGCCAGCAGCATAGCTATGGGATCAAGACATTTAAAGATCCATAAAAAAGAGAATCTATTAAAGAAAGGCCTTGGTAGAAAAAGTAACAACCCATGGAGTTACCTAACATTTTTTGTGGAAATTGTTGCAGAATTGGAGTAAGGAGTTTCAAGACTGGTTATTAATTATAAACCTTTAAATAAGACCTTAAGATGGGTTAGATATTCTATACCTAATAAAACAAATTGGTTAACCTAAGTGATACCCTTGTCTTTTACAACTAATATGGGTCTCGGGAATCTTGCATGATATCATCATTGAGATTCCTCTAACAGCTTTCAACTTGGTCGACTAGGGTGTCTCAATCTAGTTAGGGCATAACAACCATCATTTTCAATAATGTTTCTCTTGACACAAATTCAATTAAAGTCTTTAATGTCTCTTTGGGACTAAGAGTGAGTTTTAGGTCCATTTATGCAAATGACTTCTTTTCCTTTAATTCTTAAATTTTTTGTTTCATTTTGCATTTATTAGAATAATATCCTATTCTTTTCATATTTGTAACAGATAAATATTTTCTTTTTCTTTTTCTGTGAACTAGCTTTCAACTAATATGGGTCTCAGGACTCCATGATAGAATTTTACCTTATTTTTTACCTTTTCAACAAATAAGGTAAGTAACCTAGACAAAAATTTCTCTTTCCAAAAAATACATTAGTTATCTTCTTTGGTAAAAACTTTTAAAAAGAACACATCTTTATACCATTTGAAGTGAGATAAATTTAAGCATCTCAAATTGATGATTAGTAATAATAAGGTAACTAAAAAGGTAACTGTTCCAATAAAACGATTAGTAAT
Organism: Bruguiera hainesii; assembly: GCA_023213295.1. NCBI lineage: Eukaryota > Viridiplantae > Streptophyta > Magnoliopsida > Malpighiales > Rhizophoraceae > Bruguiera > Bruguiera hainesii. The sequence continues at coordinate 3,864,906 of JAHOYR010000005.1, forward strand.
TGTATAAATCAGTGTATTAACATTGTTAGCCAGCTAAACCCCTTGTTCTAATTTTATAGCATTAAATATTTGACATTCGACAAATAAAAATTCTACCAGCATTTAAATAGTTTAGTAAAACCACTTACTATAAATGTTGTTATTTAAGGGTTAGAATTACCTCTTGTAAATTTTGTAGTAGTAGCAAACATCATCATATAAAAGAGTAAAATGAGAATGATGTGGAAAAACCCAAAGGACATGACTTAGGGACCCAACACATACAATGAATCAAAGAATATCTAGCAAAGCTAAATTAGACTTTAATAATACAAACCCTGGACTCAATATTCAAAGGAACATGAACCTAGGGCATTTAAGAAGACTATGGATGTCACACTCCAAAAAAGAAAGGAATTGGGAGTGATAAGTCGAGTTGAATGCCACAAGAAAAGGTAATTTTGCAAAGTCAAGATCTTCCACATATAAATCTTTAATATATTCAAATCCTAATAATTTTGCAATAAGTGTAGAGATAAGGACATACATACGAGATAATGCATTAGCTGCCACATTTTCCTCACCTTGTTTATATTTCATGGTGTAGAGAAAGGTCTCAATGAATTCAATCCACTTGGCATGTCTTTTGTTCAACTTTCCTTGTCCCTTCAAGTGCTTCTAGGATTCATGGTCAATATGGATGAAAAACTCCTTGGGCCAAAGGTAATGTTGACATGTCTTCAAAGTCCATACCAATGCATACATCTCTTTATCATAAGTATAATTAAGAATTGTTCCACTTAACTTTTCACTAAAGTAGGCAATTGAGTGCCTTTCTTGCATCAAAACAGCTTTAATGCTAATACCTAAAGCTTAACACTCAATCTTGAAAGTTTTCACAAAGTTAGGTAAAGCAAGTAAGGGTGTAAAACTTAATTTTTCCATGATGCAATTAACCGCCTTGTCTTGATCACTACCCCACTTAAAACTCATTTTCTTTTTGATAACCTCAGTTAGTGGTGTAGTAATGGTGCTAAAGTCCTTAACAAAGATTTATAAAAACTAACTAAACCATGAAAGTTACGCATATCACTAATTCACTTAGGTATAGGCCAATCATGGATTGCTCTAACTTTTTCCTCTTTAACATCAATCCTTTAGCACTCATAATATAGCCAAGAAAAGTGGTCTAATTAGTACAAAAGGAACATTTTTTAAAGTTAGTATACAATTTCTTAAAATGTAAAACAATTAAACTAGAATATAAATGATCAAAATGCTCTTCTAAGCCTTAGCTATAGACCAAAATATCATCAAAATACACAACCATAAATTTACCAATGAATAGATGCAAAACACAATTCATTAATTGTATACAAGTACTTGGTGTATTAACGAGACCAAAGGGCATAACAAGCCATTCATACAAACCATACTTAGTTTTGAAAGCTATTTTACACTCATCTCCCTCTCTCATCCCAATTTTGTGATATCCACTTTTCAAATCAATTTTAGAAAAGACACATGAACCATGCAATTCATCCAACATGTCATCTAACCTAGGTATGGGATGATGATACTTTACAATGATTTTATTGATCGCTTAACAGTCAACACACATCCTTCAAGTCTCATCTTTCTTGGGGCTTAGGACTGATAAGAACTCCTGCTTTCCCTCACATATCCTTTCAAAATAAATCCCTTAACCTACCTTTAAAGCTCTTTTTTTTCCTTGGAATTACTCCTATATGCTAGCCGATTTGAGATGGATGCATTAAGGATAAAATGCTCAATTCCTCTTTTAGGTGGCAGTTCACTTAGGACATTGTTAGGAAATACATCTTCAAATTCTTGCAAAAGAGAAATAACCACACTAGGCAAAGACGGGTCAAACTTGTTAGTGTTAAAATAAGCCTCTCTGTACAAAAGTACAATCATAAACTATTTGGCATAAAATGACTTTTTGACATCATTTTCTTTAGCAACTTTCCATTTTCTTCTCTCTCTCTTATGTCCTTACATTTTCTCCTCTCTTTTTTGTTTTGATTATCTCTCTTTTTTCAATCTCTCTTTTCTATTCACTCTCATTTTTAATCCTTAATTGATCCTCATAAGCTTATTAAGGTGATAAAGGTACAAGAGTGATGATTCTTTCATTCATTACAAAGGCATATCAATTCTTAAAGCCATCATGCATAACTTGTTTGTTAAACTGCCATGACCTTTTTAATAGAATATGACCTGCATAAATGGGTTCAACATCACATAAAACTTCGTCATGGTACCTTCTGATAGAAATTGATATGAGAACTTATTTATTTACCCTAATTTCACCACTCACATTCAACCATTGAAGCTTATAAGGCATAAGATGCTTCATAGTTGGTAAATTTAGCTTTTGAACAATAATTGTGCTAGCCACATTAGCGCAACTCCTACTATCAATAATCATATTACATACCTTATCTTTAATAAGACACCTTATATGAAAGATGTTATCTTGTTGAACCTTATTTTCTTCCTTCATCTGCACATTCAATGCTCGCCTTGTAACGAGAGTAACTCCATTAACCAAATACTGCTCGCCATCACTTTCACCCTTTAATTATGGCATTGAATCATCATCTAATTCACTTGTACTTTCAATATCACTATTACCTCTAAAGATCATTGTACTCTTATTTGGACATTGAGATGCAATGTGACCCTTTCCTAAACACTTAAAAAATTTAACATCTCTATTTCTACTTGGTTGGGGATCATAATTACTTACCTCCTTACTAAAACCCACATTTTTGCTCTTGGATAGCTCGGCTTTGGACTTACAATTGGCCTTCTTATCCCTTTTACTCTAATATGGGTTCCAAGATGAGGTAGAACCCAAATTCTGCCTAAACCATGTGGAACCCTTTCATTTAAGTAGTCTTAAACTTTTATTGTCATGTGCACCATGTATTCTAATTCCACATAGTATTGCAACTCAACCACGTTGGCTATGTCTCTATTTAGCCCTTGCAGAAATTGAGTCATGGTTGCTCTCTATCTTCTTCCATATTCACCATAATCATGGCAATCTCCATCTCCTTATGATAGTCCTCTATACTTTTGGTGCCCTAAGTAAGCCCTTGTAATCTTTGGTATAACTCCCTATAATAATGATTAAGGATGAACCTCTTCCTCATGATAGCCTTCATCTCCTCCCATATATTAATAAGCTACTCATGATTCCTTCTCCTAGTCAAAATAAGTTGATCCCACCAAATAATAGCACAATCATCAAATTCAATGACAACAACCTTTACCTTTTTCTCCTCAGAATAGTTATGGTAGTCAAAAACCAATTTAACCTTTTTCTCCCATTCTAGGTACGTATTAAGATCATTCTTACATTGGAATGGAGAAATTGTCGTTTTAATATTACCCAAATCATGGTCATAGGTTCCTTGCCTCATAAAATCTCTCTGATCCCTTCTGTTGTTGCTAATTCTAACCATAGTAGTTTGATCATCAAATTGATCATCTTTTACGTCATCTTCATGGTCATAGTCTCATCTTAATTGCCTTCTTCCATTAAGAGCCTTATATTCCTTATGGCTCCATTGTAACTTTGATATTGTATTAGCTTGCTCCTCCATCCTCTCCCTCATATCATCAAATCTGGTATTCATATGCTCAAATTGTTGTTCCATAGCTTTAATCATGATGGACACATCACTAACTCTTTCCTGAGCTACACCTTTGTCTTTGGAAGTCATAGTATTGATTGTGCACAAAATAATTAGGATACCTTAGAAAACACTCCCTTATGTGTTTCACTCGAAAGAAAAGGTGTCACACTCCCTTGTGTTTACACTTTTTGTGGCTTTTTCTTAATATGAACTTACACACTTTCCTTTTATGACTCAAATTTCCCCTTTTAGCTTTTAAGGAACTAAACAAGCTAAATCATGAGGATTGATTTTAAACAAAATAAGATAAATGGTATAGAATTGAACTAATTGGAAAACAAGGAATCAAAAAAATGAAAAAGGATATCAAGGCAAATGAATTTAATGAACTAAACTCTCAAAAATCAGGATAGAGGGCTAAATATAAAGGAAAAATTTGGATGACATAACAAGAAAATAAATGGCAAAATTAGAGTTAAGTAAGAAAACTTTATTATTATTGTAGCCAATATGACCAAATTGTTTAACTTTTATCAATAACTTAAATTTGATGTCTTTTTTTTCTTCCTCTTTTTGTTTTTTTCACTCAACACAAAACAATAGTAGAATACTCAAAGACAGTAATTGGAATTGAAATTAGAACATTTTTTATAGTTATGATCTCAAACAAATGAGCAAAGTGAGAAGGGTTACAAATGGGCAGATTAGTGCATTTGAATGGTAATGCACTTAATAAACAAACTAAATAGAAATAAATAAATCATAAGGTAGCAAATTGAAGAATTAGTTGATCCAACCTAATTTAAAACTAAACTCTAATATCAACTCATGCAAAAAACCCGAAAGGATGTGGCTTAGGGGCCCAACACACACGAGAAATCAAAGAATATCTAGGAAAGCTAAATCAAAATTTAATAGCACAAACCCTAGACCCAACATTCAAAGGAATATGAAACTTCAGTATTTAGGAAAGATATGAATGTCATAATCTAGAAAACAAAGGTATTGGGAGTGATAAGTCGAGTTAAATACCACAAGAAGAGGTACTTCTTAATGAGTTCTTTAGTTCTCGAAAGAACTAAGAGAGAAAACCCTAAAGAGGCATAAATTTCTATTTAGGACAAATCTTTATTTAGGAGGAACTCTTATCTAGGACAAATTCTTACATAAAAAGCTTTCAATTTTATACAATCACTTATTTATAATAAATTCCTATTTAGGAGTGAATGCTATTAGTTCATCTTAGCCCATTAAGTACTCTAATCATATTAATAAGGCCTTAACTCTCTTCCGAGCTTGAATTTGCATCATTTATAGCTTGGTTGGCCTGAATGTCCTTAATCAACCCATTTAATGCTTCTTTCATCTTTTTGGCTCTAACTTGTGTTATTAGGCCTTCTGAAATGTGCAATGGACCTTTTGCATCCTTTGAAGCCTTCCATACATCATCTCTAAGTTTCTCATCACACGGTCTTCTATCATAACACTTATGTTAAGTGTAGGCAAGTGAATACTAATAAACCCTTTTCCTTTTCTTGTAACAGACTTTTGATATACTTTTTCAAGGACTATACATTCCTTCGAGGTGGAAAAATTTGGGAAATGTTTTTTCTTAAATTTATAGGCTTTTTCTAAATACATAAAAATATATACAACTCTCATACCATTGGTATATATCTTATGATATTTATGTCATACTTGTCACTTTTTTTCATTAAAGGTCATAAGAAACCATTTTCATTTTCTAGTATTTTTAGGAGAGTAAAATAACTCTCACCTTTTCATCTACCTCAATAAGAGTCTCAAGATCATCAAGACTTATATCTTCATCATGATATCCAATATCAGAGAGAGAAGGAGGACTAGGCCTAGAAGTTTGACTTGATGTTTCTAGTGTTTCATTAACCATAGAAGCAAAAATTGAGGGGGGGAAGTCAACTCATTGATTGGCATCAAGGAGGCAGAGAATCTAGGTTTATCCTTTTCTCTTCCTTTTTTGGGGTTTAACGTCATACTTTTAGATGAAGTAAATTAGATTTTAACATCCCTATCTTTGGATTCAATTACTTAGTCTATTTGTCTGTTGCCTTTTCTAGCATTCATTTTTCAAGTAATTTGACATGGTCCCAAACAATTATTTTAGAAATCATAATATTAGATTTTGACCTATTAGTTTAAAAATAAGGTAATAGTCCCTTTATCTATATATCTTACTAGAATTTCTTTAATTCTTGGGATAATAGTATTCATAACCTTATAATGTATCCTATAAATAAGGATTAGATTTTTTAAAGTAGGCATCATATCAAATCCTTCAATTTTAATATCCCAACATAAAGTACATATCAAATTATGATCTAACAGTGATAAAGTAAAAGTTCAAAAAATAAGAGAACCAATCCATCATTAAAAGTAGATTTAATTACTTTAAGTAAAGGGTCATGGAAGCAATTATGTCTTTTGTCTCTAACACATATAAATGTTGAGTTATTTAAACCCAATCTAATAGTAGGTTTTGATGTTACTTGTATTATTCCAATATGGATAAATTTATATTTTTGTTAATGTAAGCTAATAAGCTTTTAAGATAGTTAAAAAAACATCATTATAACCTTAAGTTAAAGGTAAAGCCTCTTCTACCATTTTAATAACATAATCAACTTTAGAAAAAGAAACTTCCCTATTTATAAACTTGGGAAGACAAAGAAGAAGGAAGAGTCCAATTTTGCAAATAATTATTATCTAAATTTTCACTAATTATTATTTCTTTATCCCTTTTCATAGAACTATCACCTCTAAACAGTCAATCAAGTCTTAACCTATCTATGCCTTGCCATATCACTATCAACATCTTAAACCACAACCTTACATGCCTATACATGGCCAACAGAGGTACAAAAGCAGCATGACATGGGGTTTCAACAATGAGACACTAAAGAGCTTAAGATTTCAACTACTTAGAAGATAATGCTCCACTAGATTTAAGGCTCTAAACAAATCTATAACTTCACCATATAAAGCATAAGCCTCTATTGGTGTTGCTATGAAGTAAGGAAATTATACTAATTTTTATCTTTAATTTGTAGGAAATTAGCTTAACAAAGTTAAAGAAAAGATAGAAGAAGTAGCTCAAAGAGATCCAAAGCCTATAGATGAAAAAAAATATATTTTTATTTAAACCTTTTTAGAAGAAATAGATTACAACATGTCAAGTAAAAATCCTAAAAAAAAAAAAATAGATTTAGTCAATGAAATAATCAAAAAGTTAAAAAACCAAGGATTAAAAGGAAAAGATGTTTTTATATTAGGAAAAGAGGAACACAAATTATAAAAGAATAAAAAACTGAGGATTATATGGATAAATTTAGGAAATGCTCTTATTAGAATAGAATCTAATTCCAAAAGATACAACACATTCTTATAAGAACGAAAGTATGGAAATAAACAAAATAACTTTTAATAAAGTCCCTACAAAATTATATTATCTTAGACCAATTTTGGTTAACCTTTTATTAAAGGAACAAACAAGATGAAGTTCCTGACTTCTCCCTAGGATCTACCAGTTTGTGATACTAAGAGGGGGGTGAATCAGTATCACCACAATTCGCAATTCGCAGGAAAGTGAACAACTTCAATCTCTTCTTAAAAGCAAACTCTTTCTCAGATTCGACTAAGATAGATCTATTGCTACCTACTAATCACAATAGTCCCCAAAGTCACTTTTCAGACACCTTGCCTAATAGACAATTCGGATGTTCTTGTTTAGGTCTTCGTTAGGTTATGGGTTGGCTCATACTTTAGCTGCATTCACAACTCAATTCAAAACACAGAACATAAAGCAAATTAGGTTCCATCAATGTGACGTACATCCACGGTGGTAGGGACTCTCCCTCACCGAGACTATCCACTATACTTGAGAATTCTAGTTACAATGGATGTCTTAATCTTCTGCTCCTTTCACTATTGCAATTACTAAGAAAGTACAATACAAAGAGTGTCACTTACTGTGTCTACCCTTCTTCTAGCTTGTCTTGCCTCTGTTGAATTGAAAGGCTGCTCCACTGCCGCTTAGAAGTTCACCGCAACGCTCTCTCACCTCTCTTGAAGAAATCTGGAAATACGTTGAGTTCTTTTCGATGCTTCGCTAAATTCCTTCTCTAGGTTGTTTCACACAACTCCTGCTTTCACCGTCTCATGGTCTCACCCGTCTCCTATTTCACGGTCTTACCGTTTCACGGCCTGTCCTCACACTTCTGGTCTGTCACGCTATTGCACGTTCTGGTCTCATGCCGTCTCCTGACGTACACCCACGCTTCTGGTCTGTCGTTTCACGTCTCTTGGCCTGCCTCACATTACTGGTTTTTCTGGCTCACGTCTTTCGGCCTGCCTCACGCTTCTGATCTGCTGTCTTCTCTTCCAGGTGGTCTCACAGATACCAGGTCTGCTGTCTTTTCTTCCGGGTGGTCTGTTTCTTATTTCTCCTCTTGCTGGTTGTGTGTTTCTGGTTTGCTTGCAGGACGTGTTTCTGGTTTCCTTGCAGGAGGCATTTCTGGCTTGCTTGCAGGATGTGTTTCTGATTTGCTTGCAGGAGGCGTTTCTGGTTTGCTTGCAGGAGGCATTTCTGGTTTGCTTGCAGGAGGTTGCACATTCTGGTTTGCTCTCCTGTTGGTGATGTTTCTGGTTTGCTCTCCTGGTGGTGTTGTTTTTTATCTCTTGCTGTTCTGCTCTCTCTTCCTTTTGCCCGGTTGCTGTAGGGTTGCTGTTTATTCAATTGTGTTGGCCCTCTACCCTAGTTTTGTCTTCCAAGGCCTTTATATACTCTCTTCCATGAAACCCTGATAGGGCTTACATGGCAGATTTACTTTCTTGCCCTTCTATGTGACTTTACTGCCCTTCCATGTGACTTTACTCTCTTGCACACTTAACCCTAGTTGACAACAATTACAACCAATACAAGGCTGTAGGAACAACAATCTCCCCCTTTGTAATTGTTGGTAACATTCATAACAAAAGCCATTATGCAGTAATCTTTCATAATCTTCTTAGAGTAATAATCCAGAAGCAGATGGATTACAACTCCCCCTAAATATGCACTCCCCCTTCCTTAACAGCTCCTCCTGCACTGTTGCTTCTCTCTCCCTTTGCCAACCATTTACAAATTTGAAAAACCTGCAAAGTAGAGATGGAGGATTCACTTGAACTTCAGGCTTGAGGAGGCATTTGCACAGACAGACTCATTATGTGCTTTTCAAACAACTCTGTGGACAAAGGTTTAGTTAGAATATCTGAGATTTGATCTTTAGTACCGACATACTCCAACTGAATTGTGCCCTCTTCCACTTGATCCTTGATAGAGTGATACCGGATGTCAATATGCTTGCTCCTTGAATGTTGAACTGGATTCTTGCTAAGATCAATTGCACTTTTATTATCACAAAGTACACTCACTGGTAACTTCACTTCAACACCCAAATCGGCCAATTGTCTTTGCATCCATATCACCTGAGTACATGCTGCACAAGCAGCCATATACTCAGCCTCCGCTGTGCTCAAAGCAACACTGTTTTGCTTTCTACTTAGCCATGCAACACACTTTGAACCCAAGTAGAAGCTGCAGCCACTGGTTGATTTTCTATCATCTGTGCTTCCTGCCCAGTCTGCATCAATGTATGCTCATAGTTTTACAGAATCCATGGCAGGATACCACAAGCCCATTTCCAGTGTCCCCTTGAGGTATCTTAGGATTCTTTTCACTACCAACACATGAGATTCCTTAGGATCAGCTTGGAATCTACTGGCGATGCACACAGCTTGCATGAGATTAGGCCTTGATGCTGTAAGGTACAGAAGGCTCCCTATCATCTTCCTGTATTCTGTAGGGCTTGTACTCCTTCCTTCCTGATCTTTTGTTAACTTGCAGCCCACTATCATAGGGGTACTGACAGGTCTGCTATCCTCCATGCCAAACTTTTTAAGCATCTCTTTGGCATATTTTGTTTGAGAAATAAAAATACCTTCTTCACATTGTTTTATTTGTAATCCAAGAAAGTAAGTCATTTCTCCAATCAATGACATCTCAAATTCCTCACTCATCTTCTGTGCAAATTCTTGGCATAGCTCAGAGTGATCCCCTCCAAAGATGATGTCATCTATATATACTATGGTTATCAGTTGGCCTTTCTCTGAGTTGAACACATATAGGTTATTATCAACTGTTCCTCTTATGAAGTTCAACCTTCTCAAATACGTGTCCACCCTGCTATACCATGCTCTTGGGGCTTGTTTAAGGCCATACAAAGCTTTCTTCAGCTTGCACACGTGTGTCTCATCCTCGCTGATTTGTACTCCATCAGGTTGTTCAATATACACTTCTTCTTTTAGGAGCCCATTCAGAAAGGCTGATTTCACATCCATCTGGTAAACTTTATACCTCTTATGTGCTGCCAAAGCTAAGAACATTCTGATAGTTTCCAACCTTGCTTCTGGTGCAAAAGTTTCATCAACATCTACTCCTTCTATCTGAGTGTAGCCTTTGCAAACCAGCCTAGCCTTGTTCCTCACCACCTTGCCATCCTCATTGTGTTTATTTTTAAACACCCATTTTGTTCCTATGACATTCTTGTTAGTGGGTCTTGGAACTAGCTCCCATGTTTCATTCTTCTCGATTTGATCCAGCTCCTCATTGATAGCTTTGATC
>JAHOYR010000005.1:3880249-3900104 GCA_023213295.1 Bruguiera hainesii
AAGAGTGTCACTTACTGTGTCTACCCTTCTTCTAGCTTGTCTTGCCTTTTTTGAATTGAAAGGCTGCTCCACTGCTGCTTAGAAGTTTACCGCAATGCTCTCGAACCTCTCTTGAAGAAATCTGGAAATATGTTGAGTTCTTTTCGATGTTTCGCTAAATTCCTTCTCTAGGTTATTTCACACAACTCTTGCTTTCACCATCTCACGGTCTCACCCGTCTTCTATTTCACGGTCTTACCATTTCACGGCCTGTCCTCACACTTCTGGTCTATCACGCTGTTGCACGTTCTGGTCTCACGCCGTCTCCTGACGTACTCCCACACTTCTGGTCTGTCATTTCACGTCTCTTGGCCTGCCTCACGTTACTGGTTTTTCTGGCTCACGTCTTTCGGCCTGCCTCACGCTTCTGGTCTGCTGTCTTCTCTTCTGGGTGGTCTCACGGATACCAGGTCTGCTGTCTTTTCTTCCGGGTGGTCTGTTTCTTATTTCTCCTCTTGCTGGTTGTGTGTTTCTGGTTTGCTTGCAGGACGTGTTTCTGGTTTCCTTGCAGGAGGAGTTTCTGACTTGCTTGCAGGATGTGTTTCTGATTTGCTTGCAGGAGGCATTACTGGTTTGTTTGCAGGAGGCGTTTCTGGTTTGCTTGCAGGAGGTTGCACGTTCTGGTTTGCTCTCCCAGTGGTGACGTTTCTGGTTTGCTCTCCTGGTGGTGTTGTTTTTGATCTCTTGCCATTCTGCTCTCTCTTCCTTTTGCCCGATTGTTGTAGGGTTGCTGTTTATTCAATTGTGTTGGCCCTCTACCCTAGTTTTGTCTTCCAAGGCTTTTATATACTCTCTTCCATGAAACCCTAATAGGGCTTACATGGCGGATTTATTTTCTTGCCCTTCCATGTGACTTTACTGCCCTTCCTTGTGACTTTACTCTCTTGCACACTTAACCCTAGTTGACAACAATCACAACCCATACAAGGCTGTGGGAACAACACAAGATAATGGAAGCATTATTATAGAACAAAATTTAGATGAAATGTTAGAAAATCAGATTCTCATTCTACACCATTATATGATGATATTTGTTATTACTACAAAAGCTAAAGGTGGTAATTTTGACTCCCAAATAGCAAGATTCATTAGTAAATAGTTCAATGGACAGTTTAAAGGCTACTGGGATTTTTATTTGTCAAATAAAGTTAAGTCACAAATATTTTATACTATAAAATTAGAACAAGGAGTTCAGTTGGCTGACAGTATTAATACATTGATTTATATAATTACTAACCATTTTATTGGATTACCTACCTTATTAGTAGACAAAACATACAATCAATTCATCAATTTACGATGCCCAGATCTATATCACTTTAGGTGGTATAAAGATGTGTTCTTTTCAAAAAATTTTATTAGAAAAAATAGCCAAAATATTTTTTAAAAAGAGAAATTTTTGTCTGGGTTACCTAACCTATTTACTGAAAGGGAAAAAAATATGTTAAAATTCTACCATGGAGAAGTTATTGATTACTTTAACTATACATATAGAGAATTAGCTGCTGAAATTGCAGCAAAGGGTGTTAAAACTCTAGAACAAGATAAAACTACATAGGTAGTTACAAAATCAAATATAAGGTAAAAAGGCCCTAAGAGATTTCTATGAACATATTGGTTATCTACATATGAAATATCCTAAACAATTATAGAGAAAGGGTTATAAACTTATACCTCAGAAGAAATTCTTTTATGAAAAAGAAATGTTAAAAGACAGGAAAAAGCTTGGTTTACAAATATAGAAAAATAGGGTATTATTTTAATAAATGCAAAATGAAACTAACAATTCAAGAATTAGTTATAAATGAAAACCTTAAGAGGTCACTTATGCATATTTTCTTATCAAAAGATAAATATAAGGAATCAGACTTAGATGTAGATCTTCTAGGAGAAGAAGATGAAACTACTTTTGAAGATGATTCTAATAATAGTTGTAATGGTCAATACAACTATTATCAAGTTTTATGTAGAAGTAATGACTTATTAGTCCTTACAAAAAAAGACAATCTAATATTGGATTTTGTTGATAAGATTATAGATCCAAAAGAAAAAAGAGAACAATTAGAGAAGTATCTTTATCTATCTTGAAATAAGCCTAGGATTAAAGAACTAGAAGAAGATTATAGTTTAAAGATTGTTATTCAAAGAATTAAAAATAATCATTCTAGCTTAAAAACTAGAACAATAGTAATAGAACCTTTGATTAAAGAGCTTAAAGCTAAAATCAAACAATTAAAAACTAAAATAAAATACTTAAAAGAAAGCGTTTTAGTTATAAAATCTGTAAATGAACCTCTAGATATTCAAAATGCTTCTTTAAAAGAAGAGTTAAATACTCTTCAATATATTAATCTCATTGATAGAGTAATTACTCATAAATGACATACTCAAATTACTGTAGTAGTCAATAAAGAATATATCTTTTTAACTATTACCTAAATTGAGCTAAGATTACAAAAGGGAGAGAGAAGCAAACTTAGAGAAACAATTCTCTTATAGTAAAGAAATGAATTACCATTTACGTACTCTAATATAAAAGAAAGTAACTCAAATAATAATAGAACTAAAATACTTATAGAAACAAAACTTTCATTGAACAACAAATGTCGTTACAAGCTTATATTTTACAAAGGGGAGAGAAGAGAGAGAGAAGCAAATTAGAGAAAGAAGGAAATTAGAATCTGCCTTTCTTGGCCTATAAGAGGTCTATTTATACAAGGAAAAAGGCGATAATCTTCTTTTTTCAAAGTGGGATGCTTCATTGTGTTCCATTTTCCTCCACTTTATTAAAGTAGCCTTATTAAAGTTATCTTTTAGGTCTTATGATAATTGGTCCACCAAAAGTTGTTTGCCCTTTTTCCCTTTACAACTTATATAAGTCTTGGAAATCTTGTATTATATCATCATTGAGATGCCTTTAACTGTTTTTAGCTTGGTCATCTTGGGTATCTTGATCTAGTTAGAGTAGAGCAACCATCATTTCTAATAATCTTTCTTTTAATGTAGACTCCATTAAAGTCTTCAAAATCTTATTAGGACTAATAGGAATGGACTTCAGTAGTGGAGCATTAGGTCCCTTTATACAAATGACTCCTTTTCCTATGTACACTCCATCATCAAAAAAGTCAAATGTTTCTCATCATTGAATATTAATTTGTCTTGACAGCTACAGATCATGTCTAATGTCAATATCTAAGACATTAACCTATTTAGCCATAATGATTTAGTCCCATTTAATAATCCATGGAACATGATATCATGCTGTAAATATTAATAATGGATCTTTAAACTCTTTATTTGTTTCACAAAACTATTCATAAACAATCTTGACTTTATGGGATAAGGTTAAATGATGTAAACTCCATTTGAAAAACTAGGTTTTAAACCAATTTAGAAATCTTTTTAGGTCATTCAGAAGATGTATTTGAATCAACCAACTAAATTTCCTTTACTTGTTTTCATATAATAATGCTTTTTCCCATGCACTAATATAATCAAAATAATTATAAGTTTTGATCTTCTAGCATTCTTTCAACTCTTTCTAGCCAAAGAGATTCCCTTGTTAATCTTTTGGATAAAGAATTTTCATTACCTCCTAATTAAATTAGAGACAAACAATAATTGCAAATGTTTTTATGATATTTGAATTATATTTCAGAATTCTATAAAGAATTAACTTGTAATACTAAGCCATTTCTTAATAGATTACAAAAAAATCCTCTTGAATGGATGGATAAACATACAAAGGTAGTTAAGAAAATAAAATTAAAAATAAAAAAACAATCATGTTAACTCTTCCTCATCCTAATGCTTTTAAAATAGTTGAAATTAATGCATCAGGTAAGAGTTATGAAGGAATCCTTAGACAAAGATTAATTCAAAAGAACAATAATTTCACTTTACTTCAAGAGTCTAGAAAGAAGTTAGAGTTAATTACTCTATTATTAAAAAAGAAATCTTAACTATTGTACTATGCATTCAAAAGTTTGAAAATGATCTATTAAATCAAAATTCCCTATTAAGGATAAATTGTAAAGTAGTATAAGATGTCCTTATCAAAGATGTTAAAAATATCGCTTTTAAACAAATCTTTGCTAAATGGCAAGGAACATTTTCTGTATTTAATTTTGATGTTAAGTTTATTAAAGGAAATTGAAATTCTTTACCAAATTTCCTAACTCATGAATTTTTACGAGGCCTCTCATACAAGGGCCTCAATCCTTAGTAAAGTCGATTAATTCTCTAGCTAAAGATGCAAAAGCAAAAGAAGTTGATAAACATCATGATGATACTTTTGAGTAAGCTTTGGATAAATCCATTACATATTTTTTTAATTCCAAGGCACATGGCCTTTTTATGTACTATTAAAAATAATTGCACTTAGCTTAGACCTAATGAAGTTGTACATTTTTATATTAAAGATGATATGTATCCTTATAATAATTAAAGAATGGCCTTTATTATCAATAGATACTACATGAAATAGGCTTAATGGTTATTAAACCCATAGAAAGAGAATCTGGAGCTAGATTTGGTTATGGCTTCATATATGAGGCTTATACCAAATTCAAGAAAAAGAAAATTCTTTATCCAGAAGATGGAAAGGGGATATCTTTGGCTATAAAGAGCTAAAGGAATGGTAGAAGGTTGAAATCTATAATTATTTTGATTATATTGATGCATGGGAAAAGGAATTACTATATGAAAACAGGTAAAGGAAATTTAGTTGGTTCATTAAAATTCTTTTATATTGGTGTGTTTAATTCAGTTTCTTAAATTACCTTTCTATATATTTGTGTGTTGTTCTATATATTTGTCGTATGCGATCTTGTGCTACCAAGAAAAGAATGGTATCAAAGTTGGAAGGTATTAGAAGAACAAAAGAGCAAGTTAGTTAAACTGAATATAGAGTTAACTTTCCTTCCTTAAGTTCTACTTCTATGGTTAATGAACCACTAGAAACATCAAGTTAGGCTTTTAGGCCTAGGTCTCCTTCTCTCTCTAATATGGGATATCATAATGAAGTTAGGAGTCTTTATGCCCTTAAGACTATTAATGAGGTAGATGAAAAGGTGAGAGAGTTATTTTACTTTCTTGAAAATACTATAAAAGGAAAATGATTTTTTATGACCTTTAATAAAAGAGAATGAAAAATATGACATAAATGCCATAAGATATATATTAATAGTATGAGAGTTGAATATATTTTTATTTATATTAAAAAGGTTTACAAACTTCAAAAAAATACCTTTTACAAATTTTTCTGCCCTAGAGGAATATATGGTCCTTAAAAAAGTATATCAAGAATATGTTGTAAGAAAAGGAAAAAGGGTTATTGGTATTCACCCACCTTTACTTAACTTAAGTGTTAAGATAGAAGATCATGATGTTATAGTTGCACCATATAAAATAGAACCCTTTACTAGTGACATTATAGAGTAAGGAAATTATACTAATTTTTATCTTTAATCTATAGGAAATTAGTTTAACAAAGTTAAACAAAAAAAAAAAAAAGATACAAGAAGTAGCTTATAGAGCTCCAAAACCTCTAGTTAAACCAAAGATGGAAAAAAGGGTTTTATTTAAACACATGTCCTTAGAAGAAATAAATTATAATATGTCAGGTGAAAATTCTAAAAAAACAGAATTAGTCAATTGAATAATCTAAAGGTTAAAAAACCTAGGATTAAAAGAAAAGGATACTTCTATATTAAGAAAAGAGGAATAGATTACAGAAGAAGAATCAAACACTAAGTATGGATAAAATTCATGAAATGTTCTTATTAGAATAGAATCTAGTCTAAAAAGATCCATTACCTTCTTATAAGAAGGAAAGTATGAAAATAAACAAAATGACTTTTAATAAAATTCCTACAAAATTATATTATCATCCTAGACCAACCCTAGTTGACCTCTTATTAAAAGAATAATCTGAGTATAATTAAGTATAATATGATGGAAGTAATATCATATAATGGAATTTAACCTTCTCTCTTCCTTTTTCAAGGTTTAACCTTACACTTCTAGATGGAGCAAATAGATTTTGACATCCTTATCTTTGAACTAAATTACTTCTATTTTTTTTGTTAACCTATTTAATAGGTTCAATGTTTTTTTCTAGTGTCCATTTTTTTTTAGGTAATTTAACTTGATCCTAAGCAATTGTTTTAGGAACTATAATATTAGATTTTGACTTATTAGTCAAAAACAAGGTAGTAGTCCCTTTATCTATATATCTTGCTAGAATTTTTTTAATTTCTTGGATAATGGTATTCATAACCTTATAGTGTATCCTATAAATAAGGATTAGATTTTTTGAAGTAGGCACCATATCAAATGCTTCAGTTTTAATATCCAAACATAAAGTATGCATCAAATTAAGATTTGATAATGATAAAGCAAAGTTCAAAAAACAAGTTAACCTAATAGGTCCATTACTAAGAGTGAAATCAATTACTCATGATAAAGAGTCATAGAAGCGATTATTTCTTTTGTCTCTAACACATATAATTGGTGAATTATTTAAACTTAATATATTATTAAGTTTTGATGCTACTTATACCATCCTAATATGGATAAATTTATACTTTTATTGATGTGAACTAATAAGCTCTTGGGATAGTAAAAATAAATCATTATAACCCTATATTAAGGGTAAAGCCTCTTCTACTGTTTTAATAATATAATCAACTCTAGAAAATAAACCTCCTTAATTAAAACCTGGGAAGATGAAAATGAAGAAAGAGTCCAATTCTGCAAACAATTATTATCTAAATTTTCACTAATTATTATTTCTTTATTCCTATTCTTGGAAGAACTATCACTTTTAAATAGTCAATCAAGTCTTGACTTATCCATACCTTACCATATCATTTTCATTATCTTAAACCATAACCCTACATGCCTATACGTGACCAACATGAGATCAAAGGCAACTTGACTTGGGGTTTCAACATTGAGACATTGAAGAGTTTAAGATTTCAACTATTTAAAAGATTAACATTCCACTAGATTTGAGGCTTTGATACAATTCCTTTCTTAATAACACAAAATTGCACACAACAAATATATAAAATAGTACAAAGATGTATAGATAGGTAATTTCAGAAACTAAATTAAACACACAGATATAAAAGAAACTTAAAACAAATAGAATTAGAATACTTGCAAAAACAAAGATTTTATTAAACACCAAACATTGTTACAAGCTTATATTTTACAAAAGGGAGAGAGAAGCAAACTTAGAGAAAGAAGGAAATTAGACTCTACCTCTCTTAGCCTATGAGAGATCTATTTATACATAAAACAAAAGTGATAACCATAATTGAAGGAATCTTCTTTTTGCGAAGTGGGTTGCTTTATTATGTTTAACAAAGGTGATCACCATAACAAAGCTACTCTAACAAAAGTGGAGGAAAATAGAACATAATGGAGCATCCCACTTTGCAAGAAGAAGATTCCTTTAATTATGGTTATCACCATTTTCCATGTATAAATAAATCTCGAGAGGCAGAGTCTAATTTCCTTCTTTCTCTAATTTGCTTCTCTCTCTCTTTTCTCTCCCCTTTGTAAAATATAAGCTTGTAACGACATTTAGTGTCCAATGAATGTTTTGTTTCTATAAGTATTTTAGTTTTGTTATTATTTAAGTTGCTTTCTTTTTATTGGTGTAATTAAATGGTAATGCATTTCTTTACTAAAAGACAATTGTTCATTCCTTGAAACTTAAGATTATCACTTAATTCCTTGGCAACAAGGCTTCTTCTTTGGTTGTAAGGAATCATTCACATAAAATAATCATGCAATCATATCCATGTGTGCACTGAACTTTCCTTTCACAACAACATGCAGTCAATACACCTTTGGTAGTCAAATCCCATTAAACTCTATCAAACAAAGGAGTCATTTATCTTAAATAGGTTTTTTTACTTAGATAAAATGATTCATTGCCTTAAGGATGAGGTATTTACTTTGTTTCTAGCTAATAAGGCTTATCTTTTTGTTTCAAGGAGTCACTTACACAACGCAAAAACAAAATCAACTTTAATGTCAAGATTGATTACTGATTTCATTGCGAGATACTTGCTATTATGCCTTGAGTAGGCCAAATCCATTAAAGTCCATCAAAGAAAAGAGTTATTCCTCTTGATTAGCTTTCTTTACTAAGAGAGAATCATTCATTCTTGAAACTTGATACTGTCACTTGATTCCTTGGAAAAATGGCTTCTCTTGTCATCACGAGGAATCATTCACACAAAACGGTAATGCAATCTCATCCATGTATAACTAAATTGTGCATACTAATATAAAAGAAAGAAACTTAAAAAAAATAATAATAGAATTAAAATACTTACAGAAACAAGACTTTCATTAAACACTAGTTGTCTTTACAAGCTTATAATTGACAAAGGAAAGGGAATACAAGTTTAGCAAGAGAGAGAAAGAGAGAGAGAAAAGGAAATTGGACTCTCCATTTAGAGTAGCCAAGAGGTCTTATTTATACAAAGAAAAAGGAAATAATGATAATTGAAGGAATCTTCTTATTCAAAGTGGGTTGTCCTTTCTTCCTTGATTTTTGCTAAAGTAGCTTTATTAAAACTATCCTAGCAGCAATCTTTCCATCAAAAGTTGTTTGTCCTTTTGCCCTTTACAATTCATATGGGTCCTAGGAATCTAACATAATATCAGCATTGATGTGCCTCTAATTGCTTTCAGCTTGATTTGCTTCTAATTGCTTTCAACTTGATCTACTTGGGTGTTTTGATTTGGTTGGAGCAAAGCAATCATCATTTATGATAACTACTCTTTTGATATAGACTCCATTAAAGTCTTTAATATCTCTTTAGGACTGGTAGAAGTGGGCTTTAGTAATGAAGCATCAGGTCCATTTATGCAAATGACTCCTTTTCCTATATAAACTCTATCAATAAAAAAGACAAATTTCTCCTACTATCGAATATTAATCCATCTTAACAACCATGCAACATATCTAATATCAACATCTAGGACATTAACTTGTTTGGTCATAATTGTGTAGTCTCATTTAATGATCAAAAGGACATGATATCTGGTTATGAATATTAATAATGGGTCTTTAACCTCTTCATTTACTTCAGAAAACTGTTCATAAATTGTTCTTAATTTGCATGGTAGAGTTAAATGATGTAACCCTACTTAAAAGACCAATTTTAAACTAATTTGAAATTTTTGTTTGGATCATTTGGAAGATGTATTTGAATAAACCAATTAAATTTTCTCTACCTATTTTCATATAATAAAGTCTTTTTCCATACTTTGATAAAATCAAAACAATTATAATTTTTCACTTTTTACCATTCTTTTAATTCTTTGTAACAAAAGAGATTCCCTTACCAATCTTCTAGATAAAAAATCTTTATCTTGAATTTGGTGTAAGCCTAATCTCTAAAACTATTCCCAAATACGAATCTAGTTCCTCTTTTTATGGGTTCAATAACAACAAAGCCTATTTCATGTAGTATCTATTGATAATACAAGTAATCTTTCATATTAATATAAGGATACATATCATCTTTAATATAAAAATGAGGGACCTCATTAGGTCTAAGTCAAGTATAATTATTTTTAATAGCACATAAAAAATCTATGTACTTTGGAATTAAAGGGTATGTAATGGATTTGTCCAAAACTAGCTCATAAGTATCAATATAAAGTTTATCAACTTCTTTTACTTTTACATAGTTGGTAATTTAACCAACTTTATTGGGAATTGAGGCCGTTGTATGAGAGGCCTTTTATTCATGTCTTAGTTTCCTACAAAAATTCATAAGTTAGGAAATCTAGTAAAAAATTATAATTTCCTTTAATACACTCAATATCAAAATCAAATACAAAAAGCATTCCTTGCCATTTGGCAAAGATTTGTTTAGATGTAATGTTTTAACATTTTTAGTATAGACATGTTTTACTACCTTAAAATCTATTCTTAGAAGAAATTTTTGATTTAATAAATCACTTTCAAATTTTTGAATACATAGTACAATGGTTAAATTTTATTTTTTTAATGTAGAATAATTAACTATAATTCCTCACCAAACTCCTAAAGTGAATTAAACTAATGATTCTTGTGAATTAATTATTTTCTTAAGGATTTCTCTATAACCCTTTTCTTATGCATTAGTTTCAACAATTTTGAAAGCATTAGGATAAGGGAGGCTAAGATATGGTAGTTCCTTTGTTTTTACTTTTATCTATTTAATTGCTTTCATATGTTTATCCATCTACTCGGGAGGATTTTTCTGTAACCTTTGAAATAAGGGCTTAGCATTATAGACTAATTCTTTATAAAATTTTGAAATATAATTTAAACAACCTAAAAACCTTTATAGTTGTTGTTTTTCTTTAATTTTATTAAGAAATTTAAAGGCAAGCTCAATTACTCTATCAATAGGAATAATAGTTCTATTTTCAATGAAGTTACCAAAGAATCTAACCTTAATTTAGAATAACTTCATTTTTTTTTTGACTGATATAGCTAGACTAGCTATTTTAATAACTTTTAAAAATAGTTTTAAATGTTTTAAGTGTTATTTGATTGTGTTAGAAAATACCAATACATCATTAATATAAATAATTGGAAATGTTGAATAATATTAAATATTTCATTCATGATTTTTTGAAATTCAGAGGTACATTTTTTAATCCAAAAACATTCCATTTATAATGTCCAAATGGAATTGTGAATGTTGTTTTGCATTTATCTTTTTTATGAGTCTAGATTTGCCAATAACCAAATCTTATATTGAATTTTGAAAATATTAAGGCTTTATAAAGCTTATTTAAGAAAATGTTTTTATTAGGTATAGGATATATAACCCATCTTGAAGCCTTCTTTAAAGGCTTATAATTAATAACCAATCTTGGAACTCCTCCCTTCAATATTGTAGCATTTTTCATATAAAATGTTAGGTAACTCCATAAACTGTTACTTTTTCTAATAAGCCCTTTTTCTAACAAGTCATTTTGTTTCTTTTTTATAGATATCTAAATACCTTGGTCCCATACCTATTAGCTTGGCTTTAGTAAGTATTTGACTTTTATTAAAAGTCTCTTCATATGATAATTCTATCACATGCGTCTTTCTATTCCAAAAGGTAGTAGGAACTTCTGCACAAACCATATTTTCTAGCTTTTTTCATAATTCCTATATTTTAACTTGTATAACAAGAATATTTATCTTTTCTTATAAATATTTATTTTATACCTCACTTTAAAAAGATTAAATAAATCTCTCTTTTGTCCTTATCAATTGTTGAAGTACATATATCTCCCTATATTAAGGGATAGATATAAATTTAAAACTAATAAACTTTTTAATCTATTTTTCAAAACATACTTTTATCACTAATTTTCTTAATAGAATATAGCATGAATATAATTTTAATATAAATTCTTCCATTACATATAGCAGTTTGTGATAACTTGTAACTAATAACAAACTTACTTTTATTAGTAGTATTAAACAAACACTTATGTTGTTTTTGAGAAATATTTGAAGGAACTATTTTCTTATTAATAAAATTTTTCAATACATGGTACAATGCTTAAAATTTCCTTTTTAATAGTAAAGTAATTAACTCTAGTTCCTCTCTAGACTCTTTAAATGAATCAAACTAAAGCTTTTTTTGAAAAAGTTATTTTACTCTCTTAAGAATACTATGAAAAGAAATTGATTTTTTCATGACCTTAATGAAAAAGAATGAGAAATATGACATAAATGGTATAAGATATGCACCAATGGTATGAGAGTTGTAGATATTTCCACTTATTTAAAAAAGTCTATAAACTTAAGAAAAAACTTTTCTCAAATTTTCCTACCCTAAAGGAATGTATGGTCCTTAAGAAAGTATATCAAGAATAAAGGGTCATTAATATTCACTCACCTACACTTAACCTAAGTGTTAAGATAGAAGACTATGAGATTATATTCTCACTATATAAAGTAAAACCCTCTATTAGTATATAAAGTACGAAAATTACACTAGTTTTTAAAATCAAAATATAGGAAATCAACTTAATAGAGTTGAATAAAAGATTAAAGAAGTAGCTCAGTAAGCTCTAAGATTTCTAGTTAAACTAGAAATTAAAAAAAGGATTTTATTTAAACCTATGTCATTAGAAAAAATAAATAACAACACGTTAGGTAAAAATCCTAAAAAAACATAATTAGTCATTAAAATAATCAAAATGTTAAAAAACCTTAGATTAAAAAAAAAGATACTTTTATATTCTAAAAGAGCAACAAATTACAGAGGAAGAATCAGAGGCTAAAGATTCTAGGTCAAAAAGATCCATCACCTTTTTATAAGAAGGAAAGTATGGAAATTAAAAAATGACTTTTAATAAAGTCCTAGTAAAATTATATTATCCTATACCAACATTAGTTGACTTCTTATTAGAGGAACAATTTGAATATAATTACTTACAATATAATGGAAGTAGTATAGTAGAATGAAATTTAGATGAAATGTCAAAAAAATTAGATTTTTATTCTACTATATTATACAATGATATTTGTCACTGCTACAAAATTTAAAGGAGGTATTTATGACCTCTAAATAGCAAGATTCACAATAAATAGTTTTATTGGATAGTTTAAAGGTTAGTAGAATTTCTATTTATCAAAAGAAGTTAAATCTCATATATTTAATGTTGTAAAAATAGAGTAAGGGATGCAGTTAGCTAATAGTGTTAATACACTAATTTAATAAACTCCCAATAAAATTATATTATCCTATACCAACACTAGTTGACCTTTTATTAGAGAAAAAATTTGAATATAATTACTTACAATATGATAGAAGTAATATTATAGAATAAAATTTAGATGTAATGTCAAAAAATCATATTTTTATTCTACTTCATTATACAATGATATTTGTCACTGTTGCAAAATTTAAAGAAGGTATTTATGACCTCCAAATGGCAAGATTCATGGTAAATAGTTTTACTAGATAGTTTAAAGGATAATGGAATTTATATTTATCAAAAGAAGTTAAACCTCATATATTTAATGTTGTAAAAATAAAGTAAGGGATACAGTTAGCTGATAGTGTTAATACACTGATTTATATAATTATTAACCATTTTAACAATACAAATACTTTATTAGTAGACAAAATATAAAAGCAACTCATTAATTTGAGGTATATAGATCTATGTCACTTTAGAAATTATAAAGATGTGTTCTTTTCAAATGTTTTTACTAGAGAAGACAGTTAGAATATTTTCTAGACAGTTAGAATATTTTATAGAAAGAAAAGTTCTTGTCTGAGTTACCTACCCTATTTGCTGAAAAGGTAAAATATAAGTTAAAATCCTATCATTAAGGAGTTATTATTACTTTAGTTATACATACAAAAAATTAGTTGTAGAAATTATAGTAAAAGGGGTTAAACTTTATAATGAGATAAAACTATATAAGCATTTATAAAATGAAAAGATACAAGGTAAAAAGACCATAGGAGACTTTTGCAAACAAATGAGTTATTCACCCATGAAATATCCTACAAAATTCAAAAGGAAGGGTTATAAACACATATCTCAAAAGAAATCCTTTTATAAAAAAGAAAAGTTAAGAGAAAAGAAAAAGTCTAGTAAAGAAAAACATTAGTTGTCTATCATAAATGTGGAAAAATAAGGTACTATTCTAATAAATGCATAATGAAATAAATAATTCAAAAATTATCTGTAGATGAAGATCTTAAGAGGTCACTAATCATATCTTCTTGTCAAAAGATGAATCAAACTTAAAAATCGATCTTCTCGAAGAAGAAGATAACTCTTCCTTTGAAGTTTTTGGTAATAGTTGTAATAGTCAATGCAACTATTATCAAGTTTTATACAAAAGTAATGGCTTATTAGTGCTTAGAAAAAAAGATAATTTGATTTTAAATCTTATTGATAAGATTGTAGATCCAAAAGAAAAAGGAGAACAATTGGAAAAATATCTTCATCTATCTTAAACAAAATTAAAGTTAAAGAACCAAAAGAGGATTACCATTTAAAAATTATTATTCAAAAAGTTAGAAATAATCATTCTAATTTAAAAATTAGAGCATTAACAATAGGAATTTTGATTAGAGAGCTTAAAACTAAGATCAATCAGTTAAAAACTGAAATAAAAAAATTATAAGAAAGAGTTTTAACTCTAAAATTTGTGTCTAATAGGATAAATGAACCTCTAGAAAGTCCATGAGAAAGCATAACATGAATATATTATAAGAAAGGAAAAAGGGTTAGTAATATTTACTTGCCTACACTTAACCTAAATGTTAAGGTAGAAGATCGAGAGGTTATAGCCTCACTATATAAAGTAAAACCCTTTATCATCTGGCAAAGATTTGTTTCAACACAATGTCTTTAACATGTTTAGTAAGGACATCTTTTGTGATTTTTAGAAGAAATTTTTAATTTAACAAATCACGTTCAAATTTTTGAATACATAGTACAATAGCCAAAATTTCTTTTTTAATAGTAGAATAATTAACTCTAACTTCTCTCTAGACTCCTAATGTGAATCAAAGTAGTGATTCTTTTGAATTAATCCTTTGTTTAAGGATTGCTCGATAACCCTTTTCTGATGGATCAATTTCAATTATTTTGAAAGCATCAGAATGAGGGAGGTTACAACATGACAACTCTTTTGTTTTTATTTTTATCTTTTAACTACCTTTGTATGTTTATCCATCTACTTAAGAGGATTTTTCTATAACCTTTCAAACAAAGACTTAGCCTTATAAGTTAATTTGTTTTAAAATTTTAAAATATAATTTAGACAAACTAAACACCGTTACAACTATTGCTTTTTTTCTAATTTTATTTAGAAATTTAAAAGAAAACTCAATTGCTCAATCAATAAAAACA
The DNA here is from genome assembly GCA_023213295.1 of Bruguiera hainesii. Lineage (NCBI taxonomy): Eukaryota > Viridiplantae > Streptophyta > Magnoliopsida > Malpighiales > Rhizophoraceae > Bruguiera > Bruguiera hainesii. The sequence goes on from JAHOYR010000005.1 coordinate 3,895,193, forward strand.
ATAATTTCATTTTCAATGAAGTGACCAAGTAATCTAACTCTAATTTGAAATAATATCTTCTTTTAGTTGATACAACAAAACTCATTTTTTTGATAACCTTTAAAAATAAGTTTAATGGTTTAAAGTATTGTTCAATTGTGTTAGAAAATACTAACACATCATCAATATAAGTAATAGTAAATGCTGAATAAGTATTAAATATTTTATTTATTAGTTTTTTAAAATTCATAGGGTACATTTTTTAACCTAAAAGGTATTACATTCCATTCATAGTGTTTGAATGTAACTATGAATGCTAATTTTTATTTATCTTTTTCATAAATATGGATTTTTCAATAACTAGATTTTATATTGAATTTTGAAAATATTTGGGCTTCATAAATCCTATTTTTTGTAATTTCTATATTTTAACTTATATAACAAAAGTATTTATCTTTTCTTGTAAATATTTATTTTTTACCTCATTTTGAAGAGATTGAATAAGTCTCTCTTTTCTCCTTATTGATTTTTAAAGCACATCTATCCCCCTGTTTTGAGGGGTACATATAAATTTAAAGTTAAAAAAGTGTTCCATCTATTTTTGATAAGTTTGATATAAAGTCTTTCATTCCATATTATAGCTTATAATAACTTGTACTTAATAACAAGGTTACTTTTATCAATAATGTTTAATACTTATATTGGTTTTGAAATGTATTTTGAAATAACTATTCTTTCATTAATACAATTCATATGTATGTATGAATCAGTTAAGGCAATCGTTAAAAAGACTAAAGCTATCTTGGAATGAGACTAAAGCTAAAGAACTAGTAGAGGATTACAATTTAAGAAATATTATTCAAAAAGTTAGAAATAATTATTCTAGTTTGAAAACTAAAGTAATAATGATAGAACCTTTGATTGGATAACTTGAAGTTGAGATCAATCAGTTAAAAAGTAAAATAATAGAATTAAGAGAAAGAATTTTAGTTTTGAAATTTGTGTTTGATAGAATAAATAAACCTCTAAACATTATAGATACTTCTTTAAAAAGGGAGTTAAGCACTCTTTAATATATTAATCTCATTGACAAGGTAATTACCTATAAGTGGCATACTCAAATTATAGTAGTAGTTAATAAAGGGTATATTTTTATAGCTACTAATAAGTTTAAGCTTTTTAACTACTTAGAAGATCAACATTTACCTAGAAAAAAGGCTTTGATACCATTTCTATCATGACAACATAGAATCACAAACATATATATAGAAACTAATTTAAGTAACTAAATTGAGCATAATGATATAAAAGAAAAAAGAAATTTAAAACAAATAATAATAAAATTAAAATACCTATAAAAACAAGGCTTTCATTGAACAACAGAAGTCATTACAAACTCATAATTTACAAAGGAAAGGAGATGCAAGCTTAAAGAAAGAGACAGAAAAGGAAATTGGACTCTTCCTCCTTTGTCTTCCTATGTTTCTTTGAGAAGTAGATAAAACTGTTGAAAAAGCTTTACCCTTAACTCAAGGTTATAATGATTTCCTTTTACTATCTTAAGAGCTTATTAGCTCACATCAACAAAAGTATAAATTTATCCATATTGGAATGGTATAGGTAGCGCTAAAACTTGTTATGAGACTAGATTTAAACAACTTAGCAATTATATGTGTTAGAAATAAAATACATAATCGCTTAAATTGATGGACCTATTTGGTTTTATTGTTTTTCGAACTTTACTTTATAAGTATCATACCTTAAATTGATGCATGCTTTATGGATATAAAACAATATTCACACTAAGGTTAAATACAAGTGGCTGAATTTTAAGTTTAGGAAAGGTTTCTCAAGGACCATACATTCATCCGGGGTAGAAAAATTTAAGAAAGGTTTTTTTCTTAAATTTGTAAACTGTTTTCAAATTGGTGAAAATATCCTGTGACATCCTATAACAAGCATTTAACTAATGCAAATGGAATTTAAATACAAATTCCCTTATTGCATATAATAGCTTGTACTTAATAACAAGCTTGGTTTTATTAGTAATATTTAACACTTTTATCATTTTTGAAATGTATTTTTAAGGAACTATTCTCTTATTAATATAATTCATGTCTACACCAAAATCAATAAAGGTAATAATTGAAAGGATATATTCTTTATTGACTATCTTTGTAATCTGAGTATGTCACTTATGGATAATTATCCTGTTAATGAGATTAACATATTAAAGAGTACTTGACTCTTTTTTTAAAAAAGTATCTAGAATGTCTGGAGCTTTATTTATTCTATCAAGCACATATTCTATAACTAAAACTCTTTCTCTTAATTCTTTTATTTCAATTTTTAACTACTTAATCTTAGTTTTAGGCTCTTTAATCGAACGCTTTATTACTATTACTCTAGTTTTTAAATTTGAATAATTATTTCTAACTCTTTGAATAACAAATTTTAAGCTATAATCCTCTTTTAGTTTATTAACTTTAGTATCATTTCAAGATAGATGAAGATATTTTTCCAACTATTTTCTTTTTTCTTTTGGATTTATAATCTTATCAATAAGATCCAAAATCAAATTATCTTTTTTTTGCAAAAATCAATCAGTCATTACTTTTACATAAAACTTGATAATACTACTAGAATCTTCAGAGGCAAAGTTTTCTTCATCTTCAAGAAGATCTACTTCTAAGTCTAATTCATCTTTTGACAAAAAGATATGCATTAGTAACCTTTTAAGGTTTTTATTTATAAATAATTCTTGAATTTTTTATTTCATTTTGTATTTATTAAAATAATACCCTATTTTTTTACTTCTTAACAAACAAACATTTTCTTTTTCTTTTTTTTTGCAAACTAGTCTTTTTCTTTTCTTTGCACTTTTTTTTTTTATAAAAGGATTTCTTTTGAGGTATGGGTTTATAAACATTCCTTTTGAATTTTTTAGGGTATTTCACAAGGGGATAACTTATCTATTTACATATATTTCCTAAGACCTATTTACCCTATATCTTTTCATTTTTGTAACTATCTATACAATTTAATCTCATTACAGGGTTTATCCCCTTCAACTACAACTTTAGCAATTAATTTTCCATATTTAAAACTAGAGTAATGAATCACTCTTCCATGATAGAATTTTAACCGATTTTTTACCCTATTAGCAAATAAGGTAAGTAACTTAGACAAAACATTTTCTTTTTAGAAAATACTCTAACTATCTTATTTGATAAATACTTAATGTATCTTTATAACACCTAAAGTGAGATAGATCCGAACATCTTAAATTAATGAGTTATTCATATGTTTTGTTAACTAATGGTTAGTAATTATATAAATCAGTGTATTAACATTGTTAGCTAGTTGCATCCCTTACTCTACTTTTATAGTATTAAATATCTGAGACTTAATTTCTTTTAATAAATAAAAATTCCACTAGCTTTTAAACTTTTCAGTAAAACCATTTACTATGAATCTTGTTATTTAGGGGTCAAAATTACCTCATTTAGATTTTGTAACTATGACAAATATCATCATATAGGAGTAGAATAAGAATTTGATTTTCTAACATTCCATCTAAATTTCATTCTATGATACTACTTCCATCAATTATACGCATTTATACTTAGTTATACCTTTACTAAAAGGTCAACTAGTATTGATCTAGGAAATATAATTTTGTTAGGACTTTATTAAAAGTTATTTTGTTAATTTCCATGTTTTTCTCTTAAAAGAAGGCAATGGATCTTTTCAAACTAAATTTTATTTTGATAAGAACATTTCTTGAATTTTATCCACATAATCATCTGTCTCTAATTCTTCCTCGATAATTTGTTCCTCTTTTCCCCATATAGAAGCATTGTTTTCTTTTAATCCAAGGTTTTCTAAATTTTTTATTATTTCTGTTTTTTTTTTAGGATTTTTACCAAACATGTTATAATCTATTTCTTTTAATGACATGAGTTTAAATAAAACTTTTTTTTTCTATTTTTGGTTCTTCTTCATCTTCCAAAGTTTATAATTAAGGAAGTTTCTTTTTTAAAGTTAATTATGTGACAAAAGTTGTTGAAGAAGCCTTACCCTTAACTAAGGGTTATAAATTTATCCATATTGTGATGATATAGATAACACTAAAACCTATTACTAGATCAGGTTTAAGTAACTCAATAATTATAATATTAAAGACAAAAGACATAATTGCTTCTATAACTCCTTATTAAGAGTAATTGAATTAACTTTTGATGATTAACTTATTTGATTTTCTTATTTTCTGAACTTTACTTTATCATTATTAGATCCTAATTTGATGCATACTTTATATTTGGATATTAAAACTGAAGGATTTGATATGATGCCTACTTTAGAAAATTTAATCTTTATCTACAAGATATACTATAAGGTTATAAACACTATTGTCCTAAGAATTAATGATATGCCAACAAGATATATAGACAAAGGGACTATTACATTATTTTTGATTAATATGTCAAAATCTAATGTGTTAGTTCCTAAAACAATTTCTTGGGATCAAGTTAAATTCCCTAAAAAGTGGACACTAGAAAAAGCAGTTGAACCTATTAGACAAGTTAATAGACAAATGGAAGAAATAATTGAATTCAAAGATGAGAATGTGAAAATCTGATTTGCTTTATCTAGAATTGTGATGTTAAACTAGCATTCATAGTTCTATTCAGACATTATGAATGAAATGTAATACCTTTTGGGTTAAAAAATGCACCCTTTAAATTTCAAAAAATTATGAATGAAATATTTAATACTTATTTAACATTTACTATTATCTATATTAATGATATGTTAGTATTTTCTAACACAATTGAACAACACTTTAAACATTTAAACTCAAAATAGTTGGTTTTGTCATATTAGCCAAAAAGATGAAGTTATTCCAAACCAGGGTAAGATTCTTTGGTCA
>JAHOYR010000005.1:3909424-3921436 GCA_023213295.1 Bruguiera hainesii
ACTATAAATATATTTATATATATTTCATTTTGTTTTGTACATTAAAGCTTTTAGTTTTTGATTGATATTAATGAGTAGAACTCATCAGGGAGGACACGTGTTAGAATGAGGTTCAGTCACGTTAATCAGGAGGTCCAATGAACTGGCTTTGGTAGGGTCCTGCAAAAGAGCACATGACTAAGTGTCAGGTGCTAAGTCCAGCGTTAACACTTTGATGATCATATTAGTAAGAGGATCACAGTTCTTAAGTATATAGGTAGAAAGAGAGTAATCATTATCTATATATATAGAGAGAGTAATCTTTACCTTTAGTGAATGTTGGCCTGACTAATGTATGTATATCTAGGTTGGTCTGTATGAGTGAGGTCCAATGTGGATGTGACGGATGTGAATTAATGATTAGGTCCTATACCTTGGTGTGGTGAATGGGAGAGGTGACTCCTTGGACTTTCTCAAGCTTGAAGGGGCTAGTGGTGGGCTTGAAGGGGAAAGCAGTGAGCCTGATACTGATCTTAGACCTAATGTGGGGTGGTTTGTGGTCGATTGTGAGTCTCCTTTTCACTTGCCTCCCATTCAAAGAGGGCTAAGCTTTGGCACTTACGTTGACTTTGAAAAGCATCATTTCTTTTATGAAATTTCAAATGGTTTAGTCGGATCATCACTTTCTTAATAGAGGTGTTGATTTGCCAACAATTACCTTGGGGATCATATTGGCTTTTATAAATAGCTACCTCGCATCTCATGTGACATTTGTCTTATGTTAATCTTGATTTGATTTCTCATATAGTTTGTATGAAACAAGCTATGGTTGGTTGCCTAATCTCAATACCTTGTGGTGATGCGGAGTGTGCCGCCAAACTTTCTAAGTTGCGTGTGTCTCACGAGGACGCTAGAGTCTTGTGGGATGTGCTTTTGACAAGTTACATCATGGTGTTCCCTTTCGGTTAGGAGAGGGCATGTAGGCCCCTTATGGGTTGCATGGTTATATCTTGGGAATTCCTGGAGGACGCTAGTGTCTGTTTCCTGTTGCCTCAAATCAATGTGGAGTTCTTGGAATATCACAATCTGACATTGGTGCTGATTACTGCAAACAGCTAGCAGACCCTTCACAGGACACTTGTTCTGTCAACGTAAGTTGGCTTACACTTTACTGGCCAAGTTTAATCAATATGCTAATTGTATCGGCCATCATGAAAGAGGGTCATTGTGGTTATTTTGCCTTTAAGGTAAAAAGGGAAAGAACTAGAATTTCTACTAGCTCCCAAAGATAAGGTGAAGGATTACAAGACACACTTTGCGTTTGTCTATATGCCGGACGGTGTGTATTTTTTGAAGTGGAGCCCGACCCATTCTTCTCCCTTACTCACCGCTTATAAGGACAAGGACCTTGCTTTTATTGGGTAAGTATCTTAGGAATGGAGAGACAATTTGGAACATCGGAAAACACAACCTTGGGTGATCGGTGATCTTTTGAAAGCGGGAGCTTCAAGTGCCGTCATCCAAGGTAAGGTTATGGCAGGGACTGCAGTGGTGAAGGCCAAGGCGATGCTAAAGGTCCCAGTGGAAGTGATGTGAACTCCTAAAGACAGGGTTTAAGAACTAACACACATAAGGAATTGAGTGAGAACCCAAGAAAATTAAACTAGATTTCAATCATGTGAAAGTTAGACCAGTGAAAGTTAGACCAAATATTTAAAGGAATATGAATCTAAGGTATAAAGAAAGATATAAACCTCCACTCTAAAGAAGAATGAATTTAAAAGTGATAAGTCGGGTTGAATGTTATAAGAATAGTTAGTTGTTGATAAGTTAGTTTTTAAAAGAATTAAAAGGGAAAATTCTTACTTTTTAATTCACATAATTGTTTACTCTTTTAACAATGAAATCATCTCTATTTATAGGTTGAAATAATAACTTTAAAAATCTTAAAAGTAGAGATAATGATATAATTTTAAATATAAAAGTACTCTTATTTTATAAAAAGAACTTTTACTTTATAACAAATTCATATTTAAGAGTAGATTTTATTACTTAACCCTAACTCATTAATCAATCCAATTATATTAATAAACTTTGGTCTTCTTTCAAGCTTAAACTCACGAAATTTGTTGAATTCACATTATTTGTAATTTAGTTGATTTGAATATCTTTAATTAGCCCATTTACTATTTTTTGTTTTTTTTGTTTATCTTTTCAACCCTTAAATGTGTCATTGACTTTTCATAAATGTTCAATGGATCCTTAGAAACCCTGCATATATCAAATCTTCCATGGATCTCTTCATTCCCCCTCTCTTTAAAAAAAGATTTGTCCTCAAATCATTATTTGCATTAAAAGGAGAAAGATTAGAAATATTAAATGTTGCATTCACATTAAACTTATTAAAAAGAATCAACTTATAAGTATTGTCATTAATTTGTACCACTGCTTGAAATTGACCATCTTCTTTAGGCTATAACTTTGAGTGCCTCTAAGCTAAGAACCTTTCCTTATGTATATGCACCTAACCCCAATTACTAAGTTCAAACACCACCTTCTTTCTTTTGCCTTTTATTGACATATATGCATATTATTCAATTCATTTTACAATTTGTTGTTTCACTTTCTCATGCAACTTCTTCACCATTTCAACCTTGTGTTCACTATTTAAGCTAGCATACTCATCCATAGGTAAAGACATCAAATCCAAAAAAGTTAAAGGATTATAACCATACCCAATTTCAAGTAAAGAGTAACTAGTAGTAGAATAAACATTCTTGTTTTATGCAAACTCTATATGTAGCAAATGATCTTCCCACATTTTAAATCCATTCAAATAATAACATGCAACAAAGTAGAAAGAATTTAATTAACTACCTTAATTTGTAGCAAATGATCTTCCCACATTTTAAATCCATTCAAATAATAACATGCAACAAAGTAGAAAGAATTTAATTAACTACCTTAATTTGCCTATCTATTTGTGTATGACAAGTAATTAAGAACATTAATTTAATACCTAATTTACCTCACGAAGTCTTGTAGAAATAGCTCGAGAACTTTGTATACTGATATGAAACAATACTCCAAGGCATGCCATACAAGCATACTACCTCTTTAAAAAACAATTTAATTATGTTGTTTGCATCATCAATTTTATGACATAGGATGAAGTAAGTTATCTTTGAAAACTTATCAACAACAACAAATATAAAAACCTTATCTTTTTTTGATCATGGCAACTCTAACCCAAAGTTCATAAATAAATCAACTTAAGGTTAGGTAAAGGGATGTACAAGTTATGGAGTAAAACTTTAAATTTAACTTGTTTGCATATTATACATTTCTCACACACTTTTAACATCTCTTTTCATATGTAGCTAAAAGAAATGCCTAGCTAAGACATCTAGGGTTTTCTTAACTCTGAAATAACTTATTATACTACTCCAATGTACTTCTCTTATAACTAACTTCCTCTAGGAACTTATACGAACACATAAATAATTTTCTCTTAATAAGAAATTATCATACTTATAAAATTTCCCATAAGCTAACTTCTCACATGCCCCATTACATTAGCAAAGTTAAGATCTTACACATATAAATCTTTAATTAATTCAAATCTAAACAATTTTGTACTAAGTGTAGAGATAAGAGCATACCTACAATATAATGTATTAACTAGCACATTCTCCTTACCTTAATTATATTTAATGATGTAAGAAAAGATCTCAATATATTCGACCTATTCGGCATGTCTTTTGTTTAACTTTCCTTATCTTTTAAAGTTCATCAAGGATCCATGATTAGTATAGATGACAAACTCCTTAGGCTAAAGGTAGTGTTGTTATATCTTTAAAACTCATACCAATACATACATCTCTTTATCATAAATGAGATAATTATGGATACTCCACTTAGCTTTTTCATTGAAGTGGGCAGTTGGTCGTTTCTTCTGCATTAAAATAGCTTTAATGCTAATGCCTGGAGTATCATATTTAATTTTAAAAGTTTTAACAAAGTCAAGTAAATAAAGTAAGGGTGCAAAACTTAATTTTTCCTTGATTGAATTAAAAGGCTTGTTTTGATTAGTATCCCATTTAAAAATCATGTTCTTTTTAACAACCTCAATTAGTAGTAAAGTAATGGTGCTAAAGTTCCTAATAAAACATCTATAGAAATTAACTAGACTATGAAAACTACACATATCACTAACTTAGGTGTAGTTCAATCACGAATTGCCCTCTCCATTTCCTTGTCAATCTTAATACTCCTAACACTCATAATATAACTAGTAAATCTAATTTGATCAGTGCAAAAGGAACATTTCTTTATATTAGCATACAATTTCTCATAATGTAAAACATTTAAAATAAAATGTAAATAATCAAGATGCTTATCTAAGTTTTTGCTATAGACCAAAATATCATCAAAATATACAACCAAAACTTACCAATGAATGCAAGTAAAACATAATTCATCAATTTTAGAAAAGTGCTTAATGCATTCGCAAGACCAAATGACATAACAAACTATTCATACAAACCATACTTGGTTTTAAAGTTGTTTTTCACTTATCTCCCTTTTTCATCTTAATTTGGTGATGCCCATTTTTTAAACCCATTTTAGAAAAGACAAATGAATGATGCAATTCATCTAGCATGTCATCTAATCTAGGTATGGGATAGCAATATCTCAAAGTGATTTTCTTGACTGCTCTGCAATCAACACACATCCTTCAAGTCCTATCTTTTTTGGCATAAGCAATATTGGAATTTCACATAAACTCATGCTTTCCTTTACATATCCCTTTGCCATGAGCTCCTTAACTTAACTTTGAAGCTCCTTGTTCTCCTCAAGATTACTTTTATAGGCTTATTGGTTGAGAATTATTACATTAAGGATGAATTCAATCTAATGTTTTATTCCGCTTAAAGGTGGCAAGCTGCTTGGTTCTTCAGGAAAAATATTACCAAATTCTTGCAAAAGAGAACAACAATACTAGGCAAAGAGGGGTTAAACTCTTTAATACTAAAATGAGCCTCTTTGTACAAAAGTATAATCATACGTTGATTTAAATTGAAAGCTCCCTTAACATCACTTCTTTTACATACAAACTCCTAATTTTTCTCTCTTGCCTTATTCCTTTTTTTCTCTTAATCTCATCTCTTTTCTCTTCTTTCTTTCTTTCCTTTCTCCTTTCGATATAAATTTCTTTTTTCCTTACACTTTTTTTTAATCCTCAATTGATCTTTATAAACTTGTCAACATTTTAAAGGTACATTAGTAATAGGTTTATCATTTATTACAAAAGAAGCGCCTATTCTTAAGCTCATCATGCATTACCTTCTAATCATATTGCCAAGGTCTTCTTAACAAAATATGCCCAATTTGCATGAGTACAACATCACACAAGACCTCATCAGTACATCTTTTAATAGTAAACAGTACTAGTACTTGCTTATTTACTTTAACTTGACTTTATTCATTTAACTATTAAAACTTATATGACCTAAAGTGCTTAATTAAACTTTTTAACTTAAGTAGTACTGGTTATATTTGTACAGTTACCCCTATCAATGATTATATTACATATCTTATCTTTGATGTAGTACTGTGTATGGAAAATATTATCTCTTTGCACTTTATCATATTCCATGGTTTGTGCACTTAATGCTCGTTTAGCTACCAACACATCTCCCATAATTAAGTACTCTTTTCCATCATTTTCATCCTTTAATAGTGACAAGAAGTCATCATCAAACTCACTTTTGGTTTGAATATCACCATTACTTCATAACACCATGGTACACTTATTTGGACACTGATATGCAATATGTCCCCTTTCCAAACACTTAAAACATTTAACATTTCTTCCTTCTTTTTTTTTTTTTACGGTATCATCTCTTTTCTCCTCCCGATCTCAATTTCTTATTTTCTCACACTTTCTTTTTTAATCCTTAAGTGATCTTCATAAACTTATCGAGGTGTCAATGGTACAAAAATAATAAGTTTATCATTTATTACAAAAAGAGTACTTATTCTTAAACTCATCATGCATTACACTTTGATCATATTACCAAGCTCTTCCTAACAAGATATGCCCAATTTGTATGGGTATAACATCACACAACACCTCATTAGTACATCTCCTAATAGTAAATAGTACTAATACTTGCTTATTTACCTTAACTTGGCTACATTTATTTAACCATTGAAACTTATATGACCTAGGGTGCTTAATAGTAGGTAAATTAAGTTTTTTAACCAAAGCTATACTAGCTATATTTGTACAGTTACTCCTATCAATGATCATGCTACATATCTTATCTTTGATGTGATATCATGTATAAAAGATATTATCACTTTGCACTTTATTATATTCCTTGGTTTGTATACTCAATACTCACCTAGCCACTAACACATCTCCCATAACTAGGTACTCTTTTCCATTATTTGCATCCTCTAATGGTGGCATGGAGTTATCATCAAACTCATTTTTGATTTGAATATCACTATTACCTTACAATATCATGGCACACTTATTTGAACATTAAGATGTAATGTGCCCCTTTCTTAGACACTTAAAACATTTAACATCTTTATTTTTACTAAGTTGGAAATTAAAATTACCTTTCTCATTATTAGCACTCTCTTTCTTACTTTCATACAATTCAACTTTATACATGTAATCAACCCTTTCCTCCCTTTTTTTGGAATTTGACTTCTATAAATGAAGTGGAACCTAACTTATATCCAAACCATATAAAACCCTTTCATTTAAGTTACCTGTCAACTTTGATTGTCATATGCACCATGTCCTCTACCTCCACATAATACTGCGATTCAACTATTTAACCTTTATAAGAATTGAGTCATAGTTGCTTCTTTATCCTTCTTTACATTAGCTTGGATCATGACAATCTTTATCTTCTTATGGTAGTCCTCCATACTTTTGGTGCCATAAGTGAGCCCTTATAACCTTGGGTACAAATCTCTATAATAGTTATTAGAATTAAATCTCTTTCTTATAATAGCTTTCATCACTTGCCACGAATCAAGAGGCCTCTCACAATTTCTTCTTTTAGTCAAAACAGATGATCCCATTAAATAATAGCATAATTAATAAACTTAACAGTAATAAATTTTACCTATTTCTCTTCGGAGTAGTTGTGATAGTAAAAAACCAACATAACCTTTGTCTCCTAATATATATATATAGGTTTTTAAATCATTTTCCCCTTAAAATAGAGGAATTTTCATTTTAATACTATCAAAATCACAATCATAAGTGTCTTGCCTCCTAAAATCTCTTTGACTATTTTTATTATTGGCAATTTTAACCAAAGTAGTTAGATCATTAAATTCATCATTTTGTACATCATTTGCATAGTATTATTTCTCATGCTTTCTTGCATTAGGAACCTTATAACCCCTATGGCTCCTTTGCAATTCCTCTATTACATTGACTTGCTCCTTCATCCTATCTCTCATATCATTAAATCTAGTGTTTATGTGCTTAAATTGTTATTGTATAGTTTTGATCATGAAACATGCATCATTACCTCCCTTCTTAGCTTTATCTTTATCCTTGGAAGACATAGTGTTAATTTTATATAAAATAGCTAGGATACCTCACAAAATACTCTCTCACGCATTTCACTAAAAAATGGTGTCACATACCCCCACATTTACACTCTTTAGGGTTTTTTCTCAATATGTGTTTGCACTCCTACCTTTTACCACTCAAATTTTCTCTTTTAATTCTTTAAACTAAACAACCTTAAACAAAGTCACTTTGAAACTAACTAATTCCAACAAATTAGAATCAAAGAAATTTAGGAAAGTATAATGAATAAAGGTTATGTGTTAGAAGAAAAATAATAAGATTAAATCATAACACATAAATAGAGAATAATTAGATTTGAATCTTTTTAAGAACTGGAAAGCAATAAGGTATAATCCTTTAATTTAGGGTTTCCTTATGTTGTAAAATGTTTAATTATGAAGGAAATAAAGCCCTTATCGCCTTTTGACCTTATCAAACGTGATTTACTTTCTTTTTTTTCTTTTTCTTTTTTCCTTCTTTCTTTATTTTTTTGTTTTACATTCTTTCTTTGTTTTTTTTTTTTTGCATGAATTTAAATAAAAGAAAAGATAAACTAAGGTCTATGAATTCAAACGACAAAAGGTGTATAGAATGCAACCAATGAGAAAAGATAAAACTAGGGTTTACGAATTTAAGGAGCAAAAACGTATAAAATACTACCAAGAAGAAGAACAAGAGAACAACTCAAATTTATATAAGCAAACCTGATTTAGAGCTAAGTTCTGATAGCAACTAATGTGACCCACAAAGATGAAGCTCAAGGACCTAACATGCATAAGGAATCTAGCAAAAATGTAAGAAAGCTAAATCAAATTTCAATCATACTTAGACCTAAAGTTTAAATGAACATGAACTTAAGGTATAAAGAAGGATATGAACATTACACTCTAAAAAAGAATGAATTTAGGAGTGATAAGTTATGTTGAATGCTACAAGAAAAGTTAGTTCTTGATAAGTGCTTTAGTTATAAAAAGAATCGAAGGAGAAAATTTAACTTTTAATTCACATAATTGTTTGCTCCTTTAACAATTAAATCAAAGCTATTTATAGGTTAAAAGAACAACCCTAAAAACCCTAAAAATAAAGATAATGATATATTTATAAAATATAGGAATACTCTTATTTTATTGTAAACTCCTATTTTATAACCAACTCATACTTAAAAGTGAATTTTATTACTTGACCCTAGCTTATTAAGCACTCCAATCATAAAAATAAAGTCTTGGTCCTTTTTCAAGTTTAAATCACACCATTTGTAACTTGTTTGGCCCAAATATCTTCAATTAGCTCATTTAACACTTCTTTTATCCTTTTAACTCTTAAATGTGTCATTGACCTTTCATGAATACTTAATGGATCCTTAAAAGCCCTTCATGCATGCAAGGATCTCATTAGGAAGTTAAAGTAGTGGTTTTAATGTTGGAGTTTGTTTAAGTTGAGAGGAGCAAAAGGAAGGCATTTATGCCACTAAAGCTAGTTCAGTGAGTTTTGCTAATAAGGATGATAATGGTGCTCACTTGGTGGTGTTGCCTACTTCTGCTTTTTAAGGTTTTATTAAGATTCGAGAGTTATCCCTTAATTCCTTGGCATGTTCCTAATGTCATTGTCTTATGGGTGCTTTATCAAGTCACATGGAGGTGGATGTTTCTCTAATCATTAGTGGCTTGCCAATGGTTATACCTCTATCTTCCTTTGCCTACCACTCAGAGCCTTACTAAGCAAATGAATGGGCTAATAGTACATCTCATTGAAAGGATCTTGATAATATGCTAGTTCTTAAATGCCACTATTAAGCATTCTTAAGTGGGCTTTGGGCTCATTTACTTTACCCTTTATTGTTTAGAGAGGCATCTTATTGTAGCCTAACAATGGGTTAGCCATAGCTTGTTTACTAGCACTCCTTTCATACCATAAGAAGCATTATTGATCACACCTGCCTAAGTTCTATGACAAAGCCAGGTATTCTTAATGTCAGGTACTTAATGCAATAATTGTATTAATTGAGGTTTGTTAGGGTTTGGGGGGGAACAATGCTGGTCTTACAAGGACATAACTATGCATTGGGAGGTGTAAGGTGCATATCAAGTCCTTGTCTTAAGGCCTTAAGGTGATGATGCAAAAAATCATCAAAGGATGCCTAAGTCAAGGCTTATAGAGCAGAGGTAAAGGTGAAGCATACCAAAGGCCAGTTGCAAACTTTTGAGGCACACGATAGCCAATTGGAGCAAGAGTTGAACTTTTTTTGTGAGATAGTAGAGGTATGGAGGTCCTATAAAAGAAGATTGAGGAGCTAGAGGTTTAAACTCATGCCTTGACAAAGGGCATGCTTGGGAATTGGTTGAGCTTAAGGCTTGGATTAACGTTGATATGATGATGCAGTTGGTCCCTTTCATATGGTAGAAGCCATCAGTGGACCATGTTTAAGCACTCGTAGTGGCTCATGATCTAGTGAGGAAAGGTTTGCTTGACATTGATCTATCCTTCTTAGATCTTGCAAACATGTTCATTTGTTGCTTTTAATTGTTCTTATTATTTTTCATTTTATTTTTACTTTTTATTTATTTCCTCTTGTAATGTTATTGAGTCACTGGTATAATAACTATGACTTACTGGTTAATAAAAAATAAAAAGTTAGTTAATTTACTTTAGCTTTTGTTTTTTCTTTTTTGTTCTTGCTCCTTTATAGACTAAGACTTGGCCTAAGTGTGTGCTCCTCTCTCTCTTCTAACAGTACAGTTTCTTTTGTATATGAATTTCAAAATAAACCACTATCTAACATTTAATGCTCTTTATAAACGAAGTCAAACATGCCTTTTCCAAGGTGACTCTTTAACTTTTTCTTGATGGTTACATTTGACATGTCCTTCTAAGATTGGCCCCAATTAGCCATAAGAAGGGTTTTTTGGCATTGCTTTTATTCCATTTACTCTTGTTACTTTTGTTATCTTTGTATTTTTCTTCTTTCATCACCATACCACAAGGTTGGCTAGTAGTTTAAGTACACATTTTGGCCTTATTACAGGATTGTCGCTTTGCATCTAAGGAGTCTCCACAAAAGGCAACTACCTTTGCCCCTTCGACTTCTTGCCCATATCCCTTTCCTAGACCCTAATGCCCCTACTTATTAATGTTTTTGTTGGTAGATTTCTTCTTTGTTTGAACAAAGGTATTTATGGGGCAAGTTTAGGTGGATATTTCATATTTTGGACTGGTATGAATTAGTTGTGCCCCTAATAGAGGAGAGGGACTGCTCTCTATCAAGTCATTATATCATTTCTTTATAAAGTAGTTTTGTGCTAGTTATGGTTATCTATGCACCACTCTTTCTGAGACTTTTTAATCTTTAAAGGGATTTGTCTTGCTTAGTTAAATCCAAATGGTTGGCAACAACTAACAATTTTTCTAGACTTATGGGTGCGGTACAACACCTATCTATATCTTAAAGGCTTTATGTTGGCTTATATGTACGTGATTAAGAAGTTGTCCTTATTAGAAGCAAAAATGTATCATTTTGAGCTGTTTATGAGCCATAAGAGCATCTTGAGGGAGATGGAAGGGGAGATGCCTTCTTACCAAAGGTTTGAGCAAGAGTTCTTCTTTACTCAATTATGCAATTTGAATTTCTATCCTACTAACTAAAGCCTTGCAGGCCAAGTGGTGGATTTTCCAATGTTTGCTCTTGGACAAGACAACAATATAGAAAGGCACTTAAAAAGCCTGATTAAGTTTCTCTAGGGATTGAAGGATGGCTCTCAGGAGGGTTTTGTGTATTTAACATCAAAGAGTGGGTAAATAGGTTATAGTTTGATTTAGCCATTGATTTTATAAAGTCACAAAACATCATGGAGTTGCCTACTTGATTATCAAGGGTTCAGGGCATTAAAGTCGATGTGAGGTCAGCTACCCTTACCTTAATTCAGAGGAGCCCTACAATAGGGAAGGGAATTATGATGGCATGCTGGAAAGTATAAAGGTAAAAACCCTTGTGGTCCTCTTACCATTCTCAAGGGTGTGTGTTTTTCCCTTTTTCTTATTGCTTATTACACTAAATTGATTCATGCCTTTTCTTTTTCATTGCATGTACATTGGATTTGAAGATGGCCTTTGTCCATAACAATGACTTGTCAATACAGGACATTCTTGTGTTGCTTCAAGTAGTTTGCTCAGAAAGGGTCATTCTTCCCACGAGTCTCACTTCATTGAGTGGCTTAACTATTGTGGTTGAAAGCACTAAAGGTGGTAGTGAGCTTCTTTGACATGATTTTGGCCTTTATGTAAAGGAGTAAGATGCATTTGTGGGAGGAGAGTAGTAAAGTGAGCTTGTGGACAATGTGGACGTCATTACTAATAGGAGCATTATGTAATGGCTTCCATTGGATAAGAAGATATGACTATAGGTGTGATATATGCACCCCTTTTTACAT
>JAHOYR010000005.1:3921536-3937113 GCA_023213295.1 Bruguiera hainesii
TATTTTACAGGTAACAATCTTTGTCTTGAAATTCCAGAATATCTTCTTGGTGCAAATGTATCTGATGTCCTATGGTGGCACGTCATGGCAGAGATGGTGTTAGTGAAGGTCAATTTAACCAGGTTCTGCTATATGAGATGGATGCGATACGAAAGGTATCAATGCATTGTTTCAATTTAAATTATGAGCCATTTAGTGCAGATTTGCCTTTTTTGTATAGTTGTATGTGTGTTCAGGTAAAGGGATATGCCTTCTCATTCTCAATTACGCGCATTTCAATCTTTGTGTGCTTCACCTGCTACTTGTATACTGTACCTTTTCTTCACTTTACTAAGTTCTCTCTCATCTGTAATCATTCTCAAGATCTGCGAGCCGACAGAAATTTTAAGGATAATTATGTGATTATCATGATGGATATGATTAGTCAATCTCTTTTGTAGAATGTTTCTTCACTAAAGCTATTGTGCATATGTGATTTTCTTCATTCCAGGCTTGTACATCCTTGGAGGAGGGATACTTGCCTCCAGTTACGTTTGTTGTGGCTCAGAAGAGGCACCA
Organism: Bruguiera hainesii; assembly: GCA_023213295.1. Lineage (NCBI taxonomy): Eukaryota > Viridiplantae > Streptophyta > Magnoliopsida > Malpighiales > Rhizophoraceae > Bruguiera > Bruguiera hainesii. Next base: position 3,922,095 of record JAHOYR010000005.1, read on the forward strand.
CACGCGCCTTTTTCCAGCTGAACATAACAATCGTGATGAGACAGACAGGAGTGGGAACATACGCCCAGGTTTAGGTCTTTTCTTTTGATGGTTTACAGTGCTTCATTCTTTTCATGAACTGTTTTTTGTATTCCTTACAGGAACTGTGGTGGAGTCTAAGATCTGTCATCCAAGAGAGTTTGACTTCTTTCTGAATAGTCATGCTGGAATTCAGGTTAGATCTATATCAGCCTAATAATAAATTTGACCTGTAGTGAGCCACTGCTCTTGATGTGGAGTCCACTTTGATGCTCAAATAAGCAACATGATTTGTGTATTGTGTGATGCATGCAGGGCACAAGCAGGCCCACACATTACCATGTTTTGTGGGATGAAAACCAATTTACGGCTGATCAGTTGCAAGTCCTGACCAACAATCTATGCTACACGTAATATTTTAAAGTTGTACTTGAACTATTTTGTGTAAGATAATTTATGGCGTTCCTTAAGTTAGATGGTATTGTAATTATTTGTACCCATCATTTTCAGGTATGCAAGGTGCACCAGATCAGTTTCTATAGGTTTGACCCTGATTGGATTTCTCCCTGGTTGATTTTTTATGATTTATTATTATTCTACACGCTAATTTGTTCCATGTTATGCAGTGCCTCCCGCTTACTACGCCCATCTGGCAGCTTCTCGGGCTCGTTGCTACACCGAGGGTGGAACATCAGACGGTGGATCTTCAAGTGGGAGGACCACATCAGGGGGGTATTTGGGGTTTCAGCCTCTTCCTAGTATCAAAGATAATGTCAAAGATGTGATGTTTTATTGCTGAGTTAGGGGGCAATTGGTTCTTCGTGTGTTTGGAGCAATTTTGCACATGGTGTCACCGCAACCATCAAGGTTATACTAGCACATAACAACTGGAGATACTGAAAGATGTCGGCATACCAAAGTCTTTTTGAACCGAGGAAAGGGAGCTACATCGTTTTTAGCAGATACTACTTTTGAGCACGGCGTCCACACTGCTGTTGTTCTGGTTGTTTGTGGGTATATGTTTATTTAGGATTCTGTTGTGGTCTCTGGTATCAGGTTTATGGAACATGCACCATCCATCAATAGCCACGTATTTTTGTTCCTGATTCGAAAGTATTTTTGATACAAGAAACCTCTTAGAAAATGTGTCATGTAATATGATTGGAACAATTAGCATTGCTAGACAAATTATCTTTGTGAGTATTTGGTTTTTTATGCTCTCGTTGATGCTATGCGAGATCTGAGGAGGTAGCTCTCCGGTGTTGGATGGCCTCTAGTCGGTAAAGCAAAGATTGGCAATTTAGTAAAGGGTTTTTGTTGTAAAAAAAGGACAGAAAAGGGTCTTTGTTGGTTTCGGGGACCTAGTCTAGTCGAACTGATCTAAGAGTATTTTCTCATCACAAAAATTAAGACTGAAAAATATTAAAAAGAGATTTTCCTTTCTCGTCTCCCAATGCTTCTTGAAAATGCCTTTATTCTCTCATAAGCGATATGATAAAAATTTTAGATTATGCCGATTCTTAATCGATTCCTCGTTATTGCTCTGTGGGGAAAAATTTTATAGGAATGACCGGATTTGAACAAGTGATATTTGGTACCCAAAACAAAGATGCAACCAAGTACCGCTACATCCTTTTCGATTGGTTTACAATGTAAATGTAGAGAATACATCTTGTTTTTCCATATATTTGGTTGTATTTCAACTCTGGCTCCTCATTTTATTTATTTAAATGTTTATTATTTTTCTTCTACTTCCATTCAGTGTTTTGAAAATAGAAAATTAAATTGGATTAATTTGTCAGACCATTTAACTTCGATTTAAAAAATTAATTAAAATTTAAACTAGTCAAATTTGTTTAAATAAGTTAAAAAAAAACTACAAAATGAGTTCAATTTGAAGTCAAAATAATTTTTTCTTTAAATATAAATAAATTATAATTTAATTGAATTATAATTAAATTTTATCTAAAATTTTAATTTATTTACGAAAACTAAAATTTAATAGCAATTTTTATTCCTATGCAAGAAAACGTCGTATACACGCACAATGACTAAGCAAAAGTGGGGTCTACAATACTTTTTGTGCGTGTATGAAATATTTTTTGGGTGTGAATTTAATACATAGTCAAGTTTTTCTTTTTTTAATAAGTTTTTAGGTAAAAAAAATATTTAAATTAAACTAATAAAAATGATTTTACTCAAAATATATCATATATAATGATTTTTTTTAAATTACAAATACATAAATATATATTTATTATTAAACACCTGTTTAACAATTAAAATTTTATTTTAATTAGTTTTAATGATCGGTTTAGTTTAAAAAACATTGTCCCAATTCCTATTATTCTAGTTCCGCCCTTTTCGATCATATTATCGTCTTGGATGCAAGAAAATTGTTGAGGGGAGTTTTAGTACGGCATGCGAATTAGATAGTTTGCATGCATTCGAAATGGTAATCAAGTTAGATATATATTGCTTTTTATTAAGGTAATCGAGTTGGATAGTTCAAAAGCATATTCGAGGAAATTTTGGTGGGTTGACATGAGAATTGTATCTTGATGATTTCAATGTTTTTAGCGTCGAATATTGTCTGTTTAAGCCTTGCTTCTGTCTTCTTTATGGTCCGTACAAGATCAACACTGCTCTCATCTCTTTCTTCTCTAATCTAGAAAAGAACAAAACTTCAACTTATTATTGAAACTTTTGAAAAGCAGTTGGAAAGCTAGTGTCATCAAGAATAAGATGATCATCAGTTGAGTAATTACATGACGATAACATTCTGTCACAAAGATACCGTCGTCCAACTCATTCAAGTATCTATAAAATATAAATTGGGGTTAAAACTGAACTTCTACAAATTGTTAGTATTATCCAATTCATTTACTACCTATATAAGATCCAAAAAATGTGTAAAAATATTTTTATGTAAAAACTTCCAACAGATTATACATAAATAATTCTAAAATAAATCACATTAAATATATATTTAAAATATTTTTTATAAATATTTAAAATATATTATTTTAATATTTTTTCTTAATATGTATAAATAAGTGATCCCTTTTATTTGTATAATATGAATTTTTTCTCTTAATATAAATTCACTTATAAAATTCTCAGTCTCTCTCTCTCTTCCTCCAACAATTCTAATTCTCTTACTTGTCTTTTACACAGTTTCCACTAATTTTCTTAAATTCTCAAAAACTTACTTAGATCATTTATACATATAAGATCGACTAATTGACACGTAACAGTACACTCAACATAAAGCGACATAGAAACTATTTGCTAAGAGGCCTACGAAAGCCAGCCAATATCTGACTTCCATTTCAATACATGTAAAATTCTCTTAAATGTTTTGTTAAATACTTTCAGCAGAATGTGTGGAATATGTCAACAATGATAGTGACAGTATATAACAATTATTGGGACAAATTGTAGGTATAGTTTTATGATTATTATTATTATTATTATTATTATTATTATTATAACTCTATGATATTTTGGTGTATAAAATAAGGTAAATATTAATTGTTTCAATTTATCAATTTTATCTAAGATATTATAGATTTATTGAAATAATATCTCAACACGCTTCATAAACACTCATTGTGCTCTCAACAACAAGAAGTTAATCTCTAAATTTAAGCCACCAAAATTAATAAGTAACTCGTTCGGAGTAATGAAAATGGTTCAATTCAATTCAATTCAATTCCTCCAATTTTTTATTTGGTATGGCGATTTCTAAAGTACATAAAATTCTTACACAGTAAAAAGTACACTAGTGCGATAAAATATGCAATTTTCACAAAAAAAAAGAAAAAGGAATTAGACAATGCATTTTATTGTATATACATATTCTTACAAAATTAAAGAAATCAGACTATTTATTTAAAAATCTATACCAACTCTATGAGATCAAAACCAAATTCAACTGCTTAAAATAGAATTAAAAAGTTGATAGACTTAACAAGCTGTAACAAAAGATAGCCTTTGTTGTTAGGCATCCATCGAAATCCAAAGAAACAAAAATCTAAAAGGAAAAAAAAAATAATCATCCGTTACATTTCTTTTGCCAAACTAAATGAGGGTTCCCTAATCTTTCCATAGATAATTTATCTTTGATTCAGTGTATATGAGTTATGACACCACTTGATTATAATAATTTTCTTTTTTAGTTTAATTGGAGAAAAGAAATTTAAATCATAAATGAAATTCATAATTCAAACACAAAATCTCAAAGTAAAGTAAATAAAGAAACCTTGCATATATAACATTACTTGGACAATATATAACTCTTGTTATAGAGTGGTCTTCACCAAACAAAAACTAAAGGTGTAAGACAAAAATTAATTTGATTAGATAATTTTGGTGCAATGAATAATTTTTGTAAATTTATTTTTATTTTTAATTAAACACTCTCAATAAAATATCCTCATTTTAATTTATAATCATTTAATCTAATAAATGAAAGTACAATTTAAAAACTTATTTGACTCATTAAAAGGGTGTATTAGTATACAACACATATTAGTAACATACTTTACAAAGTGAAATCTATGAGAATTTTTTAGCCATAAGTTTAGTTGTAATTTACAGTGTAAAGTAAAAGGTGAAAAAGTTACTATAAAAATAAAAAAAAATTATGATTTTTGTCACAAACTTATATTACAATGAACAACTTGAAATCTTCAAATAAGGCATAACTTATCATGTTTCTCAGTTGATAAGAAAAATATAATATTATAAATCTATTTTTTTCCCTTTAATAAAGATACTCACTTTTGTAGATAAATTTTTAAACACATGAACTCTTAATTGTGTCCGTTGATCTATACATTAATGATTCTTTACATGTAATTGATTATATTTCTTAATATTCAAAAACTATTATGATACTATGTAAATAGTTTGATTTATCTTTCATAATCATTTCAAATAGTTTGTAGTAGTTTGATTAATTTTTAAATATCTGCTAATTAATGAGGGAGTTAAAATTAGTTAAATTGGTATAAATGATTACAATTGAAGTTGCTTGATTTGACAATTTTGGGCATTTTTATCCTAACCATATTAAGCATACAAAGGGAAGGGGAGGAAAAAAATAATAATAATGAAAATTTAAAATAACATATGTACAACTAAAAATTATAATAAATATAATTATATTAGAAAGATATAATAATATTAAATATTAATTATTTAATATTTAAAAAAATATATTATACAAATATTAGTGGTGACCCAGTTATTTTGATTTAAGAAATTACGAATTTTTCAAATTATTAATCATATTTAATTTATTTTTTGATAGTTTGATAATTTTGTGTTTAAGAGATTTAAATGGTTTAATAAATATTGTATCTATAAATTAGTAGCATGAAATTTAATTTAATTGGTAAAATATTTTTTTAAAAAAAATTAAAATGTAGTACTATTTGTTTTTAAAAATTTTAGATAAAAATAATAATATATTCTTAATTTTTAGAAATTAAAATTTTAATTTTCATTTTTTTTTAAATTCTCCATTTTAAAGGAATTGCAAGTTCATAATTTAGTCGTTAATAATTCATATTCTCTTTTAATAATTCATGGCAAAGATTACTCCTACAGGGACATTTGTCAGCCATTCTGCGTCATCTTCCACCATATTGAACATCATTTCTGCTTTTGAGTCACCCTGGCGCACGTCAAGATAGAAGCAACCATCTCGTTCTTTTCAACTCTGACCATTGAGTTGTCGTTTCCTTGTTCAACGTACTGCTTGTTGTAGCGAGCTTTTCTGTTCAGACCCTTTTCTAGCATAATCTGCCTTTGAAAGGACGGGGGGAATTTGGAGTTTCAGCCCCTTCCTAGTATCAAAGACAACGTTAACGATGTGATGTTTTATTGCTGAGTCAGGGGACGTTTTGTTCTTGTGTTTTTGGAACAATTTTGCACATGGTGGCACTACAACCGTAAAGGTGATACTCGTACAAAACAGCTGGAGATATTGAAAGAAGTTGGCATACCAAACTCTTTTGTATCAAATACTATTTTTGAGCATAACATCCAAACTGCTGCTGCTGCTGCTGTTCTGGTTATTTGTGAGTATATATTTAAAGTAATTGTTATATTTATTTATATTTTTAAATTTATTTTACTCGTAATTTTATATTATATAAATTTATTTTATTTTTTTATTTTAAATAGACTATTTTTATTATATGATATAAAATCATGAACCATATAAAAAAAATAAATTAAAAATTTTTTATTTGTAATTAAGATATTGTTTTAATTTTTAATATTAAGTTTATTGAATTTATATACTCTATCAATAGTCAAGTTGAACTAGATTATATCTAGTTCACATATTTTTGTTCTTGACTTGATAAACATGTGGCATGTAATATGATTGGAACAATTGGCATTGCTAGACAAATTATCTTTAAAAGTATTTTGCTTTTTTATGCTCTCGCTCATGCTATGCGAGAACTGAGGAGGTGGCTTTTTGGTGTTAATATGGCCTTTGGTTGGTAAAACAGATATTGGCTATTCGATAAAGGGTTTTTGTTGTAACCAAAAAAAAAAAAAAACAAAAAAAAGAGGGTCTATATTTTGAGCTGGGTCCTCTCATCGTTTCCAATAGGAGCTGAAAGGCCTCGATTTATAATTTGATATTTAAAAAAAAAAAATTAAGATTATGATTTTCGAATGGTGTGTAAAGACATTTCTCCCGGGTTTGGGGCTTCGTTGGTTACTTTCAAGATCAGAATCTTCTTTCTTAGAGGCGTTTGATGGGGCCCGTGCTCCCCAAAGTGGAAGACAATCACGAAATTGGGTTTTAGGAATCCACGTCCTGTCGAACTGAGTTCAGAGTATTTTCTCACCACAAAAATTAAGACTAAGAAAAAGAAAGAGATTTTCCTTTTTTTTTTCTTCCTCCAATACTTCCTAAAAACGCTTTTACTCTTATATACGATATGATAAAAATTTAAGATTACGTCCAATCTTAATTGATCCTTCGTTCGTTATTGCTCGGGGTGAAATATTATTTAGGAATGACATGATTTGACCAAGTTAAGTTACATCCCTTTCAACTGATTTACTATATATCTTAAAGAGAATCTCTGTCTTGTCTTTTTTTTTGTTTTTTATAAATTTAGTTATACTTCAATGTTGGCTTCTTATTTTTTATTTAAATGTTTATTCATTTATTCCACCTCCAATCAGTGTTTTGAAAATTCAATTGGATCATGATTGTTAAGCTATTAATTAATTAAATTAGCAATTCATTTTGATTTTAAAAATTAAGAGAAAGAAAAAACTTAAACTAGTTAAACTTGCCTAAAATAAGAAAAAAATTAAAAATTGACCCAATTTGTAGTCATATTATTTGTTTTTTTAATATAAAAATTTTTAATTTTATCTCAAAACTTTGTTTAAATTATAAATTTTATTTAAATTTTTAATTTAATTATTAAAACTAAAACTTAATAACAATTTTTATTCACGCACAAAAAGACGCGACATACATACGCAATGACAAAGCAAAAGTGAGGCCCACAGTACCATTTGTGCGTCCATGATGTGCTCTTTCCGAGTAAACAACTATCAAATTTAATCTATAGTTAAGTTTTTTTTTTTTTTATAAGTTTTTAGGTAAGAAAATCTTTAAATTGAACTAATAAAAATGATTATAATTAAAAATTATTATATATAACTTTTTTTTATCACCATATATATATATATATTATTAAATATTAATTTAATCAATTAAAATTTTATTCTCATAAATTAAATTATAAATTTTGATCTTTTTATTAGATAACAAATTCAATTTATTACTTTCCAAGAACACTTCTTTAAAGCATGTTCTTTAAATTTTTCTATACCAATTAGTATAAATATATTTTCACTACTACAATATTTAGAAAATAATAACATTTTTTTTAATTTCATCAAATAAAATTTATAATATAAGTAGTAAATGTGTTAATAATATTAAATTTTTGTGACTATTTTTTATTAATTAAATAAAAAATACTGGTTATTTAAAATACCTTTTGTTGTTACTTATAATAGTCCACTCAAAACTATTAAAACTTTTAAGGTAATTTGTCAACAATTTTAAAAATTAAGTCAAATTCTATTTATTATCCTTACTAACAATTGTTTCGTTTCAGAGGATACATTTGATTAATTTTGTTTTTTCCAATTACATTTAACAATGCTCTCTTCCAAAAAGTCAGCTTTTAAAACATATAAAGCCTTTAATACTTATTTTCATACATTTATTCCCAAACCATTTTGTCTTTTGTAAGCAAATTATATATACCCTCTTTTTTGTCATACTATTTATCAATTTTGTTGGCTTATTTATAAAAGTACTAATATTCTATGTTCCAAAACAAATTTCCTTTTTGTGGACTAACTTCTTTACTCGCATGTATTGATAAACATGTAAGAACCTTTACATACTCTTCACCATATCTAAGCAACATCATGGCACGTCACTTATAAGGTGTGCCTTATACCCTTACTCATTTTTATTCACTACACTTGAGCTCTGATGTAGAACATTGCATGTAAGGGACACCCCAATGAAATTGTTTAAAAGATTCATATTATAAGAGTTTGACAAGTTTTACATTGGTTGCTAACCTACCATAACTCTCCTCTTTCATTTAGGTCTAGAACTAGCAACGCTAAACATAAGGTTCAACATTGGCAAAGTTTTTATGTTGGAATACTATGACAAATTTATCAATTTAGAGCATACAACCAACAATTTTTAGATTGCACAAAACTTTAGCCATTATATAAAGTGGACTACATTTCTTAAAATATATTCTATCATTCTTTACATCATAATACATCCTTAAATTCCTTATACTACTACCAAAGTAGAAAAAGGAGTTGACGAAATTTTGCATGCTATTTAAAAAAAAAACCTAAAAAGTTTATATTAATAAATTTAAAAGTATTTGATTATATATATAAAGTAATTATAAAGATTATATAATTAATAAAATAATTTAATGACTTTTTTATATATTTATAAGTTTAAAAATTTTTATATATTTGGATTATAATGCATTTTCATGCTTTTAAGACTACATAAACTTAAAAGAAATGAAATTTTTTATTATAAATGGAAAAATTTTGTGAAAATAAATATGCTTTAATCATGTTACAAATAAAGATTTAAGAATTCTTACTAAATAATCTCTTTATCTTATAATTTATATAATGCTCATGTGAAAATAATATAATTAATGCATTTTCTATCATTTTAAGATATTAATGGTAAGTATGATAATTTAAGTAAATTATTTAACTAAAAAATATTTAATAAAAGTTCATTTAAGATATTAGTTATTATGTATATGATAAATTTTATACAATCAAAAGTGTAGTTCTACTTTCCTTAATTTTAGAGTTTTTTTTTTCTTTTTGGTTAAAGTGGCAAATTGCTTAAATTTAAGAAGATTTATTTATCTTTTTCAAAAAAAAAAAAAGAAGATTATTTTATATTTTTGTTTTATAGTTTTAGTTAGGACAAAAAAATAAAGTAATATGCTTGAACCAAACCATTAAAATTTCTTTCTTTTTAACTTATCCTTTCTTAATTCATTTATATTTGTATCAAATTTTATTGATTAATATTACTTAAACAAAATGACCAAAATTTTCTTCTTTATAACTTATATTTCCATTCTCTCCATTATACTATAATTTATACTTCAATATTATAACAAAATGCCATCATTATAATGTTGGTTAGAATTATTTATTTATAGTGATTGTGCACTAAAGCAAACAAATTTTAAAAAATTGTGACCTTATATTTTCATAAATTCATATTTTATTGCCCTACGAAATTTGATTTCCATTTAAATCAATTTTATAGGCCCCTCTTCTTTTTCTTTTTCTTTTTTTCCATTTTTGTATCTTATTCAATGTTTTCTCTCTTTAAGATACTTTTTTTGTTGTTTTAATTCATTTTATATTTTGCTTACTTCTTATTTAATGATTTCTTTAGTTGGTATTTCAATTTTTTAATATAACCTTTAGTATTCTTTGAAGAGAACAAACTCAACACTTATGTTGCTAAGGGGGTCACCATTTTGGGTTAATAATTTTCTAATTTTTGTAATGTGAACTAATAACTTTAAAATTGAAAAAAAAAATCATATAACTATCATTACAAATAATGCACAATTGGGTCACATCTCTCAATTAGGCTAGTATGTATTTACATGATATCTAAATTATACAAACCTCTCTCCTAATCAATAAAAGTTATTGATATGGACATGTTGAGTCAGTCTACTTTGCTAACTTGCCATAATCTTGCCTTGTAGCCTCACCAAACCCCTTTTATATTTGTATGAGAGTGCATTGTTAGGTAATTATTGCCATTAGTGCATGATCATATTACAAACTATTGATTTAGTTTGCAGTTGGTCATTATCACTTTTGCTGAGAATTTTATTAACAAAACCTTAATTCAACTTAGATTAATTTGCCAAAATCGCAAAAAAAAAACACAATTATAAACCATAAAAGAATAATATCCCTTTTCTAGATAAAGAAATTAAAGAAGAGGGAGTTATGAAATCATCAAAATAAAAATAAAAAAGAATAATAAACATCTTACTTACATTTATTGTTCACCATGAATTACACATGTCCCCAAACTCTTTGTTTGATTTCTTCTTTATCATTTTGTTCTGGCTTTGCAGTTATAAGCATAATCAACAAGATCAATGTAAGAATAAGGAAGAATAATAAGCATCTTGCTTTTTTTCTTTCTTTTCTTATTATATTCTTAGTAGTGGTGGCCTTTTTTAGTAGTTTAGATATAATTTGTTTTGCCTTTGTATAGATTATGGATTAATCCGTTAAAAAAAACATATGCATCTTATATTTTCCACCATAAGAAAAGTTGAACAATTTTGAGTTTAAATATATCTTATTTTTACAAAAAAAAGAGAAATTATAAAAAGCTATATGTATTGGAAATATATAACATGTTTTAAATTGTTGGCTAGGATTCATCTCTGTACATGATGTCTTTAAAGTGGTAACTTGATTGCAATAACAATACATGATTAAAGTCTAATCCTTTTAGCTTTATCTTAACTCTCTTTGTTTCCTTAGTTTTTTGGTCTAAAGATTATAACTTTGCCACCTAATATTTCTAATAAAGTGAAGTATGGCATTTGGTGAGTGAGTATTATATTAGGGTTTTGTAGCTAAAGTTTTCAATAAAGACAACGGTGATTTAATTGTGTATTAAATCAATAGTTTATAATCTAATCATGCATCAATAACCATAATTATTAACCTAACAATTCATTCTCATACAAGAGAAAGTGGGTTTAGTGAGGAGAGAGAGCAAGACTTATGTGAATCAACAAAATAAACTAACTTAACTTATCCTTTTATAAATTAAGAGAAAGGTTTGTACACTTTAAATGTCACATAGATACTTAATAACCTAATTAATAGATATGATTCAATTATGTGCTATTTGTAATAATAATGACATGCTTTTTTTAATTTTAAAGTTATTAACTCAAATTATAAATATTAAAAAGTTATTTATTCAAAATGATACCTTTTTTTATAACTTAGAAATATTTTTTTAAAAAGAAAATATTTTATTTATAATAGAGTTTTTTTTATCTCTCTACTCTATTTTCTTAATATTGAGAATTATTTTTTATATAAATGTTGATAATTTGACACTTATTTTTTTAATTATTTGTTGAAAATTTTTTATTCAAGAAATTTAAAGAAACAAATGAAGTAATATGGATAGAAATTAATTTAAAAAGGGATCATATAATTGTATTTGAAAATCAAGTAAATGGTTTACATATTTTTTCATCTTTAATAATAATTATGTTATTTAAATTATTGTCTCTATATTAAAATTCTCGTATAATAAATAAATAAATAAATAAATTGTATAATACGCGCTGAGTTTAAAAACTAATTTTATACGTATATTCGTATGATAAACAAGTTTGTATATTTATTCGCGGGAAATACAGGCCACTAAAAAAAAAAAAAAAAAGGTCACTTCGCCCATCCCAAGAAAGTCCTGTAAATATATTTCTTATTAAGAATTGATTTTGTCTTTCTAAACATAAAGTAAAAGTCCAAAAAACCACCTAAAAAGGGCAAAAAAAACAGAAGGAAGAAAAAAAAAGGAAGTGCGCTGATTAATCTACGACTCTCAAGTCCGTGGAGAGAACTATAGAGCACAGCTTTCATTGGCTTAGTGTCTAGAAATTCCAAAGGTCTACGAATATCTGCTCGAAACGTGTCCACCAATATTACTCGCGCGTTACAACTGAATACTTCCCCCCGAAGAAAGCTCTCGTGCAAATTCCGTAGACCAAGGATCGTCGGCTTACCGTTGCTGACCTTACGAGGGAGTGCGGTGCGAGGAAGTAGGGAAATGAAACAAATGGGAGAGATGATGTCTTGTGGATCCCACACCTCCACGGGCCCACCGAGACGATCTTGAGCACTGTGGGGCCGGTGGGGCCGATGTGGGGGGGGGAACCGGAACGTTGCTTCCACACAACGCGGTTCCCGTACAATTTTTTTGATAGCAAAGTGACTGTTTTACCCCTGAACGACTGGAGTTTTGTCGTGGCTCGTGCCGTCGAATTATTTTTACTTATTTTTTTTTTTTTTGTCTTTCCATATTAGTAAGTTAGTAGCAATTTATCTGGCATTCAAAACTGCGAAAATTTTCAGTTACTTGTTCCCCTGTGTATTATTTATTGTTTGTTTCTCAAAAATTTTTTCAGTTCTGAGAGAAACGAGGAGAGAGACCGCCCCCGAAATTTAATTAATTACACTACAGAAATGTGGAGGGTATAATCGTCAGGGAAAAATTCTACTGGTCTGCCCCCTTTCTTTTTCTTTTTCTTTTGTTTTTGGGTATAAATTTATCCGCCCACGGTATCTCTTCCTCCCAGTCTCACACCCACTCTCGTCGCATCTGCCTCTAAAATTGTAGAAAACTCTCCGCACTTTCCTTCTTCTCTCCAGAATCAAATCAAGCAATGTCTCGCCGTGGCGGTGGTCGGAGGCCGGCCTCTTACGGTGATGATCATCCGCCATCGTTTCAGCGCGGAGGTCGCGGTCGAGGCCGCGGTGGCGACGGCGGCGGGGGCCGCTGTGGCGATGGCGGCAGGGGCCGAGGTGGCGACGGCGGCGGGGGCCGCGGTGGCGATGGCGGCAGGGGCCGAGGTGGCGACGGCGGCGGGGTCCGCGGTGGCGACGGCGGCGATGGCGGCAGGGGCCGAGGTGGCGATGGCGGCAGGGGCCGAGGTGGGCGCGGAGCAGGCCCCGTGCATGGCTCCGCTCCGGCCAGTGCTGCTACTCCGGTTGCATTTCCTCGGCCGGAGTCATCCGCCCAGCCGCTGACTTCGCGAGCCCCGCCGCCTGTTACTTCTGCTGCTCCTTCTACAGTCTCGTCGTCTTCTTCGACGGCGCCGCCTGCTCATGTGGTTCAGGCGGCTGCTTCTAGCTCTTCATCCGTGGTTCAGATAACCGCTGACGTTGAAAAGAAGCTTGCATTGGCTGATTTGAGTACGACGTCCAAAGCAGTGTCGTCATCTAAGGCTCGTGTTCCCCCGCCGAGACCTGGATTCGGTACCATTGGGAAGAGATGCATCGTGAAGGCAAATCACTTTTTGGTTCAAGTTGCGGAAAAAGATCTGCATCACTATGATGTAACTCTCACACACTCTCTCTTCCCTCTGCTCCTTCTCTCTCTTTCCTCTTCTCTAACTTCCCCATTTTTTTCAGTGTGTCACAAGAATCTCAATCTACTGCAGAGAGAAATTCATGGACAACAGTCATGTTTTTCAAATTTTTAGTTCGTGCAGCATTTTTGTTTAGTTGAACATGTGCCAATTTTATATAGATGCTTTCTTCCATGTTTTGGAGCGGTTTATACGATGGTTTTTCCTGATTTGTTAAACATTTTCTTTTCTTTTTTGTAATCGTTTCATTTTTCGGATTAATGCTCATTCTGCGATCCTTTTGTTAATTAGTTGCATTTTTCTTAAAAGAATCCACGAGTAAGGAAGGGTTGCTTAGTGGGGCAGCCGATTTAAGTTACATGTTTTTTTTTTGATACATTTGTTGTTTATTTTTTTCACTTTTACGTTTATTCCTTGCGTTCTGGTGATCCTGTTTGTTTCTGCGACCCTTCCCTTGTGTAAGGTTACCATTTTTTTATTTTTTGGTTTTTCTTTTGGTTTTTGTAACTCTTGTCTTTTTAAAGAAAGAAGGTTTTCTCCTGCAGCAGGAAAAGGAAGTGATTGACTCAGAACTTTTCTTTTTTTCTTGTGGAATTTCTTTTTGGCGTTTTACAAATTCTGTATTTTAAAATTTTCATATTCTAAAATGCTGATACGGTGTATGTATGATATAGACATTTTTCCATGCTTCAGTTTTCTGCACTCATTCATAGATGGGTTTTTGGCAATTTCTATTAATATAACTCAGGTCACTATAAGGCCCGAGGTGACCTCGAAGCTAGTAAATCGGGATGTTATGTCTCGGCTTGTTGAACAATATGGTGCCTTGCATCTTGGCGGTAGGAAGCCTGCTTATGATGGCAGAAAAAGCCTATACACTGCTGGGCCTTTGCCTTTTGAATCAAAGGAATTTGTTGTGAATCTTCTTCAGAAAGATGGCAATGCTGGGTCATCCAGGACAACCAGGTAGCTAATCTTTGTGCCGTTACTGTGTACAACGGTACATCTACAGCTGTGCTCACATATGCTTTTCTACATGTATATGCAGTGGCTATAAATTTGCTTTTACTCTTTCATTTTTGATTTAAGGTAGACAATCATCGTGTTGCTTCTTATGCAGGAAGGAACGACCATTTAAAGTGGCTATCAAATTTGCAACAAAGGTGGATGTTCATCATTTACACCAATTTCTAGGTGGTAGGCAATTGGATGTACCGCAG